>BSBM01000922.1:180000-737500 GCA_027924585.1 Larix kaempferi
ATCTCTCTCCTTGGGTCTTATCACACCTTTTTTAGAACACCTCTCTTTTCATATATCGAATTCCCTATTGGTCCAACCCTATCCAAATCCAAACATAGGGTTTCCATTTCACTTTTCTTTTGCAAAGCATCTCTTTCACTAGCTACTAATAGCACTCATCCATCTAATGATGAAGAGACCAATCTCTCCAATATGACCCAAGAACTAGCCAATTCTCTTATCAATGCCCTTAGAATTTAACCTAGGGTTTCCACGTTCAATTTCCTTTTAGACCCTAGAATTCCATTACCTAAAATGGTGGTGAAATGTACATAGATGTTTTGGATTCCTGGATCCATGACTTCTCTACTTACTTCCAAACATGCCCAAAAATAACATAAGAGCAATGTCTCCTTCATGTAGGTAATCATTTAGAGTGACTCACTCAAGATAGTGGTAGTCTACCCAACCTTATGAAAGGATATGTGTGTGTGTGTGGATTTCAATGAAGAACATGCTATTATCAACATGACTCCTTGCATCACTACAGGGGCACATTGTGTTAGGGCTTGGAAAGGTGTCGTTATTCTCCAAATGGTTTATCTAACATAATGTGCAAACGGTTGCAATTGTGTCAAGCTCTAAGGAAAATCTCCTGGCAAGTTATGAGAGGTGATAACTAAGCTTTTCCTACAACTTAGTAACAGAGACGAGAACATGTAAGTGTGCTTAAATTCAAATCTAGTTTTCTTACTAATTTTTCACAATCATATAGCTTTGTTGGAGAGTACCACTCTAGACCAAGCTTTTCTTCAAGCCCTAGCCACCGAAAACAAAGTGGACAAATAATTTTTTCCTCATAATTTCTTTTTACAAAAGAGAGATAAAAACACTTTTACTTTCATCATCTTCATCCCCCATAATCATGATCATAAAACACAATATCCATTCCAATTACTTTAAGTTTAAACATTCAAAATATGTACTTTCAACACAACAAGATACATATATTAAGAAAAAAAACTATATAATAAATGAAAATGACATTAATAAATTAATTGTTATTAAAAAAATATGTAAGTATTTTTAACAAGAATTCATAAGCATGCTATTAAACCAAATCAAAGATTAAATAAAAAATTAAAATATTAATTCAAAGTGATCCTATAAATACATTTTATTAATGTATTTCATTATCTAGTATTTTTTAAAAATCAACAAATATATTTCACTCTACTTTTATATTAAAAATAATAATTAAAAATATTAATAAATTATAATTAATATTATAATTTATAAAATATCCTACTAAGTCATAAAAAATAATGAGAAATTAAATTTTTTATTTTAAAAAAATAAGTATAATAATTTATGTATGAAAGGGAAAAATTAAGCTCACTTTATAATTTAGTATAACATATTATTTATAAGTATAAATAAAATTAATGTATACACACTTAAAATTATAAACAATATATATCTTCAAAATTACACACAAAATACTATAATAGATAATTCAATTTGAAATTTAATCATTTTTATGTTATATATCACATTTTAATTTGGAAATATAATCCAATAATAAATAAATCCATTAAACAATAATCATATATATGTTTTGGAGTATGAATTTTATATATAATTTGTATAATTGAATATTAAAATAATTATGAATATTATAAAAAAGCAAAAGATTATAAAAAATAAAATAATATAATTAAACCAATAAAAAAACATAAAAATTTGTATTAACAATATTTATAAAATTATAATTACAGTATTTATTTAAATTAATATTTTATAAAATAAATAACTATAAAAAAATAAAACTTAATAATATAAATATTCATATATGAGTGCAAATCAAAATTTTAAATGATAAGAATATACATTCAAAAGTTAAGCTTTAAAGTTTAATATTAAATAAACATATAAAAATTAAATGAAATTCTTTTAAATAATAATAATTGTTAAGAAAAGAGAGTGAAAGAAACGTAAAATAAATACACCATCAAGAATAAGCATCAAACATGATCACTTTTAATGATACAAGAAGTGAGCTTTTTCAATACCCTCTTTCCAAAAAAATATTAATCAAAAGTTTTAATAAGAATTTCTAAAATATTTAAATTTAAAACACACATGATATGTTAATTTTGCATTTATATACATATAAAAGAAATAAGTATATATCTTTTTGTTAAAAAATTGTTTACTTATTATAAAATGAAATATCATAATTGATAATTGTTGAGTAATTTAGTCAATTCTCGCTAGTTCATTCGGTTAAGGTGTGGGTCTCGTCAGCAGGGTGACCTGAGTTCAATTCCCCTTAGGTTTAAACTAGTTTGGAGAAGAAACCCAAAAAGCAATCCATCATAAGGGTTAGTGCGGCCCAGGCTGGGTACGATCCCTCGGTGACTTTGACGACTTAAATCCCACTGAGTTTCAGTTCTTACCAATGGTTCATTGCTACCGGCCCCCGAGTGATGGGAAATCAAACAAAAAAATAAAAAATAAATATTGAGCAATCTAAATATGATTAGGTTTATTTCCTACACTTCTTGTAACAAAGTGTCATTAACATGTTAAGTTTTAAGTAAATATACCAAAAGATATTGTAAATAGATTTTAAAATGTATATTTATAGTTTATAGTTGCAACAAAAGAAAGTAATCCTACCAAATATGAATGAAATAAGTACAAAATATTTGATATAAAGTATTTATTATCGAAAGGAATTTATCGAGCAAAGAGTGAAAGTGAAGAAATATTATATGTAAATTTTGTCTTAAATTTTTTATTTTAAATTAGTGTAGCATAAGAGAGATTATTTCAAATATATATAATATATAATATATAGAGAGAGGGATATATTAAATTTCATTTAAGAGTTTTTTTTGGAGGATAAACAAACATTCAAGAGGTCTATTGGTTGTAGCTTGAGTGGTTGGGAGGAAAGATTGTTGCCATCGCCACCCAAGTTCAATTCTTGTAAGTGACATGATGATCTTGTTGAGCCTTATTGTAATGATTGTATTTAAAGCTTTCCTTGATTCCTTCATAATAGAAGGAAGGCGATTTTTCCACCACTATATAGAATAAAAAATAACAAATATGACCTCCAACTAAGATGACCTCCAAATATTATTAATTCAAATAGTAGACCTATAAGATAAAATTGGCCAATTAGACATATTTTGTGCGTCATTTTATTTTTAATTTAGAGCTATGCAAATTCAAAAGAGGGTGATCACTTACCTGAACTATTACACAAACGCCTACTATAAATACATATTAGACAACAATGTTTTGCCAATTATTAAATATAGCATAATCTATCCAAACACAAATTCCTCCATGTTTAGGAAAAAAATGTCCCCACTTCCTTCAGACATGTGCAAGAACTTATCATCCATTTTCTTCTACCATTAAGATGTATCAAAAAATTGTCAAGTGGAGGAGATGGCCTTGTTGTTGCCTCAAACTTGAAAAGTTTGACTTACGTCCTTCACTATTTGAATGTCGTGATGTTTAGAAATGTTTATTGTGACTTCCAGGTTCCTAAAATTTTGGAATTTTTGTAAGTGTAATACCAATTATAATCTAAATTTTCATTAAACCCTTCAAATGATAATTAAAAAAATTTAAAATTGTGTCAATAGAAAGTTATTGCATAAACCGTAAACAATAATATCTTTGTTAAAAATTTATCTAAATTTTCATTAATCCTTTAAAATGATAATTAAAACAAGAGCCACGAGGTGGCAATGTCCCCGACATTGCCACTCGGACTAAAAGCATTGAACAAATAGCACTATCCGAAGAAATAACAATATTGGAATAATGATTCTTTAATATCGCAAATTATCCATTAATGCAAATAAAGATTATAATGTTGCTTCTAGTAACTATGTTGTTTATGCAAGCACCCCCTGATAGAAAAAATATTTGTGGATATGCTCAACTTAGATTGGAAAAATTCAAAGGCATGGCCAATGCCTCATTGTGTAGCATATTAATGCAAAGGCATATGCATCTTTTATGCTATTAGTGCTTAGTTCATTATCTTTGACAATTAGATTTTTTTTTGTTTAAAAACTTAATAAAATAATTTTTTTACAATAATAAAATAAAACTTTCTATAATTTTATAAATTTTAAATTGTCTTTTTATCTTAAATTTTGACAATGCAAACATAAACTCATATTTAACTTAGAATATTATTATTTAGTGTTAGAATATTATTATATTAGTATTTTCTGAGCTGAATTAGTGCTTTCTCTAGATATATTTGCTATGGGTGCAATTGAGAAAAATCCTTTCGGAGAAAAAAAGTGACTTCATTGAGTTACTCTAAATTTAGAGGGATGAAAATCAACGCAAAAAAATGAATAATATTTTATTAATTTGTCCATTAAAATTGAAGAAGCTAAGCTGTGTACAAGTTGAAAGTCGTGCAATAATCAGAAAGGCGATAAGGGCAAGTTGAAAGTAGTGCAATAATCAGAATATTTGGTTGTATTTGTCACATTAAGGGAAATGCATAAGCTCTCCTAGTAGTCTCTTGCAAAGTTGAATGCATTATAGAGGCACGGTTTAATAGGGTCCTGTAAATGGGTATAGTAATTTATTGTTTTGATCGGGTATTTTTTACAAGTAAAAATAAAAAACTAAGTAACTTGTGGCTATATCTCATCATATATTTTATCTGGAAACAATGGATTATTCTACATGTATACTCTTTTAATAAAGTTTTTTATTTTGCAAAAACTGTGTTTTGCAAATTAACTTTTTTGTTATTGCATAAAATGAACTTGAATAAATAAAATTCAATAATAAAATTCAATTTTCAACCAATAAACATAAACATGTTTAAACATTTTCTTGAGAAGTATTTTCCCAAGCATTCTCAATAATCTTTTGACGCTCTCCCAACTGAGCTATCCCCGCTTAGTGAGTGTACGTGATAGTAATTGGTTAACTTGTGGAGTACTGGATAGACATTTCATTTGTATAAAAATCAGATGATTGTTACAATGAGATTAATTGGTTCCAGGCTTGTTCAGGGCACGACGCACACAATAAAATAAAACGTGCGTTAATGCCATTCAAGCCCATGGAATCCAGAACAGAAATAGACCATGTACAAAAAATGACAAAGGAGGCTACGGTATTAAGTGCACCACTACAGTTACAGTTTAAGATTAGTAATATGGATCAAGTCTGCACATCGTTTACTTGCAGTGAAAACAAGTACAGGGAATGGAAAAAAATGCTGCTGTGAAAATCATCTACTAAACTCAGTAAAAAACATATATTGATAAACACAAGGTCTTTTCAGCTGAAACCAGTATGATCAAATACTAACTTTAAATATTAACCATAATACCGGACAATGTGCGCAGCATTATATTGTCAAACTTAATTGATTGCATTTTACATTATTTTTTGTACCTGGAGCTGTATCAACTCTGGGAAACATACCTTGAATAAATTTGTTCCTAAAATGGATCTGGCATTATGTAAAATGAATACGTTTTTTTTGTGAACCTCGTAATTTTGTGAATTTTTTTAAGTATGATTCCTTTCCGTATCAAAAACCATTGCTATAAAGTGTATAATGCAAAAGCCACAAAATGAATATCACTAAGCTGTAAAGAGAAATTCAATTTTAAAAAGAGCAATCAGTGGTCTAAGCAATGTAGGTCTATTGGCAAGATAGAAGCCTCTACGCAAAGCAGAAAGGTGACCAAGGTATTATATCAAAATACAATTATTGTAATCGTCCAGGAAAAAGATACTTTACCTACATGAAAAAGATACTTTGCCTACATCGGGAGGTGGAGATCCTGGGCTTCCATTGATTTTCAATTGATTTCATCTTATTTCTAAAGCACTTAAATCACTCAAATATTTAGACCTTGCAGATTCCTGCCAGGATATGTTTCTAGCTTCACCTGTTCCAGATGAATCATGTACTCTCCTTTGTGCAGTCCATACAACTGTCTTGTCACCTTCATTAGTAACTAGATTGTTTCTTGCATTTAAGTGATCTCCTGCAGTAATGGGATTACAGTCCATTTTGTGACCGCAAATATAATCTGACTTGTTTTCCAATATCTAAATGGACGTGCGAAGAGAGATGCGAAGAACGACAGAGTGCAAGCAGGGGTGTCGATGGTGGCAGAAGGTCAAGTCTCCCGTCCTCATCGCCGAATGATTTAGACGAGCATGTATTCGATTATCAGATGGAAGAACTTCCCGTAAAGTATAGTAAATTTAAATAAATTGCAAAGAACGTCTTTGACAGAGGCAGTATTTATAAGGCATGACACCGAAATGACCAAAGTGAGGGAGGATGCAACCATGTCAACCTAGAACTTGCACCCCAAAGCCATATTTCTGATTGGCAAAGATTTTATGACAATACCTTAGCATATTAAATATTCTTGGCAAACCAGGCAAGACACCAAATTGGCTAGAGGATGCTACAACATCAACCTGGAATTTGCACCCCAAACCAGATTTTTGATTGGCAAAGGTTATGCGGCAATACCTTAACATATTAAATATTTTTGGTAAACTGATTCACATATGAAAGAAAACTCTAACAACTAACTTAAAAGAGGGAAAATAAATACAGAGTTTAGTTAAAGTTAATTGGACTGTTTCTTTACAAATTTATGAGAACAATGTAGTCTGAAACTGCTGATAAATGTCAAAAGAAAGTAGCGTTCTTCGAGTTTGGTTTCAGAAACTCTTGGAGCCAATAAAAAAATAATTGATAAGAACGAACCCTACTTTCATGAAAGAATCAAGACAACCAGACGACTTACTTAAGCATCACGTTGACAAGATGTACAACAATGTTTGCCGAAGAGCTGAGAGCAATCATAATAGATATCAAAATATCATCATGAAGACTATCATACTTGAGCAGGCAGACTCAAGACAACAAATTATGTGGAGACGTCTCAGATTACCTGATCACCGAAGAAAACCTAGAGCATGCACTTGAGCGGCGTTGCTTACCAGAGAAGAAGCGAGTCTACTTAGGCTACATTCTGGGATTTTTATTCTTGATGCAAGTCTACTTAGGTTACATTCCGGGATTGGCACCGAGGGGAATCATGGACTCCCTTCCTCCTTCTCCATGCTCTACCTGCTCACAATCTGCTACAACTATCTAAACAAGCTCTAAATTACCTCTAATGCATTAGAATGGAGGATTGGTCCTCGTCATTTATCATGTTCTGGAGCGATACCTAGACTCCACTTGGGCTGCATGCACCTCGAGTGGAGGATTGGTCCTGATCACCTGGAGGGCTGCATGCACCTTGACTGTAGCTACTCTATCAAATGCCAGCTGTCATGAATAAAGATTGTAGGGCTTCGAGAGTGCATTAATCGCCATAGCGTCCTACAAGCCACTCTCTTAATCACCATGAGCATATCCAAGCAAAAGACTCTGACAAAAACCCTCTGTCCAAGTGACGTCATCCCGCCGCCCCCTCCCGGGAAGGGAAAAACGAGGATGACCTCATGACCTACCACCAATGATAATTCAAAAAATTATATTTTTAAAAATTTAGTTAAATAAAATATATTTTCAATTATGGGTTACCTATAGATTGGAAGAAAAATTCATAGACCTAAGGGCAAAATAATAGGGATCAAGTGAAACATAGATGATCCCCTTCGGGGACATAAAAATTAAAAATTGTGTTAATAGAAAGTTTTTTTTTGTCCGAGGAAAAAAAGCTTAATTTTATTTCAACATAGGTGAACAAAATTACATTCTGAATATGCATACCAAGTATGCATGTGGATACAAGTATAAACCCTGTAGCAGTAGCAGTGTTTGAGACATAATAACTTCATTACATAAAAAATATGTGATGATATAATCACCGGTCCAAGCCAATAAATGTTCTTGTCTATGGGTGTGTCAACAGCTCCCCGAGCCTCATGAGTTTCATTCCAAAAATGTATCAGATATATAGACCCATCCATCTTCGGTTCCGGAAGTGTACCAAACAAAAAACGTATCTAACTGCCAGCATGACCAAAATTTAGAGTAACATAAGGGAACCATATATTGGTTCCTTCATCAAAGTAATGTGGCATCTTCAATAAAAGGCCTGTGATAGTATTCAAACAGCTGTCCCCTCCTGGAACTCCTTTATCTTCCACATCCCCATTGCCAAGTTCCAGCCAACTTTAGAAGCCGCGTCCGCCTCTGTGTTATTCTCCCTGTATACATGTCTGCAAGAAAAATGTATAAATGAGTGATGCAGTTCATGAATGTCCTATAGGATATTAGCTAGTCTAATATCTCTGCATTGTTGGATGCTAAGAGACCAGTTTATAACATTCATAGAATCACCAAACACATTAAGATTTTGACATCCTTTCTCGATAACAAATAATAAAAGGAGTTTGTAACTCATGAGTTCATCAAAATTATTCCCACCGGCTCCCAAGCCCCAGAACAGGTGGTAGTAGTGTGAAATAGTGATATGAAGGACTGCCCCCCACACACACATTATCCGTGCCGCACCATCAAAAAAACCCCAAGGAATGGACCGATCAATATCCACCTCCATAATCACCCTTTGTTTAGCAGCTCTAATATGCTGAGGGAATGCAGTAAGAAATCCACATATGAGAGCCGCAGAAATAACAGGGATGCAAGGTTTTTCAGAGAAAAGTAGATTATTCTGTGCCAACCAGATCCCGAGCACACCATCAAAGGTAAAGCTTTTTCTGATTTCCCTATTGGATCTGTGTTCCACTGAGCCCAGGCTTGTACCAACAAATTTCCTTCCCATGTGTACCGAGAATCAGTAAGTAAGGAGCACTCCACCCAAACAGAGATCGTGGAGGGACAATGCATAAATAAGTGTAAACAAGTCTCCTCCGCCGCTTTTGTTAATAGAAAGTTATTGCATAAACCGTAAACAATAATATATTTGTTAAAAAGTTATATATTTAGAATTTTGAGAAATATTTGTATTAATGAAAAGTGAATATTTAAAAAAGATTTGATTATGGTTTATGTAATATGATCGATGGATTTATTTGTATATAAAAGATCAATATATAATATAATAATAATAAATACCATATATTTATTATGTAATATAATCAATACCGTGTTTATTTATTTGTCGTTCATACGGGAGCATGTATATAGCTAAATCAGACTATGAGATTGAAATGAAAAACTAAAACCCTAGGGCGAAATGCGACAGAGCCAAAGAGGACAGGTTTTATTTAACTGTGCACCAGTAGAAAGAGAGAAAAACAAGAGGGACATTAGCCATCTGTGCACCAGTGCTCTAGTGGTAGAATAGTACCCTGCCACGGTGCAGACCCGGGTTCGATTCCAGGCTGGTGCAACAACAGGGCCTTGCAGTTTGCGTTCACGTTGTTTTGAATGGAAACCGTGGAAAAGATGACTGGATAAGCCCGATACTCATTTTGTTTTTTCTTTCACAGCCTTCCTGCTTGATTCGGTAGGCCTTCCCAGCCCAATACTCATTCTGTTTTTTATTTCACAGCATTCCTGCTTGCTTGCCATTGGCATTCTTCAGCTTCCTTCCTTCAGGTTATCTTATCCTATCATTTTAGAAACAGTGGAAAAGATTATTAGGTAAGCCCAATACCCAGACAGAATATGTTTCTCTAAGTCTGAAGCGTTCCAGTGTTATATATTTTATCTTGCCTTTATTTCACAGCCTTCCTGCTTGCTTGCCTTTGACATTCTCCTTTCTTCGTGTTATCCTATCCTATCATTTTATCATCCTATTCGCATCGCCTGGTTATTACATATATCATTTTGGGGTTGGCGGGTTACAATACTGTTCTCTAAGAATCTTTCCACTTTTCACTCCCATCTGCTGTCGTTGTATTATTTTGGGGTCGCCGGGGTTATAATATGTTGCGTAAGAATCTTTTCACTTTTCACTTCCACCTACTGTCGTTGTAGTATAGTGGTGAGTATTCCCGCCTGTCACGCGGGTGACCCGGGTTCGATCCCCGGCAACGGCGTTTTATATTTTCAACACTCATTTTGACGCGTGCAAGAAATCTAATTGAGGCTAAATAACTACTAATTTTATTTTTACTAAACGATTTGCACCAATAACTCAGCCATGTTTCAAATAAAAACCCAGTAAAAATATTTAAAATGACAGCTTTGGTTGCTATAATTGTAAAATGGGAGTGTCCGAGGACAATTTAGGTGGCTGAATCCATTTTTGCAATCCAAATCTCAGTTTTAGCAAAACTGCAATTTCCCCATTACCTAATTCAAGCAAAAATCACTGAAAAAAATGCAAATCATCGAGAGATTAACCCATTCCTTTTTATTCTATCTTTTGCTGTGCTTCAATTGCTTCCTTCATTCAAGGCTTCACCTGACAATTTAGGTGGCTGAATCCATTTTTGCAATCCAAATCTCAGTTTTAGCAAAACTGCAATTTCCCATTACCTAATTCAAGCAAAAATCACTGAAAAAAATGCAAATCATCTAGAGATTAACCCATTCGTTTTTATTCTATCTTTTGCTGTGCCTCAATTGCTTCCTTCATTCAAGGCTTCACCGGACATACCAATGGAATGACCCATCGCAGATCGAGTTATGCTTCCTTCATTCAATAAATTCAAGTCAAGAGTAAATTTGGTTTTGTTTTGACGACTGCAATATCAATCAAACTAGAATAAAAAACTAAATACAATTAATAATAGTAAACTTGGACCAAAGCCAACCTAAATTTGGATATCAGAATGATTTATCCAACAATCAATAGAATTATCACCATGATCACAGGAGACATTTAAAAACGAACACCTGATGCAAGATACAGCAGCACCTCTTGCTAACTCACTTAATCAGTCAATCAAGCAAGTGTCGGTAAGTGATCACTTCATAAATATGGAACCTCATCGTGATCGAACAAACCCAATCATTATCATGAGTTTATATTTTAATTTTCATCCATAAAAGTGCCTCTGTGTACTTTTTTTAACATTGTGTACAAAGCTATTCTAATATCATAATGGGCTTTAGGATATACTATTAAGAGGTTGTTGTTTTGTTGTTTTATGGTAATAATTTTTTTTTTATAATTTTTTAATAAAAAAAAAACAAAAAATCAAACCATTGCATCAACAACAATGATTTTTGTTTTCTATATTTTTCATGGATCCATCGAAAATACTAAAAGAGATGCAAGGCAAGTATTGTAAGCACATCCACATCGGAACAGACATCCTAGTACCAAAAAATGACAGCTTTCGATTAAACCAAAGAAGCCGAATTGTAGGATTGGACCAGCATCTGCTAAGGCGTTCCAATCCATATTATGTTACAGTTAAACATGTTTAATAAATAATTTATATTCAATAAAAGTATGATTACATAGTTGATGTTATAACAAATAATAACATCAAATAATATTTGTTAACAAATAATATTTGTTAACAAATAATATTTGTTAACAAATAATATTGGTTAACAAATAATATTTGTTAATTTTAATATGTTAAAGTATATTAAATTTTAGTTAAATATGTTTGAGTATATTAAATGTTTGAATTTATGTTAAACTCGGGAATATGATTATATAATATTAATATACAGTTCATCTTAAGTTATTGTGAGTGATTATATATTCACATAACAGCACGTGTCCCTTGGTTTTTATTCGAGTGATAGGCACATATTCGAGAGTGAACACTTAGCGCTTGTGGAAGGACATAGGAAATCGTGGATACTTTCTAACTGTGTATTAACTGGTGACAAGTTGAGTTTCCATCAAAAAGTTGTCATTCAATGGAGATGTGGAGGAGGTATATGTGTAGGTAGATATTTATATTTTTGTATGGAAAAACATTGCAAAAGAAGATGGTTATTGAAAGGCCCTTGATGTTGATCCAAACTGACTTACTCACCATAAGTTTCACTTTTGTGTCGAAAAGTAGATTCCATGGTTTCATGGAAAGGTATGATTTATCCATAAACCAAATTTCCTTGAGCATAGAGATTGTATCCTCTATTGAGTGGAAAAAAAGTCCAAGTGCCTTTCCATCAATGAGGTGACACTTGGATGGGAATAGAAGATTTAATCGTTTGACGATACATCCTTTGAATAGTCGACAAGTTAGATCTCGTCATCCAATTGCCCATATATTCAAATCCTCAAGGAAATTAAACGACTATAGACTAAGACCCTATAGAAACCCTAGAGTGAAAGATCTAATATCAAACCTACCTTTCTCACCATTTAATATGTAGTATATGTTTATTTAAAAGTATAATTACATAGTTGATGTTATAATAATGAGACAAATAATACTTATTAAAAATAATTTCAATAAGGGAAGCAGGTGCGGCTGGGGTTCTCTTTGACCCTGGTGGGAATGCTTTGGAAACCTTTACCTAGGGATGAGGATACAAGACCAACAACCAAGCAAAGTGGCTAGTGCTCTTTCAAGGAGCTGATATTATTGCTTTGTTAAATCTATTGAAGCTTTATATATTTGGAGACTCTATCATTGTCATTCACAAAATGCGTAAAAGCATGAAAAGTCAAGATTCAAACTTGGGACATTTACAACAGAGCATTTTGAGTCTTCTCAAAGTCCCTAGCAATCTTTCTCTATTTCATATAAGATGAAGCAATAACAAAAAATGGTAGACTATTTGGCAAATCAAGGTGCCAAGTTAGCCCAAGGAATGATTGTGCAAAATTGGGGCTCGCCCCAAAGGAAATGGATTCCATGATAATCAACTTAATGGAGGTTGGTTATAGGATACAAGGTGGCATGAGGATTTGCATGGGAATCACTAAAGTTGTGTCCCATTCCATGAGATACCAACCTACCTCCAAAGGTGGTGGTTTGAAAGGTATCCATGGGAACATATATGGTTGTACTATGCATTGTGGGGTTTTATATGCTCCTTCATGCAATCTTGTTTTCCCCTTTTCTTTATCTAGCTTGCACATGAGCAATTAAGGTCTCGTATATTTGAAATGTTGGCAGGGGGGAGGGGGTTCCTCCCGGAGAAAAGATGGAGCTTTCTACTAAGGATTCTAGCAAGGTTGGACATTCTAAGTTGAGCCAAGCAAATCCCTCATTGTTTATTTCGAAAGAGGACGGGCTCTATCCCCCATTGGTGATGCAAGTTTGAATGTGAGTTTTCCTATGGGCAAGGAGCCTCTCTAGCCTAATACCGTTGATAGTGAAATTGTGGAGAATATCATTCCAAGGAATTATGAAGGTGTTAAATGGAGCCCCTTTTCTCTCACCCCTTTGGGCAGGGAACCTTGAGTGTGACAGGAACATCAATGTCTAGTCTAGTGATGTTGTTTCACTTTTGTTCAGTCAACAGACATTTGAAATATGTCATCATAGAGGGAACTCTTCAGCAGCATGAAAATTGATTTGAGTGACTTCAAGCATATGTTACGGATGGTTAATGACCATATATGAGGAATGTTGGATTCTCTTAGGAAGATTTCATACTACACCTCATATTTGGACACAAAGGGTAAATATATTGAAAGCAAGATGCAAGAGCAAGCAGGGCAACTCAAAGGGATTTTGGCAAACCCTATTAATTGTTGAAAATGAACCAATGTAGTCACTATCACAATATTTCCCTTGTCAAAGCGAAGGCCATGGAGGAGCATTCAATCCTCCAACCTAGTTAGGAAGGAAAATACTCCATGAGGCATGTATAGAAATAGATTTTTTGTTTAGCATTATGTAGGCCTATGTTTTTTTTTTTTTTTTTTATGTATTTCTGCAATATGTGAGTATCTATAGCACAAGTAGTGTAGTAATTGATGTAGATGTCAAAGACATTTTACTTAGTAAATTAAATTCTATTTATTTTGGATAGGGATTTTAAAGCCTTTATCTTTGGTAGATGCCTAGACATTTTTTAACAATGAATTGGTAACAACGTTTTAATATAAAAAATTAATCATTTTTATTTTAAAAAAATCAATATATTAAATTTTAGTTAAACATATAATAAGATGAATTTATATTATACTTATGACTATGACTATATAATATTAATATATAATTTATGTTACATAATAAGATTAACAATAATTATTATATAATGAATAGTTTATAATATTTATATAATAAATAGGAGTGAAGAACAATAATAAAATATTATGAAGGTAGACTATATATTCCATATTTTCATATTAATTCATATGAGTACATTGAATATATGTAATGTACACTAAAGTTTAAATATTTTGCTTATTTATTTTTATTTTTTAATTAAAATTTATGGAAATACGATTGGATTAGAAGTATTGAATTGACTAATTTTATCATTGGACCTTATTAGAATAAAAATGAAAATAAGCTAAAATACAGCTATACCTTTACTCACCTAATGTACAAATAATTTTCACCCGTGGCATGAGCAAAAGAAACAAGTGTCCTATCTCACTGTACTTCATTGCATGAGTAACATCTAGACAGAAGTCTATGGTTTTCTTGACAGGTGTATTATTTCACTTTCCTCTATTACTTCTATGCATTGGTCTTGAGGCAGCACGCTAATTACCCCTATAACAAGCTCTTCTTCAAGATGTATTATTTCACTTTCCTCATTTACTTCTCTATATTGGTCTTGAGGCAGGACTCTAATTATCCCTGTAACAAGCTCTTATTCAAGAAATTCTGCAAGGAACATGTAAACTGTTAAATTTTGTGGAGCATGGAGGGTGTTATTGTAACTTACAATGGTCACAGTGTGGAAGAATTTTTGAAGGGGCGTGGAGGTGGAATAATCAAATCCCTCACCACAAGTCGAAATTTCATTATTTTTATGTTTTTTTCCTTATTTTTGCTATTAAATTTCACATAGTTGTGTATGGTTCAAGGTTTTGTCCCTAGGATTTAATGTTTATGCTATTTGGTATTAGCTTTGAGGAATTCTACTTCTAAAAACTGTAATTGTTTTTTTGGGCCATGCAGTTTTCCATAATGCTCGCAATGAAGAGGTGGATTGGATTGAATATCTCTCGCTTAGTTGTGATCTTTAAAATCTTCAATAGTGTTCTAAAGCAATTTCAATTGAGACCTAGGTTGGATCGAATATCTCTTTCTCAATTGTGATAACATGTTCAACAGCCTTATAAAGCAATTCCGCGTGATAGCTACTTGAATTTCTGGTAAAAAAAATAATATGTGCAAGTTCCTTCCCTCATTTTCTTTAAATTGATATATATATATATGCAAGCTAAAGACAACTGTTGTAACCTCTTATGTTTTGTCTATATTTCAAGGATTTTTTTATAAGCAACTAGGTTTTTCAAATTTCTTAGTTATTGCATCAGCTACCCAAAAACATGGATTACCTTTGATTATTACATGTGATTTTAATTATGCAAGTGAGAACAATATTTTCAGAATAAAAGGTTGAAGTTGCAAAGGTATTGTTTGGATTTGCAAGGCGAATTACAGGTGTAGAAGAAAATTTAAATGATATAAGGGTGGCCTTGTCATCTTCTCATTCTTTGCTTCCAAATATTTTATCCCCTATTTGTGTTGCAGTCTTATGTTTTATCTTTTTTCTTGATTGATTTTTTTAATTGAAAATTGTCCAAATCTCCTTGCAAGGTCTCAAGAAGAAAAGTTCTCGCCCCACTTAAATCGATGAAATTGAATCTTTGTTGCTCCTGCAACTGCACTCATTGCCAACCATTTCCAATCTACCGGATGGAAATTGTTTCTTCTGACACTTCGGCATGGATGGTGTTGGCAGGTTATCAAAGAATAGCTGATGAGTTCTAGCTCAGTTTCCTACTGCAACTACTTCCAACGAAAACAATCTTGTTATTTTTGTACATGAGTTATAAAAACTATTCCAATACGATAAAAAAAAAGAGATATTATAATGGTGGTAACTATTTCAAGATGGAACATTGAACCAGGAGGAATGTGGACAGACAAATCAGCCTAAAGACTTTAGGGTATTAATAAACGTCCATACTCAACTGTGTATATAGATTTCCTTGGTAAATTCAGTTGAAAATCGGAGTGCACATGATTAACACACACAAAACAATAGATTGTATTACTTGCATAAACAGAGATACAACAGGTACATATGTAGTTGGAGTTAGATCCAACTTATTCCATTTTTGTAGGGAGAAGTTGAGAGAATATCTCAACTTCCTCCAGCTACCCCCAACCTAATCCCTAAACTCTAGGAATCCCTAATGAGTCATTATTATCTAACTGCCCCCCTTAATGACTACATTACACAACATAACAAAAGGTTACAACATAAACTTTCTGACTGATCCTCATATGCAGTTACACCCATCTCTGAACTTCATAGACATGCTCTTTCTCTCCATCATCTTCGAGCTACCAATTCATCCAGCATAAATAAAACTGCTTCCGACCATCTTTGATGTTCTTTGTACAACTGACGCTTCTCGACCTCCCAAAGGACAATCTCGATACTGAACCATTTTATGGATACACTTCCATCTGTGAAATCCCCCCGAAGAGCAAATTTCGACAGTAAGATAGGACAGTGATCTAGGTACAAAATATTTTCAGCAGTCAATTTCACAACTGACCTCTTAACACAAAATAACCTCTACTAATGCTCCCGACGGGTCAAGAACAACTAACTTAAATTATATAGTTTGTTCAATAATTGGTTCTACATCATTGATTACAAATAAAATCACACTCTCTCACACACTCACATAATATAATATATCTAAGTAAATAGGCTGGAAATGACTCTTATGGTGGCTTCCAACTAATCAAAAACTTTTGTTTTTGGTTCACCATGAGTAAACCTTCAGCAACTTGTCAGAATCTGCATTCAAACTTTGGCGGTTTTCTTTCTTTTACTGTGCAACTCCATCCAAGTGATAGCAGACTACAAATTATGGCAGTGATTTCACCTACATCGACAGTGATGATTCCAACGAACAGTGGCAGCAATCTTTGCAACAGGGTACTTATCCAATAGCGGCATCTCCTTTACATCTCACGCAGTAATGGGACAGCGTCTCTCAGAAAACACATAAAGTTTTATCCTGCGGCCTCCTTTTGCTTAACGTTGACTCTCCAGCAATCGGCTCTCTATCTCACACGCGTAGCAGCTAGCAGTTCGACGCACAGCATCCTCCCTCAGCTCTATTGCACAGCCGGTCCCTGATTTGAATTTTACTATTGATATGTTGCCTTCTGATACTGTTGCTCCTCGGATGACTCACACGCAGGTACGACTCCTCTTTTGTTTCCACCGTCGGCAGCCCTGCAGGTAAACAAAGAACACACAGCACTCTCTCAAACAAAAGAATTCAACACTCATAATCTACGTATGTACAGAGAACCTCTTCCAAACTATTTCATCTTCCTGGGCACTATCGTGAGGGATTAAGCCAGCCAAGCTCTGATACCAAGTTGAAAATCGGAGTGCACATGATTAACACACACAAAACAATAGATTGTATTACTTGCATAAACAGAGATACAACAGGTACATATGTAGTTGGAGTTAGATCCAACTTATTCCATTTTTGTAGGGAGAAGTTGAGAGAATATCTCAACTTCCTCCAGCTACCCCCAACCTAATCCCTAAACTCTAGGAATCCCTAATGAGTCATTATTATCTAACTAATTCTCACAGCTATCAATATATTTTTATTTTTATCACCTTAGTGATAAGAGAAGTATTGGTGAAAAACCTGCAAGCAATTGTAATTGACAATAATTGCCTTCGGCTCAAAGCAGATGAGTGTCACAACAACATTCAATATGTACATAAATGTTTTTTCATGAGTAACTTTTTTACTTGTTTTGTTTTTTATTTGTTTAGAAGTAGTTTAAGTATTATATATAATTTGGATTTTTTTTGGGGGAATTTGGTTATACAATAAAAGTTTTATTGCCTGAAATTGTAATTTTAAATATATAAATGGTGAGTAAGTTTTAGTTTAAATAATATATATAATTTGGATTTGTTAGACCTGTACGACTGCAAGCCCACGGCTAAGCCTTTACTTTTTGAAAACCCTGGACTGTATTATCTTAAATGGTACTAGTGATGAGCATGGAATATGCCATGTATACTAGGCAGTAAGCACGTCGTATCATGTTAATTACAGAACTTCTTGCCACATCTTACTTGAGGTTAGTATTAATGGCGTTGTCATAATTGACTCTAGTGGCATGATTAGCTAGCACTCGTGATATGGATCTAGTTAATAGTGACAAATACTTGCATACCATGATTAACCAATGTATTACCTGTTACAGGAGCTAAATGAGAAATCCCGTACACCAGTTGATACACTACATAGTATTACCCGCGTGTCATACCAATTATATACACTGCTTGTTTCTAAGTTATTCTGCTTGGTGAAGCTACTGGTTTATCATGGCATTTCCCGAGTGTTGCTTCTAGTTATGCTTACTTTTTACCTTGTAAATTTTCATAACAGGTGTTGCATGCTTCTAGATATAAGCTATTGGAATTTGGTTATACAATAAAAGTTTTATTGTTGAAATTGTAATTTTAAATATATAAATAGATTTTTACCTTTAAATATTTTTATTATATTTTGATTATATGCAATCTTAACCGTTTATATCTCCCATTATAATAAGTCTTCTTAATTTTTGACAAGATTTCAAACAAAAATAATTGAAAATCCTAATCCATCCAAGTCCTAAAATAAAATATTTATACATACACCTGCTCCTGCTGCCACTCCTCCTTATAAGCAATAGACAATGATATCACTGCTCCTGCTTATGGGAAATAGACAATGATAGCAGTCACCCAGAGTAAAGTTATTATATTCTATTGGACTGGCTAGCTCTGTACGTTCTTTGATATTGAGACAATGATATCACTACCCAGATTAAAATTAGATTCCATTGAACGGGCTAGCTTTGTCTGCTTTTTATTAGTCCCTGCCCGCGGGGAAAGACTAATATATGTTCCACTCTTTTTAATTAATTTGTGCAGATACATTGAATAAAAAACTTTAAAAAATAATTACACATTTGCATAATTTAGACTCCAGAGAGGAGAGTCTACAAACAGTTTAGTGATAGCATTGTTTTCTCAGTTACTCGTTGCATCATATAGATACAAGATTTCATTATCGAGAATTGCAGCCAGCAGTCTATACTAAAATCCTCAGGTTTCCATCGTAGATCTGAAATTGGATTATAATCTTCTCCCATGGTTCCATAACTGGCCCATATTCAACATCCCAGTGTCTTCTTGCATCAAGTTTCCTTGCTGCCAAATTTCCTCCATTGTATAATGCATTCTCATCACTCCAGAATCCACTACTAAATGTCTCAGATGTTCCTATTAATTTCAACCAAATACTACAGAACTGCTGTAAATAAAACTTCTAAATTCATGGTTAGGAGGCCTGGACTAGCATCACTATAGAATAAAAATTAAAATTAGCAAATAAGAAGGGTGAATCTTAATTGCTTAAGCTCTCCATCTAACAAACTAGATCCTTTCAAGTTAAGCCTATGAATAGCAAGCATGCATGCATGTGCTATTTGTTTAGGAAATTATTTATGAACAGATATGTTTTTTAGCAAATCATTTTATATGCAATAGCTTGTCATTTCATCTGTGTTTTCTTAGATACCAAGTTATCTCACAGGAAACTCTAAAGATATTGAGGCGCGTCACCGTAACTGGTTGCACTCTTTCCATGGTTTTGGAACCTTCATCACTTGTTTTTCACTCAAATTCAATCTCAACATTAAAATAGTAATATCCTCAACATGGTTCTATTTGAATTTTTTTTAATTTCATCTTGTTTCTTTGCTTTCTTGTGTGGAGAATTGAAATGAGAGATAGCATGTAATCAAATTGTAAAGCAATATAGGATCCTTGATGCAAATTTTTTAAGCATGATTTCAGGGAATTTTTTAAAGAGAAAAAAATGCATTAATATATGCATCTAGTTTTGTGAGATAAAGATGGTCTTGACATACATAAACTTTTGTTTGTCAAATTAATAAATTATTGTGAAGTTTGTCTATGTAGCTGGCCTGGAACTTATTACAAGTCAATGTTGGTTTTGTTTATGAATAGGAACCTCACAAAATTTAGTTTATTTATTAATTTTCTTTTGTAAGTAAGTACCCATGGGGATTCTTGGGACCTTTCATTTACAGCTTCTCAACACAATTACTCATTACTAATTGCTCTACCCCCGCTTAACACCTATTTCTTATTTATTTTTAAATTTCAAATTATTAATGGCAGGGACTAGCTGCACATAGCTCTTGTTATATAATATTTTTCAAATAAAGAATATGTGGGATAAAAATGGTCTTAAATGATTTATATTTTTGTATTAATAAGAATTATAAAGTCGTAATATTTTCATAAATAGAAATTTTGTAAATAAATATATGGGTTTTAAAGGGATGTAAGTTAGTAATTAAATGGAATTTCTAGAAATTCAATATGAATTGTATAATATTTGGTTTTTTTAGTTTTTAATATACATAAATTCTTATAATTGATTTCTTTGATAAAATAAATGAGTTTATAAGTAAAAATTATGAAGACAAATTCTTCTTGGAGACAAAAGTTATTTTCTTTCATTTTATTTTTTCTTTATTATTAGACTTTTACCAACAATATTATTTTATAAATTTTACTCTAATCCACTTTATTTTTATTTTGTCTTTATTATTAGTTTTTTACTAATAATATTATCCTTGTATTTTGACTCTAAACATCAATTAGATGGTAACATTAATTGTTTTTTTTCATATTTATTTTTTTAGGCCAATTGATGTTTATATTTACAATGATAGATGTTAGAATAACACATACCAGTGTTATTATCTCCACTTTTGATTTGGGATGGAGGTCTATCTCCATGGATCTTAGATTACATGAGGATGAGACAAGTGTATTGTCCATATTGATTTTATGGTCATCACTCTGAATTCAAAATAAACAATTATTAAAAAAAAGATAATATAAAAAATAAGTGGTTGTTGATGAATGAATAATGGGCAGTTTGTGGAAAACAACACGTTTAAGTAGAAGAAGGTGGGTAATAACAACTAGTTGAGGCATAGACAAAGGGTGATTACAACTATACATGGAGAACAAGTAACATATTTAATTTGTTCATAGCACTTAATGTAATACCTTCTGGTTTAGCCCTTGGACATATTATTGTTGTTGTTATGTTGGACATAGTAGCCCAATGTGCCTAGACTATGGTTTGCACATTATTACTATTTTTATTATGTTGAACTTATAAAATAATTAATAAAATAAAAACAAATCGAACGACCGATGCCACGAAAGAGAGTATTAGGAACCATGATGTTACGATCAAGGGGTTGTGGAAAAGTGTTTACCTATGTGTGTTGAGCCTATGTTGATATTGTACGCCCTTCTTATGTACTTCATGGGCCCTCTTGGTTATGCACCCTAATGTGTTATGTCACTCCTGGGTTTTATTTACCCTAAGATTAATTTTTTTATTGGATGATTAGAGTCCCTCTCTCTCCTAGTACGCCCTCATGAGTTGGATTAGCGTGCCTCTTGGTGTAGACACCTTATGTGTAACTCGAGTTTACTATTATGGAAATGTAACTCTCATGCTTGTGTCCCTCTCTCTCCTAATTCGAATTGCTCATGAAGGAATTAGATTTTCTTGTGTTGGCTTGTCACACTTGTTTGTTGGTTGATGCATTTTCTCTTGTGCTTGTGTATGGAACTTGTGGTTCGATTTTGATGCTCTTGGTATGAAATACTTGTTGGACATTGCACCCTTCTAGATCTTGTTCCCAATCTGAGTTACTCTGGATCCACTGGTGTATGTCCTGGAATTGCCTCTGTAGATCCTGGATTGGCAACAGGGGTGAGGTCTACTACCATTGGAATTGAGGTTGGACACAGTTGCTTATTTCCTATGGAGATCCTGGTTCAGGAAGCAGGGGTGAGTTCCACTACCTTGTATTTGAGGTAGTCTTAGAGCCACTGGAATTTCCCTGGATTGGAAGTGCTACTTGCAATTAGTTTTTGGTTGGACTGTTGTCATGGAACCATTGGTATTGACTTGGAGTGGAAGTAGAGGCCACACTTGCCATTGGGTTGTGGTTGGACTGATTTATTGAAAGAATTTGTGGTTGATTGCGGTCTTTCTTGTGGCATCATGGTTCCGTCTTGGGGGTGACCATTGCAAAGTGATTTTTTTCTTGCATTATGTCTACAACGGGGTGGAACGTGGCACGGTCGATTCTGGTTGCATATTTGGAAGATATAAGTGTTTTATCTCATGTTTATTTAAATTATTTGGCTATGATATGATTTATTTATGGATGCACATGAAATATTTGATGAAATGTATGAGCTGTTTGTGGAATGAGTTTCTCATGGAATTCAATCTATTTATGCAAGTAAATTTTGTGAAGGAATTGGAAACTAGTTTTTGGGATTTTGTGCACAAATTGTTTGAGGAAATGATTATTTGGAACATGTGCTACAGAACTAATATTTATTCTCCTATTCATTACATAATGTGTATTTTGATGGTATTGTAGCCTCAAAATGGGTTAATACACTTCTATTTGATGCTTCTACCTTTTATTCAAAAACTAGTCCTTTTATTGCATTGTTTTGCATAGTTGGAGACTTGGAACATGAAGTGTTTGTACAAATACATGCGTGTTTTTTTTATGATAGTTTATAATTAATACTCTTGAAATGTGTGTGAGAATTTGAGGGGAAATATTCTTTATAGTTTTTAGAAAATGTCTACCGAAATTCTATATCAATTTCCAATTTCTAGCTCCTTCAATGGAATTGTTTTGAGTAGATTTGTGAATTTGCATATGAAGTGTTTGATGAAATGTTTGAATGAGATATACAATTTTTATGACTGATAAAAAAAATTATTTAGAATTGGAATTTCATTTGAATGATTCTATGAGCTGTGGATTTAATTATTCTAGCGATTCCTAGAATTACTAGTCAATTCGGATGAGTAGAATTAGCTAGTTTTGTGAATTATTTAATGGAATGTATATGAGTGGAAAGATACATCCATATGAATGTAGGTGACCCCTTATGCTATTTCCATGAGCTACAATATTCATATATTTATCTTTATTTGGAATTTGGAAAGTTAAATTGGAAACTAGGTACAATGCAGTGAAAATTGATAACTAGTTGTGGATTTAAATCTTTGTTTTCGTAAAAACGGAATGCTACAGCCATGTACTCTATTTATAAAATGTTATTTTGTTGTAGGTGTATACTTATAAGGTTTTATCTTTTACTTATGGATTCATTTCATTTTGGTTCAGTTATTTAGACTCAATTCCTTGCGGTGAATGTAAACTAGTTTCATTGGAATTGATGGAAAAGATCACCTTATGTGCAATTGGAATGATCTGAAAATAAACATTTAATTGGATGTAGGTGCATGCTTAAATATGTTGTTAATGGTTGCAGGATTTATTTTGGGTTTTATGGCATGGCTACAAGTTGATTTTGTGCAAGACTAGCTGCTTATATTGGAAAACTAGTTAACTAGTCTTGTGGACGCTCTTTTGTAATTACCATGATTAATTATTGTAATTTTTGTAATTAGGCCTTATTTACATGTAATTATATTTTATTAATCCATTTGGATTTATAATATATGGTTATTTTTTAAACAATGGATTTGTGATAAGTGTCATCATTTGCACACTAGGTGTCGTAATTAACACCTTAATTACTAGTTAACTGTGATTAAGAATAATTAGCATTTAGAAGTGCTTAGCATATATGATATGGCTTGGACTGAAGGGTTGATGATTTTATATGATGTAAGAAGCGTTCCTAACCCTTATATCAGATGTTGTATGTGTTAATTAATTTATATTAATTTATTGTTAATTATTGGATTTTGTGTCGCAATTAATTTTGGAAAAATAGAAATTAAATGTTTATGGTTTAACCGCTGCACTAAAAATAAATTAATTGTCCTCAGAGAGCTAATCATATGTCCCTTAGACACTCAGATAGCCCCAGTTTATATTACAGATGGTATCAGAGTTGTGGTTGCAACACTACGGCTGTTGGGCCTATTGGTCACTTTAAATTTGCTTGCTTCAATAAATGTTAAATGTTACCTATATGAAATTTAATTATGAAAGTGCTTCTATATTTGTGAAAGATAAAAATTATTTTTTATTTTGAATATTTAGAAGATGTTTGAAAATAATTATATCCTTTTATGCATTTTGCTTAGTTATTTATTTCAAAAATTGAAGACTGGTATAGTATGCTTTGTTTCTTCTTAACTAGAAAATTAATTATTATTTCAAAAAATAAATAAATTCGATAATGGAATGTTATCAAAACATAGAATGAACACGTTGTATCTCACAGTAAATAATTTAACCCAAGAATTCCCTGCAGAGAAAAATAGTAGAGGATGGAAGATAAACAGACAACCCCTTATGGCCCTGAAGAGGAGTATGAAGGAAGGAAGAGGAGTATGTAGGAAGGAGGAGGAGTAGTTCATCCATTGATCTAGAAGGCTCGGTTAAAAACCATAATTGGCTTTGGTTGACCATGGTTTACTTATATTTACCATGGTTGGATTTGCTTGACCATGGTTGAGTTTGGTTTACTATGGTTGAATTTGATTGACTTCGGTTGACCGTGGTTAACTTTGGTTAATTTTGGTTGACTATGATTGATTTTGGTTGGATTTGGCTAATTTTTTTTTACCATGGTTGACTTTGGTTATACATGGTTGACTTTGGCTAACCATGGTTGACTTTTTTTTTCATGGTTAACTTCGATTTACCATGGTTGAATTTGGTTGAGAATGGTTCAATATGGTTACCATGGTTCACTTTGGTTGACCATGGTGAATGGTTGACTTTTGGTTGACTTTGGTTGACCATGGTTGACTATTGTTAACCATGGTTGACTATGGTTTACCATGGTTTACTTTGGTTGAATTTTGATTAACCATGGCTAACTTTGGTTGACTTTGTTTAACTTTTGGCTAACCATTGTTGTTCATGGTTCACCATGGTTCACTATGCTTGACCATGGTTATTCACGGTTGACTTACCTATGGTTGTTCATGGTGACTTACCTACGGTTGACTTACCTATGGTTGTTCATGGTGACTTACCTACGGTTGACTTACCTATGGTTGACTTACCTATGGGTGACTTACCTATTGCTCGATCAAGGGCTTGGTTAGACCCTCGATCGAGGGTTTGCTTGATCGAGAGATTAAGACAGTGAAAAAAAAAAAAAGGGCCTGACCGGCCCTGTTTGTGCAGTGTCGACAGTGACGGCTACAGCGACGGAACCAGAGGCCCTCGACCGAGCTCACGCCCACGCCACCTCACCATAGCATCTCCACCATGTCTTCTATTCCACCAGGTGGGTGGAATTCATCCTATTTTTTGTTTTATTTTTTATTTTTCATTTTGTTTGTGTTATCTAAAATTTTGTTTTTGAGAAAACCTAGCTTTTATTTGGTTTTTAAGAATTTGTTAGGATGTAACCATTGAAACCAAACCAACATTGAAACTGAAAACCGCCATTGAAACCAAACTAATTGAAAAAAAAAAACCATTTGAAACTAAAACAAAAACCAAAACCATTTAAAATTTGAAATAGGTTTAGGGTTTTAAATTTATTTTTGCATTTATTTGTTTAAATTATTTGGTATATTTTTGTTTATATCAACCGGTAGCATTTCACCGCATAAATGCTACTGGTTTTAATTAAAATGTGTTTTGACAAGTAGAAATGCTGCCCATTTTTTTTCAATCCTATGAGAACGCCAAGAGGATTGAAAAAAAATCATATATTACATTATTTAACATATAAAATTATTTTTTTGATAAAATCTAGCTTTTACTTGGTTTTTATGAATTTGTTAGGATGTAGCCATTGAAACCAAACCAGCATTGAAACCAAAAACCAACATTGAAACCAAACTAATTGAAAAAAAAACATTTGAAACTAAAACAAAAAACCATTCCAAAACAAAAACCAAAACCATTTGAAATTTGAAATAGGTTTAGGGTTTTAAATTTATTTTGCATTTATTTGTTTAAATTATTTGGTATATTTTTGTTTATATCAACCGGCAGCATTTCACCGCATAAATGCTACCGATTCTATTTTAAAATGTGTTTTGACAAGCAGAAATGCTGCCCATTTTTTTTCAATCCTCTGAGAACGCCAAGAGGATTGAAAAATAATAATCATATATTACATTACTTAACCTATAACTCTAAACCTACCAATATAACATCACAAAAAAATAAATATTAATAATATAATATAAAAATTAAAAAATGAATATTAATAATATATATAATCATATATTATTCATTAATTTTTACTTAATTTATTTAAAAAAAATAATATTTAATAATAATAATATAATATAAAAAATTAAAAAATGAATATTAATAATATATAATCATATATTATTAATCATAACCATAACCTAACAACTTGCCACCATAACTAATTCATGTAGCATCATCCAACCACCTAATATTGTAACTACCATGTAGGACAAACAATCATTCATTTATGACCAACATGTAGGATCATTGATCAACTATGACTTGCTAGGGAGGTAAGATCTAGGCCAATATTCATCATCTAAGTCAAAAGGGTTTCCAATCATAAACCCTCTCCCACTCCACCCCACCCCACTCAGGAATAACATGTCACCCAATTATCTACTACATCTATAACCAATATGTAGGATCAATTATTAACTACACCACACTAGGCAAACTACCTACCACCCATTACCATTTAGAATTACTGAACCCCTCACCAATGACTACCATAACCAACATGAGGATCAACTAGCAACTATGACCTATCTAACCTCTCACCCCAACCCCCAACTATTGTAACTAACATGTAGGATAAACCAACCAACCACTACCATAACTAGAACATAGCATCAATGATCAATCACAAGATCTCTACAAACTATCATCCCAATACGCATTATTATAACCAACATGTAGGATCAACTATCAACTATAACCTCTCTTTAGACTATCACACCAACCACCCACCATTTTAACTAGTAAGTAGGATCAATGATGACTTGTTCATGCCATGTTAACAAATGTGTAGGATCAATTGTCAACAATGACATTTTAAGACAATCAACAAGGCCAATATTTATTGAAACATGTTAAAAGGGTCAACAAACACACATCCCATACAATATTATCCTTAATGATCCCTAGTGAAACTCACCCCTCAAACCACCTCTTGCAAATGAGTATACATATAATATATATTTGAAAACCTAATATATTTAAGTAATGCCATGCCTTAAGAAAATATATATATTTGTTTGAAAACATCGTAATCTAGAATGCAATACTTTGAATATATATATATATGAAAACATCATAGTCCAAGTTTGTCATGCATTGAAAAATACAAGTATACATGGCATATAACACAAATTATCACATGGTACCACAAATTATCGGGAAGGAATGTATTATGTTTTATAACACATTAAATAAATGTATAAAGAATACTAGAAATTGAATTAACAAAAGTATAACTATATCAGCACATTAATAATAAACTTGAGCACTACATTTTTATAAATAAATTCATTACATTTACAAATATAATAAATTAAAAATATTATTATTATATTTTTTAAATCTATAACGAAATTATATTAATCATCAAAAAGATATGAAATTGTTTCAGAGTGTTGGTGGTCAATCACTAGGGAAACCCAACCATATATAAAACATTAGATTTTCATTTACAATCTTAAGTAACAAACTAGCACAGTAAAAGCAAAAAAGATGATATGTTGTGACCTATATATGCCTATGATCCCTGAGAAATAATGCTAAACTAAGAAACATTGTCATCATCTAAAACAGTGGTTGTAGGAACCTTCCTCTCACTCGATGGTTGAGGATCAATATGAGCAAACTCTAGTCCAGTGGTGGCCTTGAATTTAAATTGGAATTGAATTTGAATTTGAAATTGAATTTGAAATCGAATTTGAAATTTAAACTTGAAATTTGAAATTGAATTTGAATTTGAATTGAATTTGAATTTGAAATGTGAAATTTGAAATAGAATTTGAAATTTGAATTGAATTTGAAATTTGAATTTGAATTTGAAATGTTAAATTTGGAATAGAATTTGAAAATTGAATTTGAATTTGAAATGTGAAATTTGGAATAGAATTTGAACTTTAAATGTGAAATTTGAAAGAGAATTAGAATTAGAAATTGAAATGTGATGCAGAGAGTCCTGAAGAGAGAGCTTCATTGCTTCGCGCTCCGCAACGCACGAGAGGATCTGACGTCGCCCAAGAGGGAGGCCATCAGCAGCGCTCCCGTTCGACAAGGAGTGTGGCCACGCCAGGGTCGGCTGCCACTGGTGGCGGCAGCAGGAGAGCTAGTGTGTCAGTTCATCTTGAGGACATACATGTTGATCCCTAGGTGGGGGATGGGCGGAAAGAATCCAGTGCATCAGGTGCATATTTTTTGTTAGATACATTTTCAATAAATTTTTAGTATATAATTCATTGAATTTCAGTTGCAAGTTATAATATATATTTTTAGTAACATTTGTGTTTTGGTTTGGATCGCAGGTGCCCCATTAGGGGGATCATATGACGATGAGGTCGCATGGATCACTCTCACTGATATCACTTCCCAGTGAGAGTGGGTGAACTCATGTGTGTGCACATTGAGGGAGGATTCTCCCACACGGCAATCTTTATCCATGATGTTATCAGCAGTTGATGAGATGTTGTCCCTCTATAAGAGGGTGGGACCTCTCAGTGACATTTGGCATCATTCATTCCAGAGAAGGAGACGGGATGTCATTAGGATCCACAAATGGGAGGATGTCAAAGTCGCCATATGAGGGCATGACGTCCAGGGTACTTTGTTCGACATCCCACCTGACCGCCCTTCTGGTCAACTGCTTAGACTCGGGTTGTTTAAGTTGGAGGCCACTGCACCACATCTATATGATAGATTCGGCAGAGTGTGGGGCACGTTCCCCCACCATGACCAGGTCCCATTGTACTTTGCAAAAAATGTTTATGCAGATTTTGTTTTGGACATGCACCCAGATTACACCAACACAGGGTCTGAGTTCTATGGAGTTGGTATGGGACGCTCCTACCAACGTCCTGGAGCTCAAAGAGACCCTGCCTTTGTGCCACCCACTCCGAGGTTGGTACCGTTTCCAGACAGGACGGTTATCAGGTCGAGGGATGTGGCACAATCATCCTAGCTTGCTTCAGAGGCTAGACAGGACCTTGCAGAGTCGTTGTTCACGACCATCGGCAGTGCTATTGTTGTTGTGCATGGAGATGCATCTAGACCACCCCCTGCACCTGCAGAGCCAGAGATAGAGTATGTCCCTAGTGACATGCTTAGGATTTTCGATGACAAGGCCCTACTGAGGTATGCTGAGTCAGCACAAGATGCATACTTTCAGTTGTATCATAGATCCGTCGCTACAGGATAGGTATACTTTTGTACAATTATGTATATATGTTCTTCATGTTACATCATATTATATGTCGTAAATTGAATGGTTAATAATACTTAAGAGAGTTGTATTCTATTGCTCCATGCAGGGAAGCACATTCATGGATCACCTCTTTGCTAGTGATCCATCGGTTGGTCCATCCGCTCGTCCCAACCCGCCAGCGGCAGTGGTCGAGGTAAGTTATAATTTATGTTCTAATTTAATTTGAGTTTATTATTTCCCAGTTTAAATAATTTATGTTTTATTTCTTAATTATCGAGATTTTATGTTTTAGATCTTAACTTCAAATGAATTTCAAATTGTATAGGGCAAAGGAAAGGGCATTGATCTTGATGATAAACATGAGGAACGCGAAGGTCCTGACTAGTCGGGTTCTGACACAGAGGTGAGTTTTAATTTATGTTCTAAATCATGTTATTTAATCACATTTAGTAATTTATTTGTGTACTTTATGTTTCAATTTTTGAATTATAACTTAAATTATGTTTTAATTTTAATTTTTAATAAATCTAACTTATTACATCTAATGGCATATTACACAGGCATCGCTACGGGTGGGTATCGATGCTGCATTGGATTTCACATATGATTGGGATACAACTCAAGCAAATGGTCCTGAAGGAGGGACATCTACCCAGATTCCTACCTAGATGCCGGATATCACCCTTGACTCGACATATATCGAGGCATTACTTCATGGTTTACCATCTCATAGCCAGCATCTAGTCCCTCGTGGGAGTAGTGGCCAATAAGTTGATGATCTATACATTTCCATGTTTTGGATATTTTCATATTTTATATATTTTCATGTTTTGGATATATTTTCATCTATCTATCATTTATACATGGACTTTTATCATATATGTAATTTGGATATCGACTTTTGGATATTTTGTTACATATTTTGCATATTTTATCATATTGATGTCTTCATGTGTATTTTGTATCTGATTTGAAATCAATCAAGTTTTTTATATTACATATGGATATAGTTATTACAGTTACAAATTTATGTTTTGTCGTTTCAAATGAAAATTCAATGTGCAGTGATTGCAATATAAAAGTTCAATCTCGATGTGTAGTTACAATTTAGTTCAATTTAAAATGCAAATTTCAACTACATTACAGAACTTCTTCCAAAAATTAGAATTGAATACATACATTACATTTTAAAATTGAAATTACAATTCCAATTCAATTACAATTTAAAAGCTCATTTTCAACTACATTACAATTGCATAAATGAAATCAAAATGTAAAATTAGAATACATTTGAAATTAAAAATTGAAATTACAATTACATCATGTTGTCTACACATTACAATTCAATTATAATTTACACATTCCAATTCAATTACAATTTAAAATTAAAATTTCAAAGTTAATGTGTAATTTCAATTGAAAATTCAATGTGTTGTTCCAATTTACAAGTTCAATTTGAATTACATTACAATTGCACTTGAAATAAATTTTTTAAATTAGAATACATTGTACAATCTAAAATTTAAATTTTACAATTTTACATTGTATAGATGTAGTTAAAATTCTCAATTGTATTTGAAATCAAAATTTAAAATTAGAATACATTTTAAATTGAAAATTGAAATTAACATTTTGCATTATGTTGTCTACACATTACAATTCACTCACAATTTCCACATTCCAATTCAATTACATGGAAAATTTAATGTGTAATTTCAATTGCAAATTCAATGTGTTGTTGTATACAAGAATGTTTTTGTCCATTGAGAGTGTGAAATATCCCTTGAGACAAAATTCTCTAATTACAAGTTATATAGTATGTAGGTAATCTTTGTATTCTTTTCTTTTAAGTGTGTGCTCTAATCTAAAGTCATAAAAGTATGGTTTGTTTTCTTGGCAATGAGCATAACCACCTAGTTAATATAAGAAATGAAAATATGTTGGTAGCAGATGCTTGTACAACTATGGTAGAAACTATGCTTGTACAACTATGTCATATGGTTTATGTGTTTATGACAAATGGAAATAATGGCACCATTTGATCCAACTAGGTATGTTGCATATATGAAGGCACATGTACAAGTTATTACATTTCCATGTTATTGTTACGTTTACGTTTCAACTTTCATTATTACGTAATCCATGTCTATAAAAAACAAAGGCATGTACAAGTTGTGTTTTGGTTTGATAATTGAGGTATTTTTATGCAAGCAAGGCCATATAATACTAACTAATTTCTCTCAAAGAGATTCCATGCCTATGTGTTCAAAACTACATGATAAAGGTGGTTTTTGATGCATGCAATCCAAAAATTGAGAAGGTTTGATGGTTAGAAATTGTTTGCATGAAAATATATTCAAAGATTATGTGTAAGTGCCCTTTTGTTGAGTTGTACCCTCTATCTCCTATGTTATATGAATCCATGTAGCACCAAGTGCCAATATTTTTATTAAATGGAATGAAGAGAGGCAAAAAAATCTGCTCCTAACTTTGATATGTTCTTGATAACAAAAATAATTGATTATTGTTGAATGAAATATTTTTTCAATACATTGATACTTGATAATATTTTTATATAATTGATAATGAAATACAATATAATTGAATAGGAAATACAATGAAGGGATTATAATGTATAAAATTTTGCATTTGAAATCAAAATTTAAAATTAGAATACATTGTACAATTCAAAATTTAAATTTTACAATTCCACATTGTATAGATGTATTTTAAATTCCCAATTACATTACTATTGTATTTGAAATCAAAATTTAAAATTAGAATGTACATTACAATTTAAAATTGAAATTTTACAATTACATTATATTGTCTACACATTACAATTCAATTACATTATATTGTCTACACATTACAATTCAATTACATTATATTGACTACACATTACAATTCAATTACATTACAATTTAACTATCTATTAGATCTTTAATATTGTTTTTAAAGCATCTAAACAAATATCTATTAAAACTATTAAGGATGAAGTTCATGGAGAATTGACCCTACATTCAAGTGTATTCACATTGGAGGACCATGACCCAAATTTCACAAAAGCCTCCCATCTAGTATTTGTATTCTTGGCATTAAAGCATCTACAAATATACATTTATAAAACAACCTCCACAAAAATATCCAAAAAATATTACACAAGACAACATGAAAACTATGTCAATGATGCAAGTGGCATACATGTAACTCATTCATCTGGCCAACGGGTTATAGGAATGCAAGTCTCCATAATACGATCATGGTAAACTTATGTCATCTTCCATCTCTTTGGCTCACCTCTCTTCACCTTGATTTATGTTAGATGTATTCGAGCTGCCACCACCAAATGACTGTATTGACATGATATATATTCAGTCATAAAATCTCTGTAAATAATATGAGCACCCTGTTTTTTCACTTTTTCAAAAAAGTGTCCCATTAGAACCATGTCTCTAGTTTGGTATGTGAAGTCCCCATCTTGGTAGGGTCGCACCAACCCACTTTTTATTTACGTGCACTGCATCAAATAGTATGCCACATTTTCTTGGTTGTGAGGGGGTGCAATGACAACGAATACATCACCTGCAAGATACATTACAAATATTATTCAAATGTCCTACGTGCATTTCTACAACATTTGTATATGTGTAATATATAATGAACTAATTAACTTAATAAAGACTCTTGTACCTTCCCTAACCATATCAGAAACTCGATCATGATCTAATGAGACCACTGCCTCTTCAGTGTGCATCTCTTTCCATGTTGGAATTGGAGGTTGGCCCTTTGTTTTAAGAGAGACATATTTCCATGGTTTCACATATACATCATTTTCACAGTGATCAATCCCGCATCCATTTGCTTCAATGCAAAAATCGCAAAAACAAGCATACTTCCTCATTTCAATGGAAAATATGTCACCCATTTCTTTACTTTGAATAGAATGTAATTCCCTCGTACCAAGGATGGTCTCACAATACCATGGCATGGATCTATTAACATCTCCAAGGGAAACATCCCAAAAGAACCTGCATGGAATTCAGTTTGTCATATGTAAATTCCTATCGAGTATGTGTTCTTTTGGAAATGATGATATTGAATGTTATTAGCTTATTAATTGAGTTTGGAGTTTATTACTTGCACACCGGCCTTGCTTGTTCATGACCTTGATGTCCCAAATGACCTGTGCACCAATAAACTATTTCAGTGGATCATTTGAGTCGGGTTGCACCATGACTCATCTGGTACCTCCGAAGTGCTCGTTTCACACATGCACCTGCACCATCATGTTCACCCTTTCCATGCCCTGTCTCAAAAAAGCTCTAGGTGTGTCGGATTCCTGTATGTTTGTGAAGGCGACCCAACCAATAAAATGAGCGTGCCGATTTGAATTGCCTTGTACACCCATCTGACCACATCCAGTGTTCAGTAAATGATACGCCTCTCTGCCTGAATGAATCATAAATCAACCCAAAGCAGTGTTGAACAAACAATGTGTCATGCTCACGATCATCACTAACATGAAAATGGTACTCCTTGAACACTTCACATGACTAAGGAGTGTTATCCCTACCATCAATGTTTTCCTGAGCATGTCTGTACAACACATGTACAAAGATAGACACCTGGTCGAAGTGACAGTACTCACTCTGTATATCTCTCTGAGGAGCAAAGGTGTAGTTCTCCGCAAATTCTACCACTAATAAGATTGTACCCAGCTCAAATAACTCATGAGAATGTTTGAATTCTAAAGCTTGCCACCTGGACCTATGGAAGTGCTTTATGTATTTATAAATCTGACTTTGAAACTTCGCCATGAAATATGAAACAGGAATCTCATCATCGAGCAAGTCGATCCTCTTGAATGGCATAGATGAAGAAGATGTTGGATTCATGGTGACGTACTCGTACCTCTTCCACCTAACGGTGATATCTGACAATCCATGGTGTGTTGGATCGATAGGAAATTTCCTATGGAAAAATGTCAAATCACTGCATTCATGTCATTTTCTCCCACCTACACACCTCTTATTGAAAAACACGTGTTCATGATTCCTGTTGCATAGTATCATACAAATAAAATCTCGCACTATGTGAGGAGCTAGTACACCGTTCTAGTGCCTTTTGTAAAAATCAAGAAATGTGTCATAGTATAGTTGAAATTCAACGTGGTACCGACAGCAACAAGTGTCGCAAATCGTATTCGGCCTAATATACCACGGTTTCAATTTGTTGAACATGCTAAATGATATTTGAACACCGGGATTGGTTTCTTGGAATTCCTCGTAAAGTGCAACTCCCATCATATCCATCACATACTTACAGTGCTCCTGATAAATGCCTCTGGATAAACGTTGTCGCAGGACATGCTTTTGATCTGGAATAGCACGAGAATGGCTATCCCAAAACTCTATCACCTTCTCTATAATGCATGATTCCATCCTGCCTCGATAGGGTTCCCTACAAATAAGATCCCAACAAGCAGCTTCATCATTTTCGTCTATCCGGACCCTGAATTTAGTATATTTGAGCAATGTTCTTTTTGAAACATTGAGCAATGATGCCATTGTTGATACCATTCGATTTATTGAGGTGCTTTGTGCCACAACAACCGTTGTAATTTCCCTACGAAAACCAATGTAATTTCTTGATTTTCCAAATGAAGATAATGCAGTTCTTACATTTTCTATTGCATTCTCGCATGTCTTTTTTGTTTTAACATCTTGAAAACCCAACAACTTTGTGGCACGTTTAATTTTTTGTGTTTTATCCACCCATGTAGGATTTGAGTTTGTGCCATCGTTGAATGTTCTTCAAAATATGACTTGATTATGTTATTGACCTGCTCTCTAACTCTCCAACCAGGGATCGAGTTCCCAATCTCTTCTTGTGCAGAAACAACTGCACAACCCTCTAGAAAATTTCCACCCCTTCCAACCCCAGTGCAACTCCCAATTATACTTTCAATGTGAGAGGGAAAGGTGTCATGTGATGGTTGATCAGGATCATGAGGGGGCACAGGGTCATGTGATTCTTGATCACCATGATGTGATGTCTTACCATAATCTCTCCCTACATAACATGTAAATTAACAAATTGAAAATTGGTTACTTGATAGTTGTGCATTGAACTTTAAAATTGCTAGTAACTTGAAATTTGATGTGGAAATTGAAAAATTGAAAATTGCATGTGAATTGAAATTTTCAACTAATACATTTAGCTTGAGAATTGTTCTAAGTAAAAATTGAAATTGCTAGCAACTTGAAATTTGAAATTGCTAGTAACTTGAAATTTGAAATTGCTCAAGTAACTTGAAATTGCTAACTTAATTAAACTTGAGAATTGTTCTAGAAGTAAAGTTTGAAATTGCTAGTAAAATTTGAAATTGCTTATAACTTGAAATTGGTAGTAACTTGTACATTTAACTTTAAAATTTCTAGTAACTTGAAATTTGTTGTACATGTAAATTAACAAATTGAAAATTGCTAGTGACTTGAGAAAAATTCGGTACAAGTAAATTGAAAATGTACATTAAAACAAGAAAATTGTTTGTAACTTAATTTTAAAATAACTAAATATGTACATGTAACTTGAAATTGTACATTTAGTTTGATCATTGCTAGTAAAGTTTGAAAATTAAGTATATACATATAATTTAACTCAAGATAATTATTAATAACTTGATAATTGTGCATTGAACTTTAAAATTGCTACTATAACTTGAAATTTGATGTAGAAATTGACAAATTGAAAATTGAGTGTGAATTGAATTTTCCAACTAATTATACATAACTATCAATTTTTAACTTGAAAATTATCCATTTAACTGTAAAATTGTTAAAAATTTTGAAATATAAATTATATACCTACTATAGGAAAAAAAAGTTAACTTATCCCTACATTAATGCTTAGAAAAAATTGGTACATGAATTGGAAATACATTAACTATGAAAATATTTTGAAGTGTAAATTGATTTGATTATAAACCTAGGAAATTTAAATAAATAGGTGTTAAATGAGATACATCATTGCATTCACAATGCATTAATTGATTGGGCTATAATTCCTTCTTTTAAAGATCACTCTATACAAATTTAAAACTCTTTTTTTTCTATATATATACATTCAATAAGTGATAAAGTGAACTTGTTAATGGTGAATGTTTTGCTAGAGTCTTGGGCTTGCCATTGAAACCATTACAAATTTACAACCCACATTAACATTGTACCCATTAAAATCCTTATAGAAATTCATCCTTAAAGATTTTTGAAAATAATATCAACAAAAACACATTTCTCTCAAATAAAAAATGGAAAGAATAAAAGATAATAAAATTCATAATTAAACCAATCTATGAAACCCTCGCTCACAATCTCCATAAATCAAACTCAATTTAAATAATGCTTCACATATCAGTGCAAGCTTGCAAACATTGCAAATAATTATTTCCAATTTGTCCTAACAAAATATATGATTCTAATCATTGATCTTATCATGGTGATATCTCATGTTATGTAAATGAAAGTATGTGATACATGGAACCTTTAAATGAATTTTTTTTAAAGTAAACATTACAATTTAGCACTTTGAACATTCATTTGTTTTCAAATATTCATAACTATGAAAATATTGCCAACCACCATAACTATGAAAATATTTATTCATTTGTTTTCAAATGAATTTTCTAACTAATACATAACTATCATAACATGTTCATTTCAAAATATCCATTCATTTGTTTTCAAATTGAATTTTCTAAGAAAATAAGAATTGAAATTACATTTAACTTGAAATTGTTAATAACTTAGAAAATTGCAATTAGTTAAATATGTACAATTTAACTTGAAAATAGTGTCCAAGTGTACATTTAAATTGAAAATTGTTTGTAAAATTTAGAAATTTGAAAATAGTTAATATGTACATACATTTTAACTTGAAAATAGAATCCAAGTGTACATTTTGTTTGAAAATTGTTGGACAATAAAATTGAAAATTATTACCAACTTTGAAATAATTTGAAAATTGTTAAAGCAACTTTGAAACATAATTTGAAAATTGTTCCAATTTAACGTTTGTTAGCCACTTGAAAATTGTTCATTTAACATAAAAATTGTTGCAAACTTTGAAATTTAAATAACAAATGGATGAAATAAATAAGAATATCATTACAAATCAATATGAAACAAATTAAATTATGAAATTTAGTTAAATTTATTAGAAAATTGTTACTAATTTTGTAAATTATGTAGCTTGATATTTAAATTATGATAGCATGTAATTCAATAATTTACCTTGGTTGTCCTCAATTGGAATTTGTTGCACCAAATGTGCATCTTCTTCTTCTCTCAATTTTTCTCTATGTTGTCTCATTCTTTCTCTAGCCTTATCACACTCTTCATTGTCATTACCTTGATGAGCATGCTTTATTTGTCTTTTTCTCTTACTCCCCATCAAACTACAATGAAAACAAACGAAGATTTATTCAAATTGTTATAACAAACAACAATATGTTAGCATGAAATATGTCTACAAAGAATCCTTACATGTCTAATGAACTCTAATTGAAGAATATCAAAATCACCAAGCCCTAATTGAACAACATCAAATTTACCAAGCTCTAGAATTGAACAACATCAAATTCAAATAGCTCTAATTGAAAAAAAAACTAGCAATGAGTTAAATTAGTGTTATTCATCAATTTTTTAGTAATTATATAGAGGTCGGTTGTCATTTTTACGAGGGAATGGTGGTTGGCAACATTAATTGTCCAACTCCTTTCCCCGACTCGTTTTTATATTTTTTTTACACAGACGAACACTCGATCGAGTGTATCTTACATACCCTCGATCGAGGGCTTGAACATACCTCGATCGAGGTCTTGTTAAACCCTTGATCAAGTTATTTTAAATGCCTCGATTGAGCAAATAACTCGACCGAGGGAATAAAAAACAGGCCGAGAGCCCTTTTCACTACAGAATGAAACTTTTTCCTACCTTCCTGAGGGTTGAACCATGTCATTAAATTCCCATTAATGGGCGGAATTGATACCATTGGATTCGTCAATGAATCATCTATCCATATACATACAATTTTTGAATTTTTATCTTCATATGTCTTTTGTTTTTTAATTTCTACTAAAACTTACCCTTAAAAACCCTACCGACAACTTCGATTGAGCTCAAAGATAAATCCACGACATTCAAAATACACATCCAAAAAAATTGAAAAAATACACAAGCACTAGATAAGTGCATCATCTTCAAAAGGGTATTTTTAGTTTTGCAAATTATGTAAACAATCAAAAGATTTGGTGCACGAACACACATGTGTGCAAAATGCGACTGAAATATTCATTCGTCAGTTTCGAAAAATAAGAATAAATATAATTTTTTGAGAAAAAATAAAAGAAAAATAGGTAAGCACTAGTGCATTATGTCTAGATCATGTTGACATATTTCATTTTTTAAAATTATTACTTTAACATTAAATTATCGTGCACGAACACAAACTACTTGTTATTTGCTTTTCAAATTTTTAAGTACACGCGTTTCATTAAAAGAAAATTTGACACGATAAATGACATTGGTATATTTCGAAAAAAAATATCATTGGAAAGCCAACATAATTCTCTACATTTCGTTTTTCAACTGCATGTCAAAATTCATTTGACAAATATGAGTTTCGAGGGATTCAATTTAATCAGTGGGTAAATTTTTTATTTTTCACCATCATATTTGGCCAAAAAGAAATACCCATCTTCATGGAATCACCCAATAATAATTATTATTATGAAACATTAGATATTAGATATTATATATTATTAAACATTAGTAGTATTATTAGACATTATTTTTCATTATTTTCATTTATAATTATTATAATTATATTTAACAAATTATAATAAGAATAATAAAAATATAAATAAAAATTATCATTATTATTAATATTAATATTATTATTATACTTTCCCATCCTTATTATAAATTATTTTGATTTCTTATTTTAATATAATTGTATTTTCTTATTTGTAATAATAATAACTACTATAATAGAATATTGTTTTTTTATAATTATTATTATTATTATAATAAACTATTTCAATATTGGTTGCTTTATAATAATAATAGTAATAATAATAATAATAATTTTTATTTTTATTATAATTAAATAATTAATATTATAAAATGTTTAATTATTACTTTAAATTACTTATAATTATTATTATTTTAATTATTTTATAAATAATAATATATATATATATATATATTATTAATCCTTATTATAAATTATTTTCATTTTTATTTTAATATAATTGTGTTTTCTTATTTATAATAATAATAATAATTATGATAGAATTTTTTTTTATAATTATTATTATTATAATAAACTATTTCAATATTTGTTGTCATATAATTATTATAATAATAATAATAGTTATTTTTATTATAGTTAAATAATTCAAATTACAAAATATTTAATTATTACTCTAAATTATTTATAATTTAGTAAACATAATTATAAACTAATTAAAATAATATTTGTTATTAAATAATTAATTAGTACTATAAATTATTTATAATTTATTAATTACAATTATAAAATAACCATTTTTACAAAATATTTAAAAATAATTATTATTTTAAAATAGTAATACTTATTATTATTATTATTATTATTATTTTCACAACAAGAATATTAATATTAAAACTCGCGAAATATTCTGTATGGGTCGATCGTAAACTTGCAAGCCATATTAATATTAATAATATGGCTTATATACGTCGATCAACGCATATAGGCCACACATTTAAATGTGGTTGATATACGTTGATCGGCGTATATAAGCCATATTATTAATATTAATATGACTTGCTAGTATAGGATATATCTGATAAAAAAACTACTAGTCTCGTGCACCCTCTAATCGGGGGAGTTCTTTGTCAAGCAATATACTCATACTCTAATTAGTGTATAACTTCGATCGTCAATGAAGTCCTTTTTCAAACAACATACTCATACCAATTTGGCAGTTGTATTTGGTGTCTAGCTCTACTAGTTAAGGTAGTCCTTTATCAAACAATGTGCTTGTACAAAAATTTAGTGTCGTAGACTAATTTAGTGTCTAGTTTCGTAGTGATATTTATCCTGTAGAGATATGTATGAATTGTATCTAGCATCAAGTCTTTTAAGGCCTTCGAAGTTTTGAAGAGAATTTTGTCTATTTGTTTCTTATTAAATTTGTTATATATTTATTTTCTTTAAAAATGTTTGAATTTGTTATCAATTAATTTTTTCTTATTTCATTGAACATCTAAGCAAAATATATCCTTTTATCATCTATGTTTTGAATCGTGGAGAAACAATGTGGAAAAACATTTTCACTTGTTATTGCACCTTGAGTAGCTAGGTGCTTTACAGCCAAGTATGGTGGAGATGTTGTCACATAGTAATGCGTAAAGTTATGTTCTTTAGAAAAAGAAAAAAGTAATTAAAGGATCCTTAGATCCATGTTTAAGATGGATCTATGGTGGTTATCAGTTCATCATTAAAGATTAGATCCAACACATTATCCTTCCATTAATAAAAGTGGTTATGAAATAAAAATAATTATGAATTATAAATAGTTATGAATTATAAATAGCTTGTTACAAACACAAAATATGATTAACCTTAATAATGGAAATCTGTTTTTAATACTTTGGAAATATGTCTATATTCATTGGTTACTAGAAACAATCACATTAATAATATTAATATATCTTAATGTCGATAAAAATAAATTTAACATATTTATAATGCTTTACCCTATAATATATATCAAATTTGAAAAAACACATTAATATTATTAATGTGCTTGCTATTTTATAAATCACTTTGATGTTTTATTTATTAAAATAGCATAACTATATTTTCACTATAGAAAACTCTACTTTCCTTCCACGTGGTGTAGTCTTATGTACTTCCCTTTCCACTCAATTCGTACTTTAAAAAGTTGCTTTTCATAATTTACTTTCCTTCCACGTGGTGTAGTCTTATGTTCTTCCCTTCCACTCAATTCGTACTTTAAAAAGTTGCTTTTCATAATAAACCTATCCACGTTTAGGTTTTAGTTCATGTGGCTCATACAATTTAGTTTGAATATTGTTCATTCCTTGTTGTGAAAACTCATGGTTATGTGGATACAATATTATAGAGACCATATGTCCAATTAAAAATATTGTTTTCAAGAGTGATGTTAATCATCACATTGTTTATTGTTATTTCTTTGGGAGGGATATATACTTTGTTTTGGTTAGATGGTCAATTTAGGTTGACTTTGTATTATAGGGATATATATTTTTCATTCGATAGTCAGCTTAGGTTGATTTTGTATTAATGGGCACGCAATTTTATTTTTCTAAATATTTTTCAAAATGTTTCAGAAATAAATCATTAAATTAAATATTTAAAAAATAAAATTAATTTTTATAATTTTTAAAATTTGTTATTTTTTTTTGTTTTCATTGGGAGAGAATTTTTAGATTTGACATAAATCCCTACAATAATATTTAGAATTATCAGAAAATACAATTAATTAAAAAATAAATAAAAACAAAACATTGTTATATTACTCACGATTGTATTGGCAACCGAAATCCGTTGATCTTCCCTTTCTGTCAAATGTCCTTTGCTATTCTTTTTCTCATCTACAAAATGTTGTTAGTCCGTTTGTTGTGGCCTTCCATCCTCCGTTGATGATGGATAGGTTGTCGTGCATTAATGGAGGGTGGTGGAAATTGAGCTTGAGTTTAAATTTACTCCTCGCGTGCTCCCTACTCCTCCCCTATTCCATGAATTATCCCCACTTATTAAGATCCCTTCCATGACTTGATAACTTGTGCAATTCCATAATAAATTCAAAATCCTTGGTAATAGTTTCTATAAAGCCATTAAGGTGCTCAAGTCCACTCAATTCCTATATGCAATCCAATTTAGCTTTCCCAGTTGTTGGATGCAAAAAGGTGTATATCTCAGCTCGAAAATATATTAGTAGAAGTGACAAACTTCCTTTTGATTGTTGTTTTTGTTTTTGAAAGTAAGCAACCTCTCGACTGACCCCTTCAAGTTTTTAGCAAACAAAAAGAAGGGATTGGCCTCCCGTTAAGATAAATCAAAATCCATCTCCAATGCTACAAAAAGAAACCCTTCTCAACCAACAATACTATATAATTTTTTTACAATTTTCCAAAAAGAAGACAATGAGTACCTGTGAATTAAGGATTTGTAGTAAACATATTAACTGCTTTAGTTTAAAGTATTGAGGTACACCATTCTAGAAATCTATAGAACATTGTGGAAAAATTTGCAAAAGCTAATTTTCCCCAAGTCCATTTTTTCTTATATTCAATCTTAACAGTCTTGCAACATATGAAGAATATCGCTCCAAACTCCATCTTGAATAAAAAAAAATTCTTGCTAGAAGTTTAGGCTCCTGTTGAATGCAATCTTCCCATAACCAGTCAAACTTGGGCAATTTGGATCACCCACTAATGCTATGAATGAATGGTTCCCAAGAAAGGGGAAGACCATTGAGGGTCATCATGACAATCTCTCTATCTACAACTATCTCTCCAATGGTTCCCAACTGATCTTTTAGTTCATAAATCTTGATGAAGTAAGATGCAACTGAATCAACTCTAGTCATCTTGACATTTGAGAGTTGTTGTCTTAAGGAAAGTGCTTCGTTGACATTTATATTATCAAATAGCTTCTTCAAAAGATAAAACATTCCTTTGGTTTCCTTCTTCTAGGAGATATGAGGTATCAAGTGGTGTTTGAAATAATATATCAGAATCCTTCTTTCCTTAGCATTATTCTTCTTCCATGATGACTTCTCTACTTTTGATCCTAGTTCGAGTACTCCTTCCACAAATTTTAGAAGATCATTATTTTCTAAGATGATGAGTAGTACACTATTCATCTTGACTGCAGGCTCAAAGCTGAAACCTGATCCAGAAACCCTAGTAGGAGAGGATCAAAATTTGAAACTTTTTGAAATTGGAATCTAACTTCACCAATAGGTGCGTCGTGCTAAGGCGAGCACCAGAAATTCAAGAATTAAACCAATGTGTGTAGAGAAAGTGCTAAAACAAGAATCCCTAGTTTCTGACAATGGCTTCTTTTAGCACTACTTAGATACCATGTTAGAGTTTTATAATAGTAGTATATTTTCAATTATTTGAAGTGGAAACAAATAGATATTATTGAAAGAATAACCAAGATCATAAAGAAAGAGACATAATGATTTTATCTTGGGAAAACCAAAACATGGGAAAATCTAGCCAACATTTCTTATTCATACATTCAAGAGACAAGTACATCATATATAAGAAGATAAACCCAAATATATTAAAACCATAGAATAATATTCTTTTCTTGTTGCATCCTTCTCTTCGTCAACCACACACTTGTCTTGGAAAGCATAGTGAATTTCTTGATGTGAAAATGAGATAGGAATTCTTCTTATTTATACCTTCCTTTTCTATTTCTGTTCTTTTCAAGGCTTTATAGAACTTTCTGGGGGGTTTCTTTTCTAGAAATTTCCAGGGGTTTCCTTTCTAAAACTTTCTGGGGGTTTCCTTTCTAGAAATTTTCAGGAGGATACCTCGTGACATTACAACACCAACACCATGATCAAGTAATTGGAAAAATATTCAATTTGGAAGGAAGAGATCTCAGGTTTTGGCTATGATTAGCATAGATCCATCTTAAACTCGGATCTATGAATCATTGAGAGGGATCTGATTTCTTGAGGTGTAATTTATTTATTTATTTTTGTCTTCAACTTTTTACACATCTAGACAAAATTTGCACCTCAAGAAATTGGATCCCTCTACTTGCTTTATTGATTCGGATTTAAGATGGGTCTATGTTGGTTTTATTTTTTTATTTTCCTATATTGGGATGAGAGCATTTCGCTACTCTCGATGAAATCAATAGATTTAAAAATTCCATATATAATTTTTTTATAGACAAAAACTCAAAAATATAAATATAAAAGGAAAAAAATATATTATTATAATTATAAAACTATTTAAATAATTGATTTATAGAGACCAAAATGAGACCAATAAATAGAAGCAAAGCTTCTATTAATTTGGATCTCAAGTGAAATTTATAATATATTGTTTGTTGAAATTTGAGAGCATGAAGAATCTAAGGTCCCTAACATAGAAGTAATTGTCTTGGGGTTGGTATGGAATAACAGATCCTACCACATAAGAATTAGATGTGTAGCTTGTTACATAAAGAGCATTTATCCTTGTATTAGGATTCACATGTGTTGACACAGTTTTGTCGACAGGGGTTCACTTCACACTGATGTCAACAAACACCGACCAAACATCATTAAGCATCGGCCCAGAAAGGTTTTACCCTTTCCAGAAACACTTGTAGAGCGAGTGAGGTCTCACCCGAGATGTCTAAGGGGTGCTGCAAGAACCAAGTTTCCACAGTAGGGAGAAGACTTGCGTTAACCCTTACTCAATTGCTACAGAAACCATAGATCTTGTCTTTGCATTATACTAATAAGCCAAACATATGTTCGACATCTGCATCATCGACATATAATCAACATTCACATGAGTGTTATATAATTGATAGTCGCATAAGCTAGCATTATGGATTAAATAAACAAAACCTTAAACACATCGCATCATTGAGATAACATTAATCATAAAACATAAATAGAAACACAAAACATAGACATAACTGAACATCCTCATGGATTAAGTCATCCCAAAATCTGTGGTACAACCTTTGCAGGAACAATTCCAAGCGACTTATCGCAAATCCATAAAAATAGAACAAAACTTGCCAAAGGCAGAGCAACACATAGATGTGAGATATCATAGTCTGCAATCGATGCCCTTAGGCTTATAATCATCATTCTATTTATAGGCAACTAAGGTTGTTACAAAATGGTCCAAATGACCCATTCTAACTAACTAAACCATAGCTTGCGCTTTCGTCGGCTCCTTGTTCTTCGTGAATGGTCCTTTCTTCCGTGAATGCTCCTTTTTGTCGTTGTCAGCTTGTGTGCTCTAACCCCATGCCAACATGACCCCCAAAAAAACTTGTGGCTCGCCCTTGAGCCACCTCAGCTGGATACCTCTAGTACTGCTCAGGTTCGTTGTTGTGTACTTCTCGAACTCATCCTCCAGTATCTTGATCCCTGTTATGTAATTATTGAACTCATCCTCCAGTCTCTTATTCGTTGTTATGTACTTATCAAACTCATACTCCAGTCTCTTGAAACCTCCATCATCTATCCCTCCTACCCCACTTATTACGCTCTATCCTTGATTCTGTCGGGGCAAAGGTTCATCGATATCACCAAAGTCTGAAACAGGCCTAACACTCCGTCATAGCTGTTTCGCACATTTGATAATCCTTTGCTGGTCCCGACATGCCCTTTCCCTTGGTGATTTTGCGGTCGAAGGGACCGCTTTCCTTCCAACAACTACAATCCTCTTAAACATCTTGGGGGAGACTTCATCTGTTTTCTTCCAGAGTCTCTGCGCATCTTCATCTGTCAGTTGCTCATGAAAAATTATCGTCCTTGCCCTTATCGCACCCTAGGTGCTTCCGCGGGAAACGAAATGCACCATTGCAACCCTCTAATCTCAGTCCTTTACCTTTCAAATTCCTTACCTGCTGACCCTTCTATCCTTACTTCCTGACACTGCAACATCCTAGAGTCGCATATCGGGCTCAATAACTCTTCATAATTCTATCCATCCATCTGCTTGGATAGTTATAACTTAACTCGCTTGGTTCCTGTCCCTCATGGCATCTTTGAGGAATGATTTCGAAGTCATTCATCAAATCTTTCCCTGCTTTACCAAATTCTACCATCGAGTGTGTCATCACCTATCTCCGCTGCCTTCTGTCGATGCTTAACTGCTATAATTATGGTCTAATTTGACTGCCACGTGCTAGCCTTCTACAAGCTTGAACTCTCGGTCCTTACTCTTTCCTCTGCGATCGGCGAATCTTCAATGTCTTTTTCTTCTATCTATATATATATATATATATTGAACTGGTGCGAACCCTGTTTCAGTCGCCATGCACCTGAATATGGCGATAGGGCTTCAGTCGACTTCCATTCACTAGATTTTTCATTAGTGTCCCATCTAGCTTTTGTAACTGTACTGCACCTCTATTAGTGATAAAATTTATAATATAGGGGCCCAACCAATGCATCTTAAACTTACCTGGATACTTTGCAAACTTACTGTTGTATAGCAACACCATATATCCAGGATGGAAGTGCTTGGCCTTGACGTGGAGATCTTGCCAAGCCTTCTGGCGGTCCTTTTCTACCTGGTGCTGGAATCTTGCTATAAACCTGTCGTTGTCAAGTTGTACTAACTGCGCTAACCATTCTTTGATTGCTCCGTCGTCGCTCAGTCCTATGGTTGCTGCGATGCGGAGACTAGGGACAATATACTCCATTGACATCACTGCTTCTTGTCTGTAAACTAACTTGAATGGTGTCTGGCCTGTCAAATGTTTACAAGTTGTTCTGTAGGCCCACAATATTGTCGAAATCTTCAAATCCGAGTCATCATGGTTCATGTTGCATACCTTTGTTAGCGCATGCTCCAATACCTTGTTAAATGCTTCCACCTCACAATTCTCCTGTGGGTGATATGGGGTACTGTTGCGATGCTGAATTTGGAATTCTTCCTTCATTTCCTTAATAGTTTGGTTGACGAAGTGAGTACCCTGGCCGCTCATTAGTATCTTCGGACATCCAAACCTAGTGACCACATTATCAAAGAATCCATTGCAGCAATTATGTACCGCAACCCTGTTCATTTTCCTGGTGGCTTGATAGGTCCTACAAATTCGACCATCCATTTGTCGAAAGCTTATAGTGTCAGTTGAGGTACTAGCGGCATTTCATCCCTTCACGATGGTTTTCCTGTTCTTTGGCACACATTGTAGCTCTTGGCGTAATCTATGGCATCTCCATGCATCGTCGGCCACCATAATCCAACTCTAAGTATCTTCCTAGTAGTGGCACGTCCTCCATAGTGTCCTCTTACAGTCCCATCGTTAGCTTCCGCTAGTATCCTTTCCTGCTCATGCGGAAGAACGTATCGGCGAAGGATCTCGTCTGGGCCCATTTTGTAAAGTCGTCCTGCAATTAGCTGAAAGTCGACAGCCCTCACCACTAACTGATTTTTTTGGCTGGTATTGAATCCTTCTGGTGCGCATCCTATGGTCAAGAAATCAATGATTTGCTTGTAATTGTCATCGACCATTCCAATCCGAAATAATTGGGCATCTGGTAAACCTTCATCAATGCTTCTGGGTTCTTCTCCTGACTCAATTTGTGACAGGCGATCAGGCCCAACATTCAAGTGTCTTGGTTTCACAATAAACTCAAATTCAAATTCTTTAAATAAAATCAGCCAGCGAAAAAATCCCCCCCAAAAAACAGGCTTGTTGACCAAATATTTCAATGTCGAATGGTCAGTAAACATTTTGAAATGGCCTCCAAGTAGGTAGTGGCAGAATTTATATACGGCATAGACTATTGTTAGCCCTTCCCTCTCTGTTGTCATGTATTTTTTCTCTGCAGTGGATAGCTTCCTACTAGCGAATGAAATTGGGTGATCAATTGCCCCTTCTCGTGGCTGAGCCAATACCACCCCTAGTGCCACTAATGACGCGTCGACATGAACATGGAATTAATTTGTCCAATCAGGAAACGCTAGTATTGGTGATATGACCATCTTTGATTTTAGCATATCAAGGCTCTTCTGGCATTCTTCATTCCATTTGAACATGGCATCCTTTTTCAACAGTTTTTCCATGGGTGTTGTGATTGCTGCATATCCTATGATAAACTTCCTGTAGTATCCAGTATGTCCCAACATCGCTCTTAGTTTCTTTACTGTCGTCAGTGGTGGCAAGTCGATGATGATCGCGATATTCGTAAGGTCAACCAGCATCCCTTCCTTGCATACAATGTGTCCCAACAAAATCCCAAAAGGAGCACAGAAGATGCATTTCTTCAATTTTAGCGAAATTTGGTGTTGTCGACATCTCTCTAGCATCATCCTCAAATTCGCAACGTGATCCTTAACCAATCCATATACTGTCCAATCATCCATGTACACTGTGAGGAATTTATGAATGAAATCCTTGAATGCAGTGACAACCAGTCTTGAAAAGATCGTTGGCGCATTTTCAGACCAAATGGCATTACTGTATATTGAAAAAAGCCCCATTATGTTACGAACATTTTCTTGTGTCAATCCTCCTTCACAATTTTTAGATGGTGGTACCTTGAGAAGCCATCTTTAAATGAGTAGATCTCCTGACCTCTGATGCCTTCTAGTACTTCGTCTATGAACGGTGTAGGGAATGGATCATGCAGAAATGCATCGTTCAATTTCCTTAAGTTGATGCAAATCCTAACTTCTCCAGACTTTTATCTTGGACCACCATTGGAATTATCCATTCATATTATTCTACCGGTTCTATGATACCTACATCCAACATTCACTCTAGTTAAGATTTCACATGCTTCTTGTACCTAGGATTCAACATGTAAGGTCTTTGCTTCATTGGTTTCACATCAAGCTTTAGTGGGATATTGATTTCTCCCAGCTCCCCGGAAATGACTTTCATTTCCGAAAAAATTGTTGGGAACGGATCCTCAAATTCATGTAGTAGATCCGTGACTTTTGCGATTGTCGCATCATCCCAATATTCTTCGATGCTTGTGAACTTTGGGTTTTCCTCCGACCCAATATTAAATTTCTTGATGCACAACGGCTGTTGAAATTTGTCGAAACGAATCTAAGGTGCCTTGACATTCCAGCTTCCTTCTGAATCTGCTATATAAGTGGCTCGTGGATCATCCTCATCATCGGGTTCTCCTGTCATGTTGTAGCATTCCATCATCATTTCTGGCACCACAGTCCACTTTAATTCCATCGATTCCTTTATCGAGACTGCTTCAAGAACCTTCTCCTATATCACCTGCAGTGCACTATGGTTGAAGGGGTTTTATCCGAGAAGCTGAAGGTCCTGCTAAAGTTGATAGTTAGCTCCTCCCACGTAGTCGTTTCATGTCACAGTTCTACTGTGACGTACCAGTTTCGTGGCACCTCATCCAGTGTATGGATGAACGCATGGACCCATTCTAGTTGTGTTCTGACTACCCATGCGCTTTAGAATTCCTCCAAGTGATCCCTTGGGTCACTTCATCCGTTGTACTTCTTTCCGCAGTATCCTTTAGCTTCACCGAATGTAGCTTCCATTAATTGTCGACATAGTGGGAAAGTTGTTATTGTCAACTTATGCACTGCCCACCAGCACGCTGGTGTGGTCTTCAATGCTTCCTCCAATGCTAGAAGTCTCTGGGGTTCTACTACCTTTTCTTTGATATCGGCGATAAATTCAGTTAGGTTAGGAAAACCTTCGTATGTTGGCATTTCACGTACTTTTGTCGCCACCCATCGCAACGATTGGGTAATCCGTGTGCATCTTCTGAACGACACTTCATGTATTCGGTTCTTCCAGTTTTCAAGTGCTTTGTCAGAATCCGACGATGTTGAGCTAACACTCCGCCATCCTAATTCTCCATCAGCGGTAGTATTGATGTACTCTTCTGAGATATTGTTAACATTGTCCCATCCTTGTGTGAGTTCATCCTGGATTGGTTCGACATACCACTGTCCTTATGTTAGATCCAGGGGTGTGACTACCCTCATGTCGTGATTCTCAAACGACATGGTTATTTTCTTAAAGTTGATGAAGGCATGATTTCCCACTTCCTAGTCTATCCCTAACAACATCGGATAGGGGCTTGCCTTCTATTTCAACTGGGATGTGACACAACCGGCCGATAGGCGTGACCTTGCTCTAGTTCGCTAATTGAAGTTGTACAAGGGACCATTGCAGCTGTGGTTTCCCCATTACCTCCCATGTTTGCTTTGTCAAGATGTTGACATCTAACCCCAATTCGAGAATAATATTGTCGACGTCGAATGCACCAATTTGCACAGTTATCCTCATCTCTTTCCATGTCTTCTTCCTGTGCAGCTGGTTTACTGTTCGAATTTTCCGTCCGTCCTCCTGTCGGTGTAGGAGGATGGCTATCTCTGCCAACGCATCCTAATCTTTTGCCATCTCCAAGGAGCTCTCTAGGAAGGATCTTAAGGTGTTAATATTTTTCATTGAGTTCGTCGTGTCGAATACTGGTGCCATGTCACAGGTGGATTCTTTCTGGCTAGTAGGTGGTTTCCTCATCCGTCTCATTTTTCTCTTGCACTTCAAAGAAAGTCTCCCTTTCTACTTCCACATCGAATCGGACTTGTTTTCTTGTTGTCGGTCGGACACTCGACTGTGTCCTGTCTTCCCCTGTCGCAGCTCCTCTCCTGGTGACTACTACGACGTTTTCCTGTCGACTTCTTATTTCTAACGAAATATTCTGTATGTTTGGAGGTGGATTTTGACCCTGATTCGGATTCAGCTGAGGTTGGGGTGGATTTTTATTTTTCCACTTCGCAATTAGCTGGGGAAATTCCTCCACACTGTGGTATGGTGCACTGCAATATGTACACTACAGAACTGGGCTCTGAAAATCTCTTTGATAATGCCTAACTTGACCACAATTGTAGAATACCACTGGCCTCGGCCTCGTCTAAAAGTTCCTCCCCGACCAACACCTCCACCTCGACTTCCGCAGAATCCTCCTTGCAGTTGGCGATATGGTTGTTGGTTATATTACATAGTCTGATACTACAGTTGGTCATACTGTGGTGGAGTTTGATAGTACACCACCTGCAGCTGGTTATAATGGAGATGAGGTTGGTTATACTGTTGATTGTAGTGCGGTTTCCGCTGTGCCAGGGGATGCTCCTCCCTACGCCCTAAAATCCTTCCTGGAGCAAGTCGTATGCCCTACAATCCTTCTCTTTGTTCCCAATCGATCGGAAGAAATTGCACTAAATATTTTGCGATTTTGACACCATCTTCTATAAATATACGCAGTATTCCATCCGATTCCCCCTCATCTAGAAGATTCTACACCATGACATCCCTCCCTGGCTCAGTGGATTTGGTGTGCCAAACTGTAAATATTCTTGGAACTCTGGGCACTAGTCCTTATGGTGTGCTTTTGATTTGTAGTGGGTGTACCATATTTCCTCTCACACTTATTTTCCCTTCTTAATTTCTTTGAGCTGGATCATCATATTTTCCAGCTGCGCTTGAATGTGATTCATGCCTAATACTGCTTCGCCAACTGGTGAAGCCTCCAACTTCATTGCAATTTCAAGTGCCTCTGCTTGGGATGTGATTTTATGCTACACCAGCGGCCCACGAATGTGTGGGACTAATCCTGTGATGAACCATTCTTTGTGTTGTATGTCACTTATGCCAAAGCTGACTTTTTCCATCAATGTTTTATATCTCTGGAAACTGCTTGATCTCCTTGAGTTCCATGATGTATTGTGACTCAGATTTCGGATTCATGAATTCATCAATTAATCCTGCCTTGATCTGCGGCAATGAATTCTATGGACTTACTGTAGGAACTTGTATGAATTTGAACCAGTCTAGTGCACGACCCCTAAAGGTTGTCACTAGCTGTCCCTTTTTGATATCTTCGCCTTGGACGTGCTTCATTGTCCACACCGCTTCACATAAAAACCAATACAGTTCGGGATCCTCGGCCCCATTACCTTGGAAAATTGACATTTTCACGTCGTCACCTACCATCCTTGATCCCCTACTATTATTTACAGACCCACTACTTTTACCACTGTTCTGACACTTCAGACAACACTGCGATGAACTTATGTTTCTTCCTCCGAAATTTGACATAGTACCGCAACCTTCCTCAACCTCCCTTAAGAAATTGTCATCGTTGATGTCCATCTACCCCACATCATTCTATCAGACCCGCATTCCCGATGTACCCGCACATTGAGCTTTACTCGTCAGAATCCATCTTCAATATACCTTTTTCGTAGATAAGCATCTTAATCCACAATTTCAACGACAATAGGAACCTTCCACGGGGTCCCTTGAAAAACTTCCTTTCCACGCTGCTATATGAATTGATTGTGTTGACGATGAATTCAGTAATGTACCCATCTAGAATACTATCTACCCACACTTCAACAACCCTAGATTCCTTGTTATCCACTCGCTTCAATTGTTGGATCAACTCAGGTGTCCAATGTTCAGGTTCACCACCTTGGAAATTCTTCTTTTGGAATGTCAGTTGCGCCAACCACTCATGCAGTAGTATCAAAAATTCAGAGAAAAATATCTCGTGGATGTCATAATATACATATTTTTGTAACCACTCAGTTGTCGACCATCCGGGTTGGCGATTCTCTTCTTCAGCAAACTCCCGTGCCTTCTTGTCGAACCAATCCTCGATCTCTAGTTTCGTTGGATGCCACAACATGTCCTCTCTTTTTCTCTTCGCACTATGGTCCCGACAATGGAACCATATGTTGACACAGTTCTATCGACAGGGGTTCACTTCGCATTGTTGTCAACAAACACTGACCAAACACCTTAAGAATTGACCCATAAAGGTTTTACCCTTTCCAGCAACACTCGTGGAGCGAGTGAGGTCTCACCCGAGATGTCTAAGGGATGCTGCAAGAACCAAGTTTCCACAGTAGGGAGAATACATGCGTTAACACTTACTCAATTGCTACAAAAACCAGAGATCTTGTCTTTGCATTATACTAACAAACCAAACATATGTTTGACATCTGCATCATCGACATATAATCAACATTCGCATCAACGTTATCTAGTTGACAGTTGCATAAGCTAGCATTATGGATTAAAGAAATAAAACCTTAAACGCATTGCATCATTGAGATAACATTCATTATAAAACATAAATAGAAACAAAAAACATAGACATAACCAAACATCCTCATGCATTAACTCATCCCAAAATCTGCGGTACAACCTTCGCAGGAATAGTTCCAAGCGACTTATCGCAAATCCATAAAAGCAGAACAAAACTTAACGAAGGCAGAGAAACACATAGATGCGAAATATCACAGTCTACAATCGATGCCCTTAGGCTTAGAATCATGGTTCTATTTATAGACAACTAAGGTTGTTACAAAATGGTCCAAATGACCCATTCTAACTAACTAAACCATAACTTGCGATTTCGTCGTCTCCTTATTCTTCGCGAATGGTCCTTTCTTCCGTGAATGCTCCTTTTTGTCGCTGTCAGTTTCCGCACTTCATGCTCTCTAACCCCATGCCAACAACATGATCGATCATTTTAATCGGTACATGTGGATTAAATTTCGCATCTCAATACTAAGAATATTTATATAGGAATATGTTATTTTGTGCATATTAATTCTATCTTTTATAAGAAGTGCAATCTAGATAAAAATAATCCTTACAATGGCTTATAGGAGGATATTTATAGTCTAAGAAATGAAGCCAATAACCTCTTCCTAGGAGACTTTAACTCTAGAATAGAAACTAACCAAGCTATTATCTTAATAAATGATTCCAACCCCACTCCTTTATTGCACCAAGTGAAATGAGGTGCTCTATAGCCTAGTATGGGGGAGATGTTGTAACATGTGTCCATGTAACGTTACACACGAGTATGAGGGAGATGTTGTAAGGTTTGTTCAGTAACATTACACGACTAAAAAAAAGAGTAAAAAGTAATAAATTATATTATGTCGGGCATTAATAAATTCATGTCGACTCATAAAATAAAAAAAATTATGGAAAGTATTTTAAAAAAATCCATGTTGGCTCAAAAAATAAAATATTATAAAAAGTAATTAAAAAATCGATGTTCGTTTATAAAATAAAAACAAAGAGTAAAAAGTAATAAATTATATTATGTCGGCCATTAATAAATTCATGTCGGCTCATAAAATAAAAAAATTATGGAAAGTATTTAAAAAAATCCATGTTGGCTCAAAAAATAAAATATTATGAAAAGTAATTAAAAAATCGGTGTTCATTTATAAAATAAAAACTTAAAACTTAAACCCGGATCTATCCATCAAGAGATTACAAATTTCTTGAGTTTAAATTTAAAAAAAGAAATACACCTCAAGAAATTGGATCCCCCTCGGTGCTTGATAGATATGGGTTTAAGATGGATCTATGCTGGTGGCTAGATGAAGACCTGTTTCTAGATAGTAGATACAAAGAAACTCTAAAGACTTGGTTGAGAATTTGTTCGAGAGTAAGATTATCAAACTTTCTAGTTCACAAGATCTAATAATTTGCATTGGTCTTATGAATGGGCTTGGAAGTAGTTTGATAGATTATGTGATATCTAATATTTGAGTGAAATTGTATTCATAGACCTTTAACCCTAAATATGTCTTATCACATACATATGTCCCATAACAAATAATTCTAATAACCAAAAGTACTTGTACTACCAAAAAAATAAAACTAATATTTTTTTAACGGGTTTAAATAATGAATTGAATCTTCTATTAATAAGGACAATAGTAAAGACCTTTATCATAATTTTACCACGAGCTTATCTACTTCCATTAATAGGTTCTCTACTGAAATGTCATGCAAAAAAGAAAATAGAATGGCCAACCCTTTTATGTTAAAGAGTGCAAGCATGCTAGAAAATCCATTAGGTATGCTTTTAATGACTTCATAAAATCTAACGAGATATATAGGTACACAAACCTAATTAAAAGGGAAAAATGTATTATCTAAATAGAAAGAAAGAGAAAGATTTTGCTCTATTGTGTGTGGGAAATCTATGGGTTTAAGTGTAAAATCATTTTGTGTCAGTTTAGGTATTTTTGTTCTAGGATTCTATTATGTTGAGAAGGTTGCTTGCTTCTCGGTTTTATTTCTAATTAATCAGTTTAGGAGGTTGTGTCTCCTTTCATGTCCTCAAAGAATGGTCAATCCCATGGGCTCTGGATCAATCGAGAATGAAACCATGGCTGATATTAAAAGAGAAATCTAGAAAATATCATTGCTCAAGCTGAGGGCATGAGGTAGGCGATAGAGTATTTAATCTTACACCTTGGAGAGATAAGAGAAAAAAATAGAAGTAAATTGAGATTAAAATTGATGAACATGTTACTAAATTGACAAGTCAACCAATGACATAGATATGCACTACAATATAGTTTTGGGTTTTTCTTGGGGTCATAATATGCTACTAGTCATCCCTTAGCCTCCATTAGTTCACTTAAAGAGTTGTTAGTTGAAGAAGAGACACTTCAACAAAATGCACTTATTCGGACAAAAGAACTACATCCACTAGTCTCTTTATTTGTTTGGTGTGAGAAGATAATCCTTATGGAGGATGCCTACAATGGGCACCAATTTGGCTAATTTAACATTTTTTCACGGTGTAGACTTGAATTTGCTTCTGCATCAATATACAAGACAACACAATTTTAGACTTGATAGTAGGTTAGTTTGCTTCTCCATTTAAAACTTTAAAACAAATTATAATACCTCTTCCGGCCGGTCGTGATCGTGAAACGACGCGAATGCGACCATCGCTTTATATTTAATTACTCCTCGATATTAATCATAGAAATGCAAATCAGCGGTAACCGAGCACTTTCTCTGCCATTGCACACTAATTCATTGCAGAACAAGGGAGCCATCAATACGCGTTATATCGCAATGCATTTTCGGTGTCTTTTCAATCGGAAAAACAAAAAAGGCACCGGCAAACCATTGTGTCTAAAGTCAGGATGTTCATTCCTCTGTATATTACCTCCAAAATCCAGATCGGTGTCTCCGGTGAGCAGATCCCCGCCATCCCAGTGCCCGCAAAGGTCACCCGGTCAACGCCGAAAGATGTTGCTGAAAAGCGAGGGAAAGTGTGATAAGGCCATTCATGAATGCCTTCCTCCTTCATCCGACTTGCCGTCGAGTAGTCATGCTGAGAAGCTTGAGAAACTATTCAAGAGAATCGACGCTAATGGCGACGGGAAAATATCGTCGTCGGAGCTAGGCGACCTTATGCGGTCCCTCGGCGAGAACCCGACGAAAGAAGAGCTTCTGGACATTTTTTCCGATGCGGGTTTGGATGGAGACGGGTGCATCGACCTGGCGGAGTTCGTTGCTCTGAAGAGCGAGAGCGTTAACAGCTCGTGCCAATTAGAATTCCTGATAGACGTTTTCAAGAAGTTCGACAAGGATGGGGACGGATCCATCTCTCCCCATGAACTTGTTGAACTCTTGCGCAGGCTTCGAGTGCCTTGTACTCTGGATGACTGCCAGGCCATTATCACAAAGCTGGATGATAATGGCGATGGGCTCCTCACTTTGGGGAATTTCCTGGCGATGATCAAACGATCCGATGATTCATAACATTGCAAACCATAAACCTAATTTAATTAGTTAATAGTTTTTATTATATTTTTCATAAAAGAGTATAAATTTATTCTTCACAAAGGAAACATCTACATGTTCAGGTTTGGTCTTCTTCATTCTTCACAAATTTCCATCTTACAATACCTTACATTCACATCACACTCAATCATGTTACAATGATGTTTCTCCAATATACCAAAAGAGTCTCTTTCACCTCTATTAGTTAGAGGTATGGAATATTTACCTCCAAAAGAATCTCTTTCACCTCTATTAGCTAGAGGTATGGATCACCCTTCCCCATTGAGAGGATTTTTAATCTCCAATAGCTTCTAGGCAGCCAATATTTGGATTGATGATTCTTTGTCAACCTTCTAGAACATAAAGCTCTTAATTCTATCGCTTGTATAAAGCTGAAACTCTGGCTTTGGCTCTAGGTTTCGGCTCACTTGTTCCCATTGTAAAAAACTAATCTCATTCTTTACTTTGAGCAATATTTAGATCGATCTAAACTCTTCAATCAATTTTCATTCCCATTTTTAGCATTCAATTCCCTTTCATTCCCATATTTGGATATGGCCTATCTTAGTAGCCAATGGAAGCCAATTCAAATTTTATTCCACACTTTTTCAGTGAGATCTCAACAGGGTATTCCATCAAACAGTAACTCCATAAGAGGAAGTGTAGATTTCTCTTTTCCACAATGATTGATAGCTTATTGCATGGAAACAACCCTCTTATTATTTCACATGCTTATGAGTATTCTGTGTATACAACAGTTTCATTTGGATGACAACTTTCACCCATAAGCATATCATCTTATCCATGGATTATCCAAAAAATGGTTTGCATTGGTGGTTGTCATGGAGTTCCAATGAACCCCATTGTCATTGAATGTGAAATTTCTGCTCCTTGGGATGGAAATGAAAACAACACTTCATTTCCTTCAGGATTTATTCTCCACGCTCCTCTTAATAATGCAGTTCCTAGGGTGAACCTATAGATGAATCCTCCAACACTTTGTTTCACAATTCCCTTTCCTTCTATTCCACTAAAAAATAGGCTTTCATTCTTGATTCATCCACAATGGAGCTTATGATTCATTGACTTCTCTTACCTATCCCTTTTCCACCATAGCCAATTTTCCTTAACAGTTTTGAACCGGTTCCTCTTGTATGCTTTTCAAAACCACCAAAATGTTGTTGAGAAAGTTCAAAAGAGGGTGAACTCATAATATTTTGAAACACAAGATCTAGAAACTAAAATAGGTAATTATGCAATTTGGAAGTGATTAAATAGGTGGCAAAATCATGACATTCTCAACAATAAAGAAGAGATGTAGGAGCTCTTTCCAAAACACATTATTCCATTGTATTTACAAATAATGAAGCAATCTTTACATATAAGAAATTTGAATCACTTAGGAAAGCAATTCAAATTGGTCTCTAGTGCATGAAAACCTAGTTAGCAAACTAGAGTTCAAATTCCCTTAATTAGCCATGTCATTTCTAAAAAATGAGTTAACAAGATCATAATTGACCTAAGTGAACAAGTGGAGGATTATACAACTAAAAGAAATGGTCAAGTGCATGATTAATTCATGCATGTGAGGAATGTGCTAAAAATACTCAAGGAGAGTGCTACTAGCTTAGATTAGCAAAGAGAGGTTCTTTTAGTCCTTAATCACTCCAAAATTCAAACATGTAGTGTGGGACCCTAAAATTAGGGAAATAAACCCTAATTGAAGGAATGCGTCCTCAACGGCCATAAATAGACTTGAGGATCAACTCCATAATCTATAAAGAGAATATAACTTCGTTGAATCTAGGGATGGAGCTCTCCAATTGATCAAATGGTCAAATTGAGTCAAATTTGAACTAGTGTAATCTTGAGACCAACATATATGTCCCTGAGATATTGATGCTATGGAGAGGATAATTACGCTATAACACCCCCCATAATCTAACTTGGTCAAACTAATGCATAAGGGTGAAAACACCAAGTTGGGTAACACTTTTGGCTTGTTTTTGACAAACAAAAGTACTCAATTTTATGTTTTTCAACTTCAACCTCTTCAAACCCATATCTCCCTTAAGAATTTCAACTTGAAGTAAACACAAATGTTCTAGAGAATTGAATTAGCTTTCTACTCGTATTTTTTTAAATTTTTTTTATGGACATATCGTGGGACAAATTTGGTGCACACCAACATCATATACTTAAAAAGTTTAGGTATGGATAATGAGTGACTCGTGTGGACGTCGGTTTTTTGATAGATGGTTATTCATTTTAGGGAAAAAAAATTGTATGATCATAATCTACGCACACTACTCTTGTAGATGGACTATATTTTGAGTTTTTTAAGACTTGGGAACTATTTTTTATTATTTATCGAAACAACATATGTTCAGAAAATGGTGCATTATCGACACACATTGGTGAGCTTCAATTTTTTTTTTTCCGATGCGGATTTGGATGGAGATGGGTGCATCGACCTGGCGGAGTTCATCACTATGAACAGCGAGACCGTTGATAGCTCGTGCAAATTAGAATTCCTGATAGACGTTTTCAAGAAGTTCGACAAGGATGGGGATGGATCCATCTCTCCCCATGAACTTGTTGAACTCTTGAGTAGGTTGTGAGTGCCTTGTACTCTGGCTGACTGCCGGGCCATTATCACAAAGCTCGATGACAATGGCGATGGGCTCCTCACTTTGGAGAATTTCCTGGTGATGATGAAACAATCCGATGATTCATAGGATTCCAAACCATTAGAGTAAAACATAATTTAATTTAATTAGTTAATAATTTTTATATTATTTTTTTATAAATGATCATAAATTTATGTAGAGATAACATTGTGTATATATTATAGGAATAATATTTTAAACAAAACAAATAATATTTAACTTGTTTTTTTTAAGATTATATTGACCAAATTTGATGAGAAATGGTGAGAAATGGTGAGAAATGTATAATATTAAATATCATGTATATTAATTTTAATAGCCTGGCAGGATAGGATTTGTCATCTTTCTAATTCCAGTAAAGTTGAGGATGAAAGTCACTTTCTCCTAGAGTGTCTTACATACAACCACATTAGATTGCAATTTTCCAATCTTTATTATAATACCAATCTCTCTAATCTCCTAAGTTGTAAAAACTATGATCACCTCATTCCTTTCTAAGCTTTTTGAGTGTAGGAATAATTTGTTACAACAAACAAATTTTTTTTCTTAAAATCCAATAAACCAAAGTTCTATCCCAAATTCTAAAATAGAAATACTTATAAATATAATTAATTTTATTTATTTATAAATATTATATTTTATTTATAAAAATTTGATAATCATAATTTTAAATAAATATTATTTTAATTTCTTTTTTAAAGTTAATAACCATAATTTTTAAATGAAGAAAAAACTATATGCTATTGAATGTTTATCTATGATTTTTACCAATATCATTTATGGAATGTTAATTTTTAGTAATATTTTAATTTTTTAACAATCTATTTTTATATAATAAAAAATTCATTAAAAATCTATAAACATGATATTTTTTATCATAAATAAATATTAATACAAATTTTTATTGTAGATTTTGAGATTTTATTAGTGACATTTTTTGGGTATGAGAGGGGAGGGTAGCCTTCAAATCCTATATTAAAAAATTGACAATTATTATGATGTTACCAAACGGTAAACCTTGTGCACTTGCATAGCCTCAGGAAGACATGTAGAGTCATAAACATTTTAAGCTATTTAATTTTCCTTTGGACACAATTAAGTCAAATGTATCAACATCTCATCTCCTATTAAGCTATTTAATTTTCCTTTGGACAAAATTAACTCAAATGCATCAACATCTCATCTCCTATCGGAACCCATGGCAGGGACTATGCTACATATTATGTATTCCATTTGTATTTGAAAAATTCAAACATTATCTTATTGTTGAGATCATTAGAATTTGGTCAAATCTAGAGACATTGTACCAATAAAGTGTTAGGGTTAGCCTTGAATTGGGAATGAGCAAGGATGTAAGTGATTTCGGGCACATGGTTTTCATAGCCCATGGTTTCTTGTTAGTTGTATTTGCATGTAAAGAACCATATTTATAGGCTTGGATTCATCCATTGTATGGTGCCAATGTGAGTAGGAGAGATGCTTTTGGCGGCCTTGGTGTGGTTTGGCCAAGGACCAATAATAGATTTATTATTAATGGCTAGTTTTTCCCTAGGGAGTGTTTCTATTGTGTTTGCTCTTATTTGTGTTTTATTTTTCTCTCGCGTGTTTTATTGCTAACAGTGGTATCAAAGCTTGGTATGGTATATTGTTATTGTTCATAACCAAGTTGTATAGATGAGACTTCCTGCACGTGCATGATGGAAGATGGCATATCCATTGCTTCAACACTTGGATCTATGTAATATCCTTGGGAATATTTAACCAAGATATTAACTCAACTTCAGAAATTTTAATAAAATTCACTGGTTAAATTTCTTAATAATTCTTTTAAACTAAGCAGGAGGTCAGTGATGGGGATGGAGACTGAATCTGAGTATGGTGGGATGAACTTTCACTTCTGGAATTTGTATGGGGAAATGTGCAGCATCAAATAATAACATTAGAGGGGGATTCCTAAGCACAAAACACTGGGGCCATCTATGTTTCGGACATCAGCTACCGCTGAAGCCTACCGCAAAGCTTTTTGGGCGCACCAGCATATGCTTACTAGACTGGGTGGGTACAAAAATAAGTTATGAAAGTAAAATAGGTTCAATGGACACAATAAGCAGCATTCAAAATGATTTGGGAAGAGTAGGAGTGGTTTGGAAGTTTTAGGCGCTGTCGGGAAGACAGAGCTAGTCAAAATGCAATCTTTACAAACAAGGTTTAAATCCTCCAAAATTATTTAAGTAGGGACTGATATAGCTAATATTATGTGTTATTGACCTCCTACAACTTACAGAAAGTAAATTTGACATTTAGAACAAATTTGGCAGTCATTCTTGCAAAACTAGTCAATAAACAATGCTCAATGAGCTAGTCTTCCAATCTGAGTTAATAAATGACTTGATTTAATTAAATGCTCTGTTCTGAAATATTAATATGCTCCGATATAATGTAATTAACAGCAGCAAGTCGAATTATTACTCACTGAACCAATTTTATACTCTTTAATTAGCTCCTCATCAGTACAATGTCTTGTAGACTAGAAAACCCCCTCATAGGGCCATAGAAGAACTGTAAGAAGGGATGGAATGATTAAATATCTGATATGAAAGTGTACTTTGGTCTTCAACAGGTCTGAAACAGAGTATGGAGTTGTACTGGGCTTCCTGAGCTTCAATGGCACATTCATTTAACAAGAACTACACACGTGTGCTCATTAACACATGAAATCTTGGCTCCAGTGAAAATGGTTGTATTTCGGTCATCTGGACACCTTTTTTGATGAGACAAAAAGTGTTTCCTACTGGAAACGGCCCTTCGAATGCAGTGGAATAGGTCTCACATCCCAGAAATGATCAGAAGTGCTGAACCCGAAACCTCCATTTCGGGCCTTCAATGTTGTCTCCTCTGAATGTACCCTGTATGATGATGAATCCTTGTAAGCTTGGGTTCTTCTTAGTATTGGATTATATGGACCTGCATATCAGATCTCCGTGGTTGCAAATCTCGAGATAATATTAGAGAAGAGAAGTAGAATAGAAGAATGGGGCACATCACCCATTGATTAGATTGGGCACATCACCAAACCTTGAGAAGCTAAAATGCTTCACTCATAAACTCACAATGACCAAAAGTTCTCAAATGGAGTTGGTTGTCTTCTTTTATAAAATTCATGATGACCTGCTGAGCAAGTTGAAGAGCTTGGTGACCTGTGAGAATAGGTCACCCACGAGTTGACATAATTTCCTTTATTTTGCCTTACAAGCTTTTCTCCTTTAGAAATTGTGCCCCCCTTTGTCTCCATATGTTTCCTGCTTTGTAAAAGTTGCTTGATTTGTAAACTGGACTCCTTTTTGGAAACTGCGCCCTCCTTTTACTTTTTCTGGTTGTTTCCATTTTCTTGCTTTTAGAAACTCTTACACCTTTCCTTCTTTTGTTCTTTTCCTAAATCCACAAATTGATTTAGCCATATTTCTATTTTCTTGTCTCTAGAATCAATTTGGAAACCTTATCTCCATGAGGGCACTCTCTTGGCCCACTTTCCCAATTATTTTAGGAATATTAAGTAAAGGAATTAATTTAAATTAATAAAATTAATTCCTCCAACAGAACTTAGGATAAAATTTAGTATATAGTTACATGATTAAATTATCATTTATCTTCCTAGGAAAATAATGTCCCCTTTTACCCTTGGTCACTGAATTAGCCCGAAATTGGGGACATGACAGTCCTCCCTTCCTAAAATTGCTTGTCCTCAAGCAAAATATCCCAAGAGTCCATCATGCTTTTGCTGCACTACTCTGATCATAATCATCTCTCCAAAGACAAACAATGCCAGCATCCCATTGCTTGTATGATACTCCCATGGATCTGAATACCATCCAACAAAATCCACCAGGAAAAAGGTCTAGATTCCACTGCTTGTGGTGCTTTTTCCAAAGCTCAAATGTCATCAAGAACAAACTTTCAACCCAAGGAATACCAGGATCCCATGGATTGTGCAACATTCTTCCAAACAGTGTGGCATTCTGAAGGATGCCAGGATCCCAAAACCAAGTTGGAATCTCTCCATTTCTCATGCTCATGAAATTTTTTATTTTGAATTTGTACACTCGAGCCTTGTGTGAATGTGTACTAGAGGTATCTAATGGCTGCAAAATATTTCTCTGCTGCTGCTTGCAAATCATAGAAAAATCAGCTAAATTAAAACAATTTCCTTGCATAAAGACAAGAAACTTGTACCTTCTAGATTCTTCTTTTTAGTGATGCCTCTATCCATCCCTTCAGTGAATGAATAAGAAATATTTCTTGCTGATTTATATGAGTTATAATCAGCCATCTCTTCTACAATAGGATCTATCTCCCATAGGGATAAAACATGATCCTCCTGTTGTACATGTGGCATCAACCAGAAAAAATTCTTCACCCAATGTTCATTCCTCATTGATGTGGCTGAATCTAGATCATGTGGGAAATAACTGTGAACCTTCTTTGTATGTCTGCAAATTTTAGTAACCAAACTTATGGCCTCAACTTCTTCATTATTGGCTGGTCCAAATGGGGTCATCTCATCCCTCTTCTCCATGGAACAGTGACTCTCTTCAAGCAACAACTCAGGTTCCCTCGGGAAAAGATTAACTGGTTGGTTCTCATCAAACTGTTCTAAACACTCCTCCATGTCTCTCACGGAAGAATGCTCCAAAAGAGATTAAGTTGTATCAAATCAACCATGTTCATGTTTCCCTCAAATAAAAAGGTATCATGGTATCTATGGAACTCAACAGGTCCTCCCCTCTTCATCCAATGGCACAACTCTCTGCCATTGATCCAAGGGTGCAAAAATCCATCAATTGACCCACACATTGAATGTAAGTGTAGATCTGATGCCTTCTTGTCAAATGTGGCTGCACACACATGCATGGGCTTCCTCAACTGCTGCGGGTTAAGGAACATGCCATTTCCCTCAATTTTCCGATCCTCCTGCTCATCATGTGACACAAATAGGAAGAATCCTTTTACCCATTTTTCATTCCCAATATTTGTGGTTGAATGTGAAGTGGGGAATGAAGGATGGTGAGCCATGCTTCTGAACATTTCATCCAATGAAGTTGTGGATGTATCCTCTCCATTGATGGTTGACCCATCTATGGTGAACTCATATGCCTCTTCCTTGGAAGAGGGACATTCTTCAATGAACCTCTCAGGTTCATTCTGGAAAAAATCATGTGCTTGTTTTTCATCCACTTTTTCTGCACATTCTTCAAGCACATACCGAATAGACTGTTGCTCATGATCCACCAATTCATGAAGTTACTCCCTTGGAACATGAAATAATTCAGCCATGTTATTGTGACTTTGGGAAAGCTAGGAGGTAAAAAGTGATTCTGGCAACTTCTCACTAAACTGCTCAATCCGATTCTCAGATTCTGGACAAGCACCATGAGTACCAATCAGAGAATCTTGGGTGGTTTCCAACATATGAGTGAGCTTGTTGATATCCTTGACATTCCTTATTGCAGCATTATAGTACATATTCACAAGCTCCAGTAAGTGATCTCTATCAGAAAGCAGCTGAGAGAAATTTCCTCTTAGGCTTCCTACTGCTTCCCACATGTGCACAAAATCTTCAACAAAGTGTTGATCCTCCATTGATGAAGTTCTCCAACAATAGTGAGAGATCAAAGCATTAAGTTCATGGAGATTTTTTAGTGCCTCCTTGATTTTTCCTTCACTCATTTTCAATGGTCTAATCAGGGCAATAAGTTCTAGCTGGTGAGCCTCCTCTTCTGCTTCTTGCAATTCAGCCTTCTCCCAATTCTGAATTCTGACACTAGAAGGATCTTCTAATCCATCATTCTCACTAGAAGTGGCTGCCATCTTGGGCTGAAACAAAGGCATGCAAAAATCAGAATTGCAGCCATACCTTTGTGCCCAAATTTCCTCATGTGGTGCTTTTATGGCAGCATGCCTCTTTCCCAAATTCCTTGGTTCACACCCAGCTGATTTGGGCTTGTCTTCCACCTCAACCTGAAGTTCCAATGATGATTTCAGATTTGAATGATGTTCTTCTTTTGGATCTGATCCAAAAGCTATCTCACCACCCTTAACCAAATCACTCTCCTTTGCAGTGATCTTGAAATCACCAATAAAGAATCTAAATGTCTTGAAGTGGAATCTCTTTCCAAATTGTCCATAACTTTGTCACTTTTTGCTTGGTATGTGGGTGCCTCTTCTTTTGGCCATCCTCTTCTAATTGGTTCATTGCTTCTTCAACTTCATGGCTGCCACAATCATGCTGACTTATCCCTCCTTCATGCTCTTTTGAAGTTTGATCCCCCACTATGGATCCTTCTTCCATTCTATCAACAATCGCATGATTGGTTTTTGGGTCTTGCTTCTTCCTGGTTGTCTTAGGATGAAGATTCTTGGAGGATCTTCTTGAAGAGGATCCAAAAATTCTTGTGAAGTCACATGAATCCAATAAATCTTCCATGTATTTTATTAACTCTTCCATAGAGGGTTTCCCTTTGACTGTGGAACATGCAACTTTTTCTGGAAAATGGCTACCAGAATAACCATAGTCTCTTCTTCCAATCATGATCTCATGGGAGATGCTTGTGGAAGGTACTTCTTGGGAATTATCCTCCTCATACTTTCTGCAGTATTCTTCATACTTCTCATCATAATTATCATACTCTTCATAAAAGTAATCTTCCTCCTCATACAACTCAAAGTCTGAATCTTCCATGACATGGAACTAATTCCACAACTACAATTTGAAAATAGTACTGAGCTACTTTTCCACTGAGATTTAATTTCCATAGGATTATCCAAGGAAAGTGCTCTGATACCACTGTAATATCCTTGGGAATATTTAACCAAGATATTAACTCAACTTCAGAAATTTTAATAAAATTCATTGGTTAAATTTCTTAATAATTCTTTTAAACCAAGCAGGAGGTAAGTGATGGGGATGGAGACTGAATCTGAGTATGGTGGGATGAGATTTCAGTTCTGGAATTTGTATGGGGAAATGTGTAGCAGCAAATAATAACATCAGAGGGATAATCCTAAGCACAAAGCACTGGGGCAATTTATGTTTTGGACATCAGCTACCGCTGAAGCCTACCGCAAAGCTTTCTGGGCGCACCAGCATATGCTTACTAGAATGGGTGGGTACAAAAATAATTTATGACAGTAAAATAGGTTCAATGGACACAATGAGCAGCATTCAAAAGGATTTGGGAAGAGTAGGAGTGGTTTGGAAGTTTTAGGCCCTGCCGAGATGACAGAGCTAGTCAAAATGCAATCTTTACAAACAAGGATTAAATCCTCCAAAATTATTTAAGTAGGGACTGATATAGCTAATATTATGTGTTATTGACCTTATACAACTTACAGAAAGTAAATCTGACATTTAGAACAAATTTGGCAGTCATTCTTGCAAAACTAGTCAATAAACAATGCTCAATGAGCTAGTCTTCCAATCTGAGTTAATAAATGACATGATTTAATTAAATGATCTGTTCTGAAATATTAATATGCTCTGATATAATGTAATTAACAGCAACAATTTGAATTATTACTCACTGAACCAATTTTATACTCTTTAATTAGCTCCTCATCATTACAATGTCTTGTAGACTAGAAAACCCCCTCATAGGGCCATAGAAGAACTGTAAGAAGGGATGGAATGATTAAATCTCTGATATGAAAGTGTACTTTGGTCTTCAATAGGTCTGAAACACAGTATGGATTCGTACTGGGCTTCCTGAGCTTCAATGGGCACATTTACTTAACTGGAACTACACACGTGCGCTCATTAACACATGAAATCTTGGCTTTGGTGAAAATAGTTGTATCTCGGTCATCTGAACACCTTTTTCGATGAGACAAAAAGTGTTTCCTACTGGAAATGACCCTTCGAATGAAATGGAACAGGTCTCACATCCAAGAAATGATCAGAAGTGCTGAACCCGAAACCTCCATTTCGGCCCTTTAATGTTGTCTCCTCCGAATGTACCCTGTATGATGATGAATCCTTGTAAGCTTGGGTTCTTCTTAGTATTGTATTATATGGACCTGCATATCATATATCCATGGCTGCAAATGCTAAGAGAATATTAGAGAAGAGAAGTAGAATAGGAGAATGGGGCACATCACCCATTGATTAGCTTGGGCACATCACCAAACCTTGAGAAGCTAAAATGCTTCACTCATAAACTCACAATGACCAAAAGTTCTCAAATGGAGTTGGTTGGATTCTTTTATAAACTTCATGATGACCCACTGAGCAAGTTGAAGAGCTTGGTGACCTGTGAGAATAGGTCACCCATGAGTTGACGTACTTTCCTTTATTTTTCCGTACAAGTTTTTCTCCTTTAGAAATTGCGCACCCCTTTGTCTCCATATGTTTCTTGCTTTGTAAAAGTTGCTCGATTTGTACACTAGACTCCTTTTTGGAAACTACGACCTCCTTTTTCTTTTTCTGGTTGTTTCCATTTTCTTGCTTTTAGAAACTCTTACACCTTTCCTTCTTTTGTTCTTTTCCTAAATCCACAAATTGATTTAGCCATATTTCTATTTTCTTGTCTCTAGATCCAATTTGGAAACCTTATCTCCATGAGGGCACTCTCTTGGCCCACTTTCCCAATTATTTTAGGAATATTAAGTAAAGGAATTAATTTAAATTAATAAAATGAATTCCTCCAACATAACTTAGGATAAAATTTATTATATAGTTACAGGATTAAATTATCATTTATCTTCCTAGGAAAATAATGTCCCCTTTTACCCATGGTCACTGAATTAGCCCAAAATTGGGGACATGACAATCTACAAGGAGAAATTGTAGATCGATTGATTAAACTGTAGATATGTTCATTACGAATTTCGATCTTGTCGACCTGTCAAATCAAATCCATGTTTTCAAGTCTAGTTAAGGTTTGAATGTGGTAAATACATGTTAAGGGAAATTGTTGTTATGAATAATTTTGGCGTAGCCGCGATATGAAAGGAGCTGTAATTGTTGAAGCCCTACCACCATAATAAACAACCCATGAAGGAGGTGCTACCTGCATTGTTTAGATTTGAGGTTAAGGGATGTTAGGATGAGATGTCAATGTTCAAGCTCTGTATTCACAAATCGTTGCCTTGAAGAAGTAAATCTCTATTTATGGACCACCATTGTTGGATGAACTGCTCAGCTTGAAGAAGGTTGCAGCCTATGTTGAACCCGCCTCGGGAATAAGAAGCGTCATCCCCATCTGTGTAAGAGGTGAGCATCTGTTGTAAGGAAAATACGATCCATACATGGAAGATTGATTCGCTTGGAAAAAGGGAAAGGTGAACCCATGTTCTGAAAATTGTGGAAAAAAGTAGCATGGTCTGCGACTAGGATAAAAGACAATCAAAATGCCCTGCTTTTCTAGTGAATTTTTCATAAAAACTAGTTAAAATTGTTCTTGGAAACTGCTATTTCTGCAATTTTGCAATTTCAACAATCATAATTGTGTATTTTAAACCAATGGCCCAATTTTAAAACTACCCAGATCGTCGAAATTGCAATTTCTGTAATAATTGCTCTGCCGGATTCCAGTGAGTCGGGGGCATTTTTGTTAGCGCTTACACTGCACCCACGGTCTATGTTAAAAAGGTTCACGTGGATAAATCATGAAAAATGAATGGTAAATGGTGAAGGTATTCAATTCAAATATGTTATTTTATAAAAGGAGTAGCTCACGTCATTTAAAAGGAAGATATGAAAGTCTTTTTTTTAAAGACTTTATTTATGGTCTTGTTTTGTTTAATAAGTGAGCATTTTTTTACAAAAAGGGAGAATTTAAATGATTTCCAATGGTAATAGGAAATTTATGAGTGGATAAAGCAGGTTTGCTTCAAGCATTAGAGCAAGCATGTTGTGGCATGAGAAAAGGTGAACACCTATGTAAATATGGAAAGTACAATATGTTTATCATTTTTGTGCTGTAAAGTATTGAATGTTTTTGTACCTAAGTTGAAATTATTGAGTATGTGTTGTAAGGAGTGCATGATCGGTTGTACCCGACACCCCAGTGTTTTTTATTCCAATTTAAAGTTGATTATGTATGTTTTTAGATTACATGTATTGTAGTAGGTGTAACCCTCTTATGTGTAGAAGAGGATGTGGCATCAAGTTGTGGAATGAACCACTTGGGTAGCTACAAGGGTGGCAAGTGTACTCATATGCTAGCTTGATGTGGAATAAGAGAGGTTGAGTCTTCGATTAAGGGGGAATCTGAGATGGGATAATCTTAGAGTGTTGGGACTAAGTTATGCTCAAGGAAGAGTTTAATGTAATGATGAACCGCATATGAGAAAATGATTCCTAGACAAGTGGCGGTTACAATAGTTGAGGACCCATGTATTTCAATAGATGGATTTATTTTTATATGGACATCAATGATGAATTGTTTGCAGGTACAAAAGGCTTGTAGAAGTGCAGCTGCATGAAGGGCAATTCAAGGCAAGAGAAATAAGATTTGAAAGAAGCAATGGTTATACCAAAGGATTCTGGATGTAATAGCAATGAAAAAAAAGAGAATGGAGATGACAATGTATAATATACATGTAAATGGGATTCTTGAGTACTCTAGTTGTTTTCGGGAGGGGGGGGGGTGTTAGATCCTAAGCAATTTCTCATGCCAAATTTAAAGGGGGGATTTTTAGGGTTAACCTTGACTCGGGAATGAACAAGGATGTAATGGTTTCGGGCACATGGTTTTGGTAGCCCGTGGTTTCTTGCTAGTTGCATTTCATGTAAATAACCATATTTATATGGTTATATTCCTCCATTGTATGATGCCAATGTGAGTAGGAGAGATGCTCTTGGCAGCTTTGGTCTTGTTTGACCAAGAACCAATAATAGATCTATTATTAATGGTTAATTTTTTTATTTTTCTCTCATATATTTTATTCATAACCTAAAAAATAAGCACTTTTAGCTTTTCAAAGAATCACTATTGATCTTGATATACGAAGTGCTTGGTATCTTGACTTTGGAAGCTTATATTTATGTAACGGTTGGCAAAGAAATTTGGTTGTTGAAACTCAAAGCAATTCAATTGAATATCGACATCACCCACACAAAAACATGTTCATGTCAAAAAGGTTTGGTATCTCTTAGGATAATATCTATCTTTAGTATTTGTGAATGTCAAGAGTTTGATTCTCGTGAATTCAGAAGGAATTATATTTTTTATACAAATATTTGAATTTTAATATATAGTATAAGGTCGATGGAGTTGAAAATTATCAACAAAGTTGGACTTATAACTCAATATTCTTAACATTTACCATAAAACTAACTCTTATTATATGGATATAATCGCTAGAGTGAACTCTATATCCATGAAAATGCTTTCCAATTCTCATAATTATTTAAATTTATAGAATCACCCATAACACATCATAAAAGCCACTAAATAAAAAGATAAAAATCAATATTTAATTGGACACGAGTGATATCTATCAAATTCTCATATAATAAATTTAATTTATATAAAATGATTATATATATATATATGAAATTTTACATTGAAGGATATCAAGTAAAAAAAATTTAAAAAAATTGTTAGGTCTATCTCTATCTCTCACATCCACATGCTCTTTGATTTAGCAATCAAGTAGGGTTTCCCTAAACCCTAGGTAGAAAGTCTCATTGTTCCTATTTTTAAAAGTGGAGGTAAAAACAATCCATCTAATTATAGGACCATTATGATTGGCCTTCTTTTAGCCAAATTATATGAAATTATTCTGGAAAAGAAGATTAGCATATGGCTAGAAAGGCACAGAAAAAGAGCTAAAGGCTAGGCATGATTTTGGGGCTATCATTCAACTATGGACAACCTTGTTACACTTACGACCATTACTGAGGAGTGTCGCAATAAAAAACTAACCTTCTTTGTTTCTTTGTTGACTTTATAAAAGCATTTGATACAATATCCAGAAGAAACCTTTGGAATAGATAGAAGAGCTAAAATTCCCTTTCAAGTTAAGATTTGTTGCAATAAGGTTGTATGAGAAGGTTATTATCAATATTAGGAACTCTGAGGGCTGGTTAGAAAAAATTAACTATAATATATGAGTCAAGCAAGGTTGTACCCTATCCCCTACCATTTTTTGTATTTACATTGACAAGATAGAGGCTTATTTGGAAGAGGTAGGTTGTGTTGACATGACTTTGGTTGGTATAGTCATCATCCTTCTTCTCTATGTTGATGATATTGTTCGTATGGCAAGGATTACCTATGATCTCAACAAGCAACTAAAACTTCTCGAGGATTTTTTTATCTAGTATGGGTATGACTGTTACACTAACAAAACAAAGGTTATGATAATCAAATCTCAAAAGATCACTTATGTTAATTTCATGTATGACAACAACAAGTTGGAGAAAATGACTTCATATAAATATCTCATAATCAATCTTCATCATAAGCTTAAATAGAACTATAGCATTGAGAAAATAATTAATGGAGGATGGAAATTTTATTATGAGCTTGAAAATAGTAGTAAATCTACATACTTCCAGATTTGGGATAGGAAGAAACTCCTCTTTTAGACTCTCGCCACTCCTGTTATCTTATCTGGTTATGAATTTTGGGGCTACAACATCCCAAGAGAATCTTGGAGAAGGATAGAGCAAACCCAAAAGCACTTTATAACATATAATCTCAAAATTAAAGAAAATGCATCCTATCATGTTGTTTATTTTGTCTAGGTACATAATGTACAAGAACAAAATAAACAACATAGGAGGAAAGAGGCTTCCTAAGTTTTCTTCACACCCTAGTCAAAACCACATATGACCTAAGCGAGGTTGGCATAAAGACTCCAAATCTTGGCCAAGCCATTAGGGAGTCGAGGAAAAGGTCACTTTGCAGAATAGAAATAATATTAAAAGTATTATTACATCTAAATTTAAGGAAAATGTGTGGTGAAATAAAGACTTAGTGGATAAGATAAAATAAGATATTATGACGAGGTGATCAACCTTATTCTAGAAGATCAAAAGTCTCTCTCTAGTTTAACTAGCATAAAGAAGAAAATCAACATTGCTAAAATAAGAACTAACTCTCATGAGATCTATAGTGAAATAGGGCATTGGACCATTCCTAAATGTTGTGGGATGAAAGAATCTATCATCTTTTTGACACAGAGAGGGTTGAAGATGAAAATCACTTTCTCATAGAATGTCCTGCATACACCCACATTAGAGTTCAATTTCATAACATTTGCTACAATACTAACATTTCTAACCTTTTAACTTATCATAACTATGGTGATTTAGGAAAGCTTCTCTTAAAACATTTTTAGCATAGAGATCAAATTCTGAAGAAAACCAAGTGACTCCTTAATTTCCTTTTTAAAGTTTGATAGATCAAAGTTGGCTTTGTTGATGTATTTGTAACTTCGGAATGTATTTCATATATGTATATTGTATTCCTATAGAGATGTTATTATTCCTCTATACGGAAGTGTCGTCATTTATATTGTAAGTGTCGTAACTTATACTTGATGGGTTATTAGACCACCTTGTTGGGGTCAGCCCTGTATAAGTCATGTGATTTAAAGGGTTATTAGACCACCCTATTGGGGGTCGGCCCTGTCAGCATTATGTTATGTGGTTAAGTTAAGGCTGACCTAGTAAAGGTTATAAGGCAATTCAAGTCAAGTATAAATAGAGTGCGGGAGGCACTCTATTTGATCATTCACTTCTCACTCATACACTCATTGAAGAGTGGCGCACTAGTGGAGGAGGAGAAGCAACTGCTAGGAGAAGACTATCTCTTGTACTTGGGTTGTATCTGTTGGGTATGTTATATCTCTTCACATGGTCGCTGCGTGTACAACACGATCCCTACGGCACTAGTGATTCGCCTGCGCCGGGCGCGTCCGGAGGGGGGGGGTTTAGAGGGGGGGGGTAGCCCGACAGGGCCCACCCCCTTCGTTTCGGACCGTTAGGTTCCGAAACGACACGGAGGGGGCCGTTAGGCCCCCGGAGTCTGCGCGGAGCGCAAAATTTTTTGGGTTGCTTTTTGCTTTTTCGCAATTTTCGACCCATTGTACTCTAATCTAATTCCGGTAAAAGGAATTAGGGTTGTAACCTAATTCGGGTAAACGAATTAGGGTTTTAGATGCTGCAGAATACCATTTATTGTATTGTACATGTAAAATAAACATATAATGAAAAAGGAGCTATGCGGCTCTAAGTTTGGCTGGTTTTTTTCCCGGTTAAGGGTTTCCAGGTGAAAATCTCTGTGTAATGTGTGTGCCATTGTGTGTTTTCTGTTAATGCTTAAGAATCATATGAGTTTGTACTTCACTGTTAAGGTTTAAAACTTACATTTGGTATCAGAGCATTTTTGGGTTCAGAGGGACGCCTTTGTTTCCAAGGGTTTTGCTCGATCTTGGATTTGTGATAAACCTGGTTTCAGTGGGAGCTTTGCAGCGGTGATTTATTTTTCTTTAAAGAATGGCGAGCAGTTCTAGATTCGAGATTGAGAAATTTAATGGTCAGAGATTTGAGCTATGGAAGCTCAAGATGGAAGATCTTTTGGTAGATAGAGAACAATGGATCGCTGTAGATCCAGGTACCATGCCCTCTGGTATGGTAAAAGAAGAATGGGAAAAGTTGGAAAGAAAAGCAAGGAGCACCATTCGTCTTTGCCTCGCAGATTCGGTATTTGTGAACGTATCTGGAGAAGACAGTGCAAAGAAGCTATGGGACAAACTGGGAAATCTGTATCAGTCAAAGTCCCTGGTAAATAAGTTATTTCTGCGAAAGAAATTGTACCTTCTGAGGATGACTGATGGAGACTCTGTATCAGAGCATCTAAACGCCTTCAATACTCTGGTAAGTCAGTTGACATCTGTTGGTATTGCACTTGATGATGATGAAAAGTGTATTAGTCTGTTGTGCTCTTTGCCAGATTCATGGGATAATCTGGTCATAGCTATTGGGAGTAATGCAACCACGCTAAACTTCGAGAATGTGGTTGCATCCCTACTATCGGAGGAAATGAGGCGGAGATCCATAGACAGTTCAGCCAAGGATGCCTTATTTGTAAGAGGTCGCCCTGGAGACAGATCTAAAAATAAGTCTTCAGGTGGTAGATCTAAATCTAGAGGGAGATCTAAATCTCCAGGACCTTCTGTAAGAAAATGCTGGAAGTGCGGAAAAGCTGGGCATTACAAGAAGGATTGTAAATCGAAAATTACTGATAAAAGTAGAGGACCTAATGACGCTCCATCCGCAGATGGGAAAGAATCTACAGAGGAAGGAGGAGATGTGTATCTGGCATCTTCAAGTACACATGCAGAGCATGATTCGTGGTTGATTGACTCAGGTGCGTCTTATCATATGACTCCTCACAGGGAGTGGTTTTCTGAATACGAAAAGTATGATGGAGGAGATGTATTTCTGGGAGACAACTCGGTAGCAAAAATCATAGGTCGAGGAAAGGTCAAGCTACTGCTCAAAGATGGAAGGGTTAAAACTCTTCCCGGGGTTCTGCACATTCCAAAGTTGGCTAGAAACCTTATATCTGTAAGTAAAATGGATGATGCAGGTGTGAAAACTTTATTTGAAAAGAACACATGCAAGATGGTTCGAGAGTCATTGGTGCTGATGAGGGGAGTTCGGATTGGAACTCTATACAAGTTGTTGGGAAGCACCTTCAAAAATGGATGTAACAGCACTATTGCTTCTGAGGGTAAAAATGAAGGAGACAGAGTCCTTACTGTCTCTAGTGAGAAGACATCGCTATGGCATCGAAGGCTGGGACATATTGGAGAAAAGGGTCTTCGACTATTACAAGGTAAAAGTATGGCTGAAGGCATGTCTGATTTCACATTAGATTTCGATTTCTGTGAACATTGCTTATATGGTAAACAGAATCGGGTACGATTCTCATCTGGTGTTGTAAGAGCTAAAGGAATCTTAGAATTAATACACAGTGATGTTTTTGGACCTGTGCCTGTTCCATCACTAGGTAAATCTGTGTATTATGTTTCATTCATAGATGATTTCTCAAGAAAAACTTGGATTTATTTCCTGCGTAAGAAATCTGAGGTTTTTAATAAATTCAAAGAATTTAAGGCTCTTGTAGAAAATCAAACTGAGAAGAAAATAAAAGTACTCAGAACAGATAACGGTGGAGAATTCTGTGAAAGTGAATTTGAGGAGTTCTGTAAAACGTGTGGAATAGCAAGGCAAAAGACTACTCCATACACACCTCAACAGAATGGGGTTGCAGAAAGGATGAACAGGACATTGATGGAAAAGGCAAGGAGTATGCTCAGTGGTGCAGGGCTAGCACAACAATTCTGGGCAGAAGCTGTTGACACTGCGTGTTACCTAGTGAATAGGACACCCACATCAGCGTTGGTTGACAAGACACCTCATGAGGTTTGGACTGGTAAGAAACCCTCTCTCTCTCATCTCAGAGTGTTTGGGTGTGATGCCTTTGTACATGTTCCAAAGGAGAAAAGGAGCAAGTTGGATAATAAAGCAGAAAAATGTATCTTCATTGGTTACAAGGATGGAGTGAAAGGTTACAAGCTGTGGAACCCAGTAAAAAGGCAAACAGTTTACAGTCGAGATGTGATCTTCAGAGAAGTTGAAAACACTTCCAAGATTGAGGATGTACCAAAGGAAAAGGATTCAGAGAAGCTACACTTTGATATCAAGGATGAAAGAGGTGACTCTTTTGAGGAACCAGATTCGTCTGAATCAGATGAGGAGGCAGAATCGTCTGAATCAGATGAAGAGGCGGATCCACAGACTCCGGTATTGAGGAGATCTGACCGAGAAAGAAGGCAAGTTGAAAGGTACAGTCCCCCTGATTTTCGTTCTAATTTTGTGTTATCTATTACTGATGATGATCCTAGAACTGCTAAAGAGGCAATGGATTCAGAAGATAGTAAACTATGGAAGAAGGCCATGATAGAAGAAATGGATGCCTTGGACAAAAATGAGGCATGGGATCTGGTTGAGTTGCCAGAAGGAAGAAAGCCTATTGGAAGCAAATGGGTATTCAAGAAAAAGTTAAATGCAGCAGGTAAAGTGGAGAAGTACAAGGCTCGACTAGTTGCGAAAGGTTACTCCCAAATTGAGGGCATCGATTTTGGTGAGATTTTTTCACCTGTTGCAAAATTGACTTCTATTAGATTTCTTTTATCTATTTCTGCTGCTTTTGATCTTGAAGTAGAACAGATGGATGTAAAGACGGCTTTCCTACATGGAAATCTTAACGAAGAGATCTATATGAAGCAACCAGAACGGTTTGTGGTGAAAGGAAGAAAGGAGCTTGTCTGTAAGCTGAAAAAGTCTCTCTACGGTTTGAAACAATCTCCCAGAATGTGGTATCAAAAATTTGATACTTATATACTGGGACTTGGTTTCTCAAGAAGCAAAGCTGATCACTGTGTTTATTTTAAGCTAATTGGTGATCATTTTATTTATGTAATATTGTATGTTGATGATATGTTGCTAATTGGAAACAACAAAGAAATCATCAAGGATGTCAAGAATCAGCTGTCATCTGAATTTGACATGAAAGATCTTGGTGCTGCAAATTTCATTTTGGGCATGGAAATAAAAAGAGATCGTGAAAACAGGAAACTCTGGTTAAATCAGAGGAAATATGTTGAAACGATATTGAAGAGATTTAATATGCAGGAAAGCAAACCAGTGAAGGTGCCCATTCCTGTAGGTGTAAGGTTATCTGCAGAACAGTGTCCCACTACACAAGAAGAGGTAGAGGACATGTCTCATGTTCCCTATGCTAGTGCAGTTGGTAGTCTGATGTATGCCATGGTCTGTACTAGACCAGATATAGCCCATGCAGTGGGAGTTTTGAGTAGATACATGTCAAAACCAGGAAAGGAACATTGGACTGCAGTAAAGAGGGTCTTCAGGTATTTGCGTGGCACTACAGATTCTGCAATCTGCTACCAAGGAAGACCCAGCCTAAACAGAGAGATAGATATACAAGGATTTGTTGATGCTGACTGGGCTGGAGATCTTGATCACAGAAGATCTACAAGTGGCTACGTCTTTAAACTGTTCGGAGGAGCAATCAGTTGGATGAGTAGAAGACAAGCTGTAGTTGCACTCTCAACTACAGAAGCTGAATACATGGCAACTACCCATGCAAGTAAGGAAGCTGTATGGTTGCAAAGATTGTGTTCAGGTATTGGTTTTGTTCAGAATGCAGTAAAAATTGGTTGTGATAGCTCAAGTGCAATATTTCTGGCAAAGAACCCTGCTTATCACTCGAGGACAAAGCACATTGATGTGCAGTACCATTTCGTCAGAGACATGGTTGAACAGAACAAAGTGTTGCTGGAGAAGGTTGACACTTTGGTAAATGTTGCAGACTCTTTGACAAAGTCTGTGAGTACTCAGAAGTTCTCTTGGTGCAAAGAGAACATGGGCATTGTTGCCCTGAATTGTTGAAGTCATAAATTTCTCCTGTATGTGAAGAGAACAACAAGTGGGAGAATGTTGGGTATGTTATATCTCTTCACATGGTCGCTGCGTGTACAACACGATCCCTACGGCACTAGTGATTCGCCTGCGCCGGGCGCGTCCGGAGGGGGGGGGTTTAGAGGGGGGGGTAGCCCGACAGGGCCCACCCCCTTCGTTTTGGACCGTTAGGTTCCGAAACGACACGGAGGGGGCCGTTAGGCCCCCGGAGTCCGCGCGGAGCGCAAAATTTTTTGGGTTGCTTTTTGCTTTTTCGCAATTTTCGACCCATTGTACTCTAATCTAATTCCGGTAAAAGGAATTAGGGTTGTAACCTAATTCGGGTAAACGAATTAGGGTTTTAGATGTTGCAGAATACCATTTATTGTATTGTACATGTAAAATAAACATATAATGAAAAAGGAGCTATGCGGCTCTAAGTTTGGCTGGTTTTTTTCCCGGTTAAGGGTTTCCAGGTGAAAATCTCTGTGTAATGTGTGTGCCATTGTGTGTTTTCTGTTAATGCTTAAGAATCATATGAGTTTGTACTTCACTGTTAAGGTTTAAAACTTACAGTATCATTGCTCTATCTATCTCTGAGGAAGTTGCGGGGTTTTTCACCTTCTTGGTTTTCCTTTGTGAAACTCTATGTCTCTTGTGTGTTTGCATTATTGTGTCCATGATTGATATGTTGTAGATATGCTATACATGTTATTCTCTCAGTTAAGATCCTAGATCAGATTGAAATTTCTGAAAAACTAACATGGTATCATAGCTAGCCTGAAAGAAGGCATGGTATGGCATTTATGACACTTGTTGCACTTGTGAAGCTAGGGATTGATATAGCAAAAACCAGTCATCGTAACAATTTCACTAAATTCATTTTGGCAAAGTTTCAGGATCTGAAAATATTATAGGTCAAATATAAGATCCCCATGTACCTTGTGTCCGAAGGAGAGCCTATAATTCGTTGTACTTTCAGATTTATGATATGTACAATATAGGGTTTTTACCTCTTCCAGATCTGAGTCATAAGCAGGTGACCTAGGAAAAAAGGTCACAACTTGGGCTAGGAAGCTCCAAATGAAATTTAATAAAAATTGGCAAGTAGGGCATGGACTGTACTTTCATAGGTACAATTTTCAGAGGCCAAAATTGAACCAGTGACATGTGGCACTCCGTACAAGTTCGCTCTCCTGTTTTATCCCATAAATAGGTCACATTGCGACACTTGGCATAACTCTCTCTCTCAGAGAATTCATTTGAGGTCAGACCTGTGGGGTTGGAAAGATGACAGGTCAGGCTACCAGAGGCAGAATATTTAGACCCTGTAGATCTAAAATTTTGGAGTTACACCAAAAACAATCAGGTGCATATTTCTGTCAAAACATAATTGGATTTTGAGCACCTTCATTCATGGCTCCGAGAATTTAGGGTTTCAGAGAATGTTGGAATTTTTGTATCGGAGACCACGGCTAGATGCTTCTTATCAAAATATAAATTTAGAGACCAAGATTGAATTTTTTGGTTGGGCAGAAGGCCGGGCTTGATCAAACCCTAGTTCAGGACTTTGATCGGAAAAGTAAAAAATTAGGGCTTCTGCAAAAATGGGAAATTTTTAAATCTGTGACCATAGCTGGAAGCTCCTTGGAAAAATAAAATTTTAGAGCTTTGGATCAAACTATTTGGTTGGATGAAGCTCCGGGAAACTCAAACCCTAATTCAGGGTCCTCCCAAGTGAATTCGGAAGATTGAAAAGCAAATTTGAGGGGTGAAACTTTGTAGTTTTCAAATTCTGAGTATACCAAGTTGATTAGCTCATCAAGGCGCACCTTTCTATCCTTTTAGAAGTTTGAAATTCAAAGTTTTAATTTTTAGGGTTTCCCTGACAAACCCTAATCTAGCTCTAGATCTAGTTTCTGCAAATCAAGTGGATTGGGTTAATCCTAGAAGAGAATGGATTGGTCACCTGCATAAGTGAAGAAGTTCCAGTTTCAGAGGGAGATGAGGCTAAGGCCTTACATAAGAAGATTAAAATCAAACTCTACAGGTATGACTTACGGGTATGTTTCGAAATCTGTTCATGATTAAGTTTATGTTTGTCTTCATTAAGATTAGTACAATCTTGATTAATTTTAGACTTGTCGTATCACCTTAATAAAAATATGAATGCATGATAGAATATATTCATTGATTAGGGTTTTGACACTTATGATTGTACTAATACATTGTGGTGTTGTATGAGGTTGATGTTGTCCGCTAACATGAAAGGTACGTCAAGAAAGACAAATCATGTTCTAGTTCAAGAACATATGACCATGGTGACATGAAGACAAAGATTCATCCATTGTCATGGATCACATAGAAGATCTACTTACGAGGTATGTATAACTTGGTTCTATAATGGTTAACCTATGAGATATGCAGGTTACTAGCACAAGTCATTGAAGAGAACAAGAAGACATTATGCGGGTATGTTAGACATAACTAGCTAGCATGCTAATCCAGGTATGTTTTTCCTATATCAAGTTAGAATCCTACCTTGTGTTAGGATCTCTTATATAAGTATACATGGCATGATTGATAATGATTATTCATTGGAGTTAGCAATCATGGGTTTAGGCATATTATGCTTCTTACTTTGATTGATGATATGACTAACCAGAAGAGTTCTATGTTCAAATATGAATATGCATGAGTAAGAGAAGTCTCCCCTAAAACTTTGAATGCTAATGCATATTATCTATGTTTGAAATGATCATGAATATACATGTTTAAGATTATTGTGTTTTGATAGTATTGAGATTATACTAATGAATGTATATGAGATCTCAAGGGTAACACAATGATGATACTAGTAAGCATGCATAGTGATCGAGGATGGATATAAGTTCAAGGATAGGTAATTCAGGAAGCAAAGATCAAGAGGGAGCACACTCCAGTAGTTCCTGCAAGGAAACAAAGATTAAGAGGGAGTCCACCCAACAAACAAACAAAGATAAGTATTTGAATTGTCATTTCTTGTATATTTGATTGTTTAAATAATATTGTTCAATAATGTATATGCTTATGTTCCTAGACTTAGGTTGTGTATTATGCATATTAGAATAATTGCATTAATGAACAATACACTACTAATACGCATGTAATGGGTAAGTGGCCTATGGCACTGTACAACATTCCATTTCTACTTATCTAGAATGAAACCTATTTGCTGACATGTTGGGAGTTGTGCACACTGTTAACAATGTTCTGGTAGAGATTAGAAGGCATCTAGAAAGTTACAGGATATGGATAAATGTTGTATTGAAGCATTGGATAAAATAATTGCATGACTGTATGACATATTTCTTTATGTGTAAGAAATTGTTCTAAAAACTATGAGATGTTTCTAATCATTCAATTTAACTTGTCTTGTAGGAAAGATCGTATACCATCACCTACAAAATAAGGACTACGACATTTGTTCCAGTAACAAAGCTATCTATTGAAGATATTGAAGTTCCCAGGATCCGGGATGAAGTAATGGAAGAATGCCACGTTCTGTCGATCATGAAGAATGATGGTTGGGATGTGGTCCCAGACCAGAAGGGAAGTCTTTCGTGACTTCCATATGGATCTGTAAGATCAAACATGCTGCAGATGGAAGCATAGGAAAATTACAAAGCAAGGTTTGTAGCTCATGTCTTCTCCCAGAAAGAGAGAAGAGACTATGAAGAGACTCTTGCTCCTGTATCCAGGTACACTTCCATCAAATCAGTAGTTTCCCTGGCTGCAGTGATGAAATGGAAGATACACCAGATGGATGTCAAGATAGCTTTCTTGAATGGTGTAGTCGAGGAGGAAGTGTATGTGGAGTAGCCACTTGGTTTTGAGACACATGACAGGGAATCATATGCGTGTAGGTTGAAGAAAGCCTTGTATGGCTTGAAGCAAGCTCCTAGGACTTGGTATGGTAGGATAGACAAGTTTCTATCCAGTTTGGGCTTTACCAAGAGTAAAGTGGATTCCAACCTTTACTACAAGGTTGAGGAAGGAAATCCAGTGATACTACTTTTGTATGTGGATGACCTGTTTGTAACAAGTGAGGATGGGTTGATTTCCGATACCAAGAGGAATCTTGCTGCCGAGTTCGAGATGAAGGACTTGCAGATGATGCACTATTTTCTAGGCATGGAGGTGTGGCAAAGTACAGATGGGATCTTCCTTGGACAAGGGAAGTATGCAGTAGAGATCTTAAAGAGGTTTGGGATGATGGACTGCAAGGCCATGGCCACACCTATGGCATCGAACCTGAAGCTTCTGTGTGATGCTTCATCTAATTCGGTTGATGTCACTCTGTATCGTCAAATGATTGGGTCCTTGATGAACCTGACGAACACTAGACCATATATTTGCTTTGCGGTGAACACATTGATCCAATTCCTGACGGATCCCAGAGGTGTTCACCTGGTTGCTGTAAATCATATTCTCAGGTACCTGAAAGGTACAATTAATTATGGGCTCAAGTATGATGTGAATCAAAAGTTTAAAATACAAGGTTCTGTTGATTAAGATTGGGCAGGCATTGCTGTAAATAGGAAGAGCACATCTCGGTGCTGCTTCAGTATGGGACCAGGTGTGATCTCTTGGTTTAGCAGGAAGCAGTCCTGCATAACACTGAGTACAGCTGAGGTAGAGTATGTTGCAGCTTGTTCGGCTAGTTTTGAGGCAGTATGGCTCCGGAAGATACTGTCTAAGTTATTTTATCTCCCATTGGAGGCTATTGGTATCTTTTGTGACAACCAAAGTTGTATGAAACTATCTAAGAATCCGGTATTCCACAACAGGTCGAAGCACATTGAGATCAAATGTCACTATATCAGGGATATGGTGCAGAGAGGAGCAGTGAAGCTCCTATATGTTGCGACGGATGAGCAGGTTGCAGATGTGTTGACGAAACCACTAGCCAGAGTGAAGTTTGAGTACTTTAGAGAGAGGCTTGGTGTTCTTCAGATTGACGACACTTCGAGGAAGAAGTGATGGACACATTTGCAGGAGCCATTCCAAGCATGGTGACAGGAGGATCCTTCCCATGGCAGTGGATATAAGTGTTGTGTGATGAGCATCAGGATGATGCTCTAATTACTGCTATGTATGCATCATGTTGGATGCTTGATATGATCAGTTGGATCATGCAGTTATGTATGCATCATGTTGGATCATGTAGTCATGTATGCATCATGTTGGATGCTTGATATGATCAGGAGGATCATGTATTTGTATATGTATCAGGTGGATACATTGTATGATCAGGTGGATCATCTATTTGTATATGTATCAGGTGGATACATTGTATGATCAGGTGGATCATGTATTTGTGTATGTATCAGGTAGATACTTGGTATGCATGAGGTGGATGCATTGTATGATCAAGATGATCATGGATGATGAGATTCAGGATGTTGCTCCAAATGATAGGCATCAGGTGGATGCATTGATGATCAGGATGATCATACTATGATGACATGATCAGGTGAATCATGAGTGATGAGTCTGAAGACATAGATGCACAGAGCCTTCTCGACATGGTGGTAGATGTGTTCTCCCATGTGCGTTGATGTAAGTGCAGAGCCTTTCTGACATGGTTGTAGATAGGTTCTCCCATGTGCGTTTATGTGAGTGATGAGCCTTTCTCGGATGGTCAGAGGAAATTCCTTCCATGCCGGTGAGTGTAAGTGTTGTGTTGTGTGCATCTGGACTGTGCTTCGTGGACGATGAGATGATCAGTATGATCATGAGTATCAGGATGATACTCCGTGGTCATGGACAGGTTGTGCAGATAAGCATATAATACTGCCCTGGGAGATTTGCAAACACTCTTGCTAGGTTTTACCGATGGTATATAATAGCTCCCTAGGAGGTTTGGCAAATTCTCTTGCTAGGTTTTGCTTGGAAGGACATATAATAGTGCCCTGGGAGATTTACAGATACTCTTGCTAGGTTTTTTCTATGGCATATAATAGCTCCCTTGGAGATCTGGTAAATGCTCTTGCTAGGATTTGTCCATGGCATATAATTTCTCCCTGGGAGATCTTGCAGGTTGTGCTGGGCACGTAATCAATCCTAGGATGCTCTTGCTAGGTTTTGTTGGTTGCATATAATGTCTCCCTGGGAGATTTGCAGATGCTCCTGTTAGGTTTTTCCTATGGCATATAATAGCTCCCTGGGAGATTTGGCAAATGCTCTTGCTAGGTTTTGCTTGGTCGCATGTAATAACTCCTTGGGAGATCTTGCAAGTTGTGTTGGGAACGTAATCAGTCCTGAGATGCTCTTGCTAGGTTTCGTTGATGCACGTAATAAGTCCTGAGGATCCACAGTATGACCAGTGATGATGAAGACCTACAAGTGGTGGGCCTACATCCAGCATGAAAAAGGGTTGGTTCTGTATAACTTCCTATGACGAGTAGTTCAGAGATTGATTAAGATAGTAGCATCAGTGATGATGACAATGATCCAGTGACGATGATCCAGAGAAGAAGACTTGTGCTAGAAGAACTATGTCGAGAAATACCTTCCTAGTTAAGAGGGAGTGTTGATGTATTTGTAACTTCGGAATGTATTTGATATATGTGTATTGTATTCCTATAGAGATGTTATTATTCCTCTATACGGAAGTGTCGTCATTTATATTGTAAGTGTCGTAACTTATACTTGATGGGTTATTAGACCACCTTGTTGGGGTCGGCCCTGTATAAGTCATGTGGGTTAAAGGGTTATTAGACCACCCTATTGGGGGTCGGCCCTTTCAGCATTTGCTATGTGGTTAAGTTAAGGCCGACCTAGTAAAGGTTATAAGGAAAGTCAAGTCAAGTATAAATAGAGTGTGGGAGGCACTCTATTTGATCATTCACTTCTCACTCATACACTCATTGAAGAGTGGCGCACTAGTGGAGGAGGAGAAGCAGCTGCTAGGAGAAGACTATCTCTTGTACTTGGGTTGTATCATTGCTCTTTCTATCTCTGAGGAAGTTGCGGGGTTTTTCACCTTCTTGGTTTTCCCTAGTGAAACTCTATGTCTCTTGTGTGCTTGCATTATTGTGTCCATGATTGATATGCTGTAGATATGTTGTAGATATGCTATACATGTTATTCTCTCAGTTAAGATCCTAGATCAAATTGAAATTTCTAAAAAACTAACAGGCTTCAGTGGACGCTAATCTCTCTCTCTCTCTCTCTCTCTCTCTCTCTCTCCCCCCCCCCCTCTCTCTTACACACACACACACACACACACACACACACACATGGACGCACGCACACACACACACACTTCTAATTTTCATATAATAACTTAAAAATGATTTTGTATGGAACGTAGCTTAAAAGCTAGTGATAATCAAATTATAAAAAAGCCATCTAATATTTTTACTAACAAAATCAAATCTTAATGTCATAGTTAGCTAGACATAAGTGAAATATTCATTTATCAATGATGACAATGGTTTAGAATGGTTTAAATAGTGTAAAGAAGAAAATATAGCATGGCAAGTGGTGGGCAAGTGTAGTGAAAGGGAGCAGAAGGGGGGTCTTTTTTTAGCTCAGAGGAAACATTGTTTGAACATCTCATGGGGGATTGGTATTACGACTAACAATATTGCGTAATCATGTTCCCTATTTCAAGGAACCACCATCCTTCTAACTTCAAATTTTAAGATAGAAATGATATTTGGTGACTCTCTCTTTCTCATGAATTGGATTCAAAACGGGGTCACTAAGGAAGAATCCCTAGTCACTAGGATTTTGTAAAGAATTATTTGGAATTTAGAGCAATTCTATATGAGATTCAACTATTCCATATCAAACCCTCAAACAACTGTCAAGATGATGGAAGATAAAATGACACAACATATCTTGAATAAAAATAGGAACCACCCACAACATGGTTTGGTTCACCATAATATTAAAATACATCATGCAAACATTGATTTAAGCCCCTCCATTAATCACTATCAAGAAATTGTGGAAAAGTGGGTCTTGATTAAAAGTAGGAACCAGCCCCAACGTGGTTTGGTTCACCATAATATTCAAATACATCATGCAAACATTGATTTAAGCCCCTCCATTAATCACTATCAAGAAATTGTGGGAAACCAACAAAAGTGGCAACTTGTGGTGAAAGAAATACATGTTCACATCAAGGACTTATTATCATGTGAGGGTGCATTGGCACTCGCCATGCATTAGGGCACTTCTCTTCTCATTTACCTATCCATTGTAAACTCTTCTTTATGGCTCAATTAAATAATGCGTGTTCACATCAAGGATTTATTATCGTGTGAGGGTGCATTCGCACTCCCCCATGCATTAGGGCACTTCTCTTCTCATTTACCTATCCATTGTAAACTCTTCTTTATGGCTTAATTAAATGTCAAAGTTGTCAAGGTGGGATTAATCTACATGAGGAAATGCTTAGGGTTATTCTTTGTTGTCCAGAGCAAGGTGATGGTGGACGCTAGCTCTGATTTCAACTACATTCAAGGGACATTTCCTCTTTGACAAAACTACAATTTTTATTTCTCAAAGTATTAGTGGTGTTTGCATTACTATGGTTCCAGGAATTTTGTCTCTCCTTTCAGATAGGATTTTGCTTTATTTTATGTGGGAAATCTATGGGTTTACATGTAAAATCCTCTTGTCTAAGTTTAGGTATTTTTGTTCTAGTATTCTATTATGTTGAGAAGGGTGTTTGCTTTTGGATTCTATTTCTAATTAATCAGTTTAGGAGGTTGTATCTCCTTTCATGTCCTCAAGGAATGGCCAATCCCATGGGCTTTGGATCAGTTGGAAATGAAAACGTGGTTGATATTAAAAGAAAATTCCAAGAAATATGATTGCCCAAGTTGAGGGAATGAATTAGGTCATAGAGTATTTAATCCTACACCTCGGAGAGATAAGAGAAAAAAAAATAGAAGGAAATTGAGATTAAAATTGATGAACATGTTACTAAATCTAACAAGTCAACCAACAACATAGATATGCATTACAATATAATTTTGGGTTTTCCTCGGGGGTCACAATATGATACTAGTCATCCCTTGGCTTCCATTAGTTCACTTAAAGAGACATCAGTTGTAGAAGAGACAGTTCAACAAAATGCACTTATTTGGACAAAAGAACTACATCCACTAGTCTTTATTGATTTGGAGTGAGAAGATATCCTTATGGAGGAAGCCTACAATGGGCATCATTTTGGCTAATCTAGCATTATTTCATAGTGTACACTTGTGTTTTGCTTTCCATCAATATGCAAGACAACATAATTTTAGACTTGATAGTAGGTTAGTTTTGTTTAGTATGTTTAGAGAGCTAGGCTAGAAATTTATTGTATGAAGGCCCATCCCTTTGGAGCAATTTTGCATTTTTTTTATTATGGACATATATGTATATTTGTCATTTGTTTAGACATTCTACAACCTACTAACAATACAAATGATACCCTTCTCAATGTTAAAAAAAAAAGAGAATAAAATCAACATTGCTAATATAGGAACAAGCTTTGAGAAGCCCCATATTGAGACAATGTCTTGGAAATTCCTAAAACATCGTGGAACTAAGTAATTTGACATATTTGTGACACTAAGAGGGTTGAAGATGAAAATTACTTTCTCATAAAATATCTTGTGTATACCCACATTAAATCACAATTTCAAAATATTTGTTACAATACTAACTTTCATAATCTTTTTAACTCAATACAATTATGGTGATTGAGTAATGTTTCTCTTAAAGTTTTTTCATATATATATATATAATCTAAATAAGACCAAGTAATAAGTAATTCTTTATATTTTCTGGTCTTATATATCAGAATTAGTCTCACGTCCTTAATAACCATCTTAATCATCATTTCATTTTTTAATATATTTTTGAATTTTAATATACAATTTGATTAGATTTAATGATTTCTTTTCTTTCATGAAAGAAAATAGAGTAATGCCTCAAAACCTAAATGCATTTTTCACCATAGAGTCTAACCCCTAATACATCACACAAATTATTTAACTGGCTGGTTTTCCTTAACTTACATTCATAGATACCAACCAATAATAATTCTTCGAGTTGTCTAAAAATTTTGGATGGGGATTTTCACAAAATCGGGTATTTTTTATTTTGTAAAATATGAAAGTAATTTTTTTTAAGGGCCATTTTAATAGTAGAAATGGATTTAACACTATCAAAATCCCTTAGGGCACCCAAAATTTCAAAATTTAGGAGTTGTAACTATGATTTAAAAACAAATTGTTCTATTTTTTCAAAATTTTAGGTCACAATATTTATTACTTATATATTTGCACTAATTAAATACTTTTAATAATTTATCTAATTAAATAAAATATTAATCATTAAAATAAAAAATAATAATTAATATTATATTTAAAATTGCATTCCATTTAAAATCTTAAAATTTTGATAAGACCTGATCGTGAAACGACACGTAGGCGACCATCGCTTAATATTTAATTCTCCTCGATACTAATCATAGAAATGCATATCAGCGGTAACCGAGCACTTTCTCTGCCATTGCACACTCATTAATTGCAGAACAAGAGAGCGAACAGTACGCGTTATATCGCAATGCATTTTCGGTGTCTTTTCAATCGGAAAAACACAAAAGGCACCGGCAAACCATCGTGTCTAAAGTCAGGATGTTCATTCCTGTGCATATTACCTCCAAAATCCCGATCGGTGTCTCCGGTGAGCAGATCCCCGCCATCCCAGTGCCCGCAAAGGTCACCCGGTCAACGCCGAAAGATGTTGCTGAAAAGCGAGGGAAAGCGTGATAAGGCCATTCAAGAATGCCTTCCTCCTTCATCCGACTTGCCGCCGAGTAGAGCTGAGAAGCTCGAGAAACTATTCCAGAAAATCGACGCTAATGGCGACGGGAAGATATGGTCGTCGGAGCTAGGCGACCTTATGCGGTCCCTCGGCGAGAACCCGACGGACGAAGAGCTTCTGGACATTTTTTCCGATGCGGGTTTGGATGGAGACGGGTGCATCGACCTGGCGGAGTTCGTTGCTCTGAACAGCGAGAGCGTTGACAGCTCGTGCCAATTAGAATTCCTGATAGACGTTTTCAAGAAGTTCGACACGGATGGGGACGGATCCATCTCTCCCCATGAACTTGTTGAACTCTTGCGCAGGCTGCGAGTGCCTTGTACTCTGGATGACTGCCAGGCCATTATCACAAAGTTGGATGATAATGGCGATGGGCTCCTCACTTTGGAGAATTTCCTGGCGATCATCAAACGATCCGATGATTCATAAGATTGCAAATCTCTGAAGTGAAACATAACATCTATGTGCGGCACAAACTATTGCGCAGTGGAGATTGACACATAACAAACCATTAGAGTGAAACATAATTTACCTATATTTATTAGTTATTATTTTCTATATTACTCTCTGTTTTTAATAGTTAATATTTTCTATATTATATTATATTATATTGCTTTAAAAAAACGAGTCACATAAATATTATTATTTAGTGATATATTTTTATGATTGGAAAAGCAACGTAGATAAAAATTGTCCTTATAATGGCTTAGAGCATGATATTTCTAGTCCGAGGAGGGAAGGAAATATTCTTTTGATGGGTGACTTCTATAGTACTCAAGATCTTATAATTTGCAATGGGCTAATGAAATGGCCAAATTCTAGCCATATGAGTTGTAATCATGGGCTTGTATCACATCATTATTGGTTCATCTTAGGACCAAGGAACTACTTCATTCCCAATATTGATAGGAGAAAGTTTTATGGCGATGGTCCAATAACATGGATATTCTAGATGGAGCAATTCTTTGATCTACACCAAATGTCAACTTTACAAAAGCTAAAGGGATCTATTGTCTCGTGGTCAATATTTATGAAATAATTGATAGCACATTATAGGGATATTGAGAGTAACACCTTCTTTAGCCAATTGATAAATCTAAGAAAAAATTTCTAGTTGTAGAGCACATTAAGCAACTTCAGAAGTTGATTCTTAGTGTGAAGAACATTCCTGAGGATAATTTGTTGGATCTCTTAATGGAACTATAAAGGATGCCATTTAACATGAGGTGCGTCTCTTTGAACTTAAATTGTTAGATGGTGATTTTAATTTGGCAAGAAAAGTTGAAAGTAAAAACATGGCTACTATAAGGGATGCTACTAACACCTATAGAGAGGGAAGTGCTTCCTCCCCAAACCACAATAAACCTTCAAGGTTGATGCCTTAGCATTTGAAGGAAAAAGGAGCAAATAGACTATGTTTCAATTGTGACAACAAGTACACTAAAGGGAATAAGTGAAATGAGAAAAAGTTATTCTACATAAATTGTGAAGAGGAAGATGATCTACAACTGGAACAGTCCCAAGAGTTATATCTATAAGATGCTACTCCAACCATATCTTGCCATGCATTGGCCAGCATTATCACTCCTCAAATTCTCAAGATATAAGAATACATCAAAAATAAAAAGGTAATAATGTTCATTGATTTTGGTAGTTCCCATAACTTCATTATTCTCAATTTATTTATATATCCAGCACCGGAATTTCAAGTAATGATTGCAAATGGAGGTACCATAAATTGTTCATGGAAATTCCATAGAACTAATATTAATATGGGGAAATATTTATTAGATATTCTAATGATTGCAATCCAAATGGGTGGTGGTGATCTTGTGCTAGGGATCTAGTGGATATAATCATTGGGAACAATGACTCTTTATTTTTTGGAACTTTTTGTGAGATTTTCTTCAAAAGGAGAGAAAATTGAATTTAGAGGTATTCTAGATAAACCCTCTAAAGTGATAAGCTCTAACAACATGACAAAAATTTTAAATAAGGGACACTATGGAGTAATTTCCATCTAACCAATGCATTGAACAACCTGATATGGGACATAAAAATTTAGTGCAAACTTATGATGGCCTTTAATTTTAAGAGAGGTATGCTTATAAGGTTGGAGATAAAGGAACACCTGATAGCCTTCTGAAAATGAAATATATAAGTTGTGTTGGTATTCTTGTTTCTTAATGCAGTTTTGAGCCATTGCTAAATTTTCCTTAAGTGTCCAAAGAGTGAAATCACAATTATGAAGTCGTCCATCAACTTCAAGTACATTGGAAGCACATGGTAGATAGAAAACCACAAAGGATAGTTGTTGGCCATAGTCTTCTACATATGGTGTCATTTTTGTAGCCTCATGATAAGTGGTATTATACCACCATTTTGCCAAAGGTAACCATTGTGCCCATTGTTGTTTCTTTTCAGACGCAACACATCTCAAATAGGTTTAAAGGCACTTGTTGATTCCTTCTATATAGCCATTTGTTTTAGGATGATAAGAGGTGCTCATTAGCAACTGGGTGACCTATCGTTTAAATATTTCATGCCAAAATTTGTTGGTGAACATGGGATCACAATTTGACACAATGGAGGTAGGCATGCCATGGATTTTCAAAATCTAGTATACAAAAAAATGGGCTACCATTGCTAGGGTAAATGGATATTGGAGAGCATAAAAATGGTCATATTTGGAAAGCTTATCAAATACCACCATGACGAATGATTTGTTACCTTCTTTCAGAAGATTGATAATAAAATCCATGGAAATATCGGTTCAAATAGTGGTTGGGATTGGTAATGGTTGAAATGACCTAGGAGTTTTTTCTATCTCGCCCATGTTCCTTTTGCAAGTGTCTCATTTTGGTACAAAATTAAGGACATCCTTTTTCATTCCTTCCCAAAATAATTAGTTCTTAGTGTGAGCATAATTTTTATGACATCCCAAATGATCCGTGAGAGGAGATGAATGCAACTATGTCAATACTGTATGTTTTAACACAAATTTAGGTACTAGAAAAAGATTACCTTTATATCACAATGTATCTTGCTACCAAGTGTAATCTTGGAGAGGGTTGGGGTCCTTTCAGAGGAACTTGATGAGCTAATATGTAGAAGCATTTGTTATCAATTCTTGTCGTGCTCCCTCTAATCATTCAAGTACTAAAGAGGATAAGGAAAAGAGTGATCCCTCTTCCTCATGTTTCCTTGACAAGGAATCTTCCACAACATTGTCTTTTCACTTTTTGTAGATGATATCATAATCATAGCCAAGGATTTTGGGGACCCATTTCCATTTTTCTAGGGATGAAAACATTTGCTCCAAACAATACTTTAGGATATGATGATCTATCTTGATCAGGAAGTCTCTCTCGATGATATATGATCACCATGTGTCAACTACACATAGGATGTGTTAATTTTTCATCATTTAATTCAATAGATCTAGGATCTTAACTGAAAGAACAACATGTACAACATATCAAGCATAAGAGACAAGAGACACAAAACATTTCACCGGGTAAAACCAAGAAGGTGAAAACCCCCGCAACTTCCTCAGAGATAGAATAAGCATAAATACAAGGATCACCATGATCAAACCCAAGAGATAAATATCTTCAGCAGCATGCTCCTCCTCCACTTGTGTGCACTCCTCCTCTCTCTCACTAATGCAAAGTGAGTGAATAATAGAATGTGTCAAATGAGAGAGTCACACTCCCTATTTATGCTCTTTCTTTCACTTGACCTTTAATTAACTAGGTCGGCCCCAACTTAACCACTTAACATAATGTTGACTGGGACGACCCCTACTAGGGTGGTCTAATAACCCTTTGACCTACATGACTCATACAGGGCCGACCCCATCAAGGTGGTCTAATAACCCATCAAGTATAAGTTACGACACTTACAATATAACTTGCGCCACATGCAAGTACAAGTGACGACACTTCCAATCAGAGGAATAATACATCTTTGTTGGGGATACAATAAAGTACAAATACAATATACAAGTGAATATCTTCCGAAGTTACAAATACATCAACACTCCCTCTTAACTAGGAAGGTATTCTCTTGACATAAGTCATTAATACATATAGGCACAAATATTCAACTCTGGAGTTGGATCATCATCACTGGATCACGGAGCATCATGATCATCACTGCTGCTGTACTCGACATCTCAATCACTGGGCTATCTCATAATTCTTCTCATCATAGGAAGTTCTACAGAGCCATCCCTTTTTCATGCTGGATGTAGGCCCACCATCTGTAGGTCTTCATCAACACTGGTCATATTGTGGAATCCTCAGGACTTATTACGTGCGTCAACAAAACCTTGAAAGAGCATCCCTGGACTTTTACGAGGACATAGCTCAACCTATCGGATCTCCCAGGATCTTTTACATGTGACCTTCATGACCTGTCCATGGACACGGAGTATCATCCTTATACTCATGATAATATTGATCATATCATCTCATCATCCACAAAGCACAACCCAGATGCACATACACAACACTTACACCACCAACATGGGAGAACACATCTACCACCATTTGGGGAAGGCTCCAGCCCTTACTTTTTCACCTTGGGAGAACACATCTACACCTTTGTGAAAAATGGCTTCAGCCCTTACATCTTCGCTATGGGAGAACACATCTACACCTTATGAAGAATGGCTTCAGCCCATACATATTTACCATGGGAGAAAAAATCTACACCTTGTAAAGAATTGCTCTAGCCCTTACATCTTTACCGTGGGAGAACACATCTACACCTTGTAAAGAATGGCTCCAGCCCTTACATATTTACCATGGGAGAACACATCTACACCTTTGTAAAGAATGGCTCCATCCCTTACATATTCACTGTGGGAGAACACATCTACACCTTGTGAAGAATGGCTCAGCAATTACATCACGACCATGGGAGAACACATCTACACCATGTCGAAAAATCTCATGTGCATCTGTGTCTTCGGAACTTATCATACATGATCCAACTAATCATACAATGCATCCTCCTAATGCATATCATCACATATGATCATCCAGATCATCATCATAGCATTGTCCTGATGCATATCATCCAGAGTATCATCCTGATACTCATCATACAGCGCTTACATCGACAGCCATGGGAGGATCCTCCTACCACCATGCTTGGAATGGATCCTGCAAATGTGTCCCATCACTTCTTCCTCGAATTATATTCTATCTGAAGAACACCCAGCCTCTCTTTGAAGTACTCAAACTTCACTCTGGCTAGTGGTTTGGTCAACACATCTGCAATCTTCTCATCCATCGCAACATACAGGAGCTTCACTGCTCCTCTCTGCACCATATCCCTGATATAGTGATATTTGATCTCAATGTGCTTCGACCTGTCATGGAACACCGGGTTCTCAGACAACTTCACACAACTCTGGTTGTCACGAAAGATACCAATAGCATTCAATGGGAGATAAAATAACTCAGACAATAGCTTCCTAAGCCATACTGCCTCACAACTAGCCGAACAAACTGTGACATACTCTGCTTCTGCTGTACTCAGTGCTACGCAAGACTGCTTCCTGCTAAACCAAGAGATCACACCTGATCCCATACTGAAGCAGCACCCAAAAGTGCTCTTCCTATATGCAGCACTGCCTGCCCAATCTAAATCAACATACCCCTCCAGGTTAAACTTTTGATTCAGATCATACTTGAGCCCATAATTAAGTGTACCCTTCAGGTACCTCAAAATATGCTTTACAGCAGCCAGGTGAACACCTCTAGGATCCGTGAGGAACTGGCTCAATGTGTTCACCGTAAAGAAAATATCTAGTCTCGTGTTCGTCAGGTACATCAAGGACCCAATCATCTGACGATACACTGTGACATCAACCGGATCAGATGAAGCATCACACAGAAGCTTCAGGTTCAATGCCATAGGTGTGGCCATGGCCTTGCAGTCCATCATCCCAAACCGCTTAAGGATCTCTACTGCATACTTCCCTTGTCCAATGAAGATTCTATCTACACTCTGCCACACCTCCATTCCTAGAAAGTACTAGTGCATCATCCTTAAGTCCTTCATCTCGAACTCGACAGCAAGCTTCCTCTTTGTATCAGCAATCAATCTATCCTCGCCTATAACAAACAGGTCATCCACATACAATAGTAGAATCATTGTATTGTCTTTCTCAACCTTGTAGTAGAGGATGGAATCCGCTTTACTCTTGGTAAAGCCCAAAATGGATAGAAAGCTGTCTATCCTACCATACCAAGTCTTAGGAGCTTGTTTCAAGCCATACAATGCTTTGTTCAATCTGTACACATGTGAATCCCTGTCATGTGTCTCAAAACCGAGTGGATGCTCCACATACACTTCCTCTTCAACTACACCATATCCATTTGGTGCATCTTCCACTTCATCACTGTAGCCAGAGCAAGTATTGTTTTGATGGAAGTGTATCTGGCTATAGGTACAAAAGTCTCTTCATAGTCTATTCCCTCGTTCTTGCCTTATATTTCTCTATGCTACCATCTGCAACATGCTTGATCTTATAGATCCACTTGGAAGTCACAACAGACTTCCCATCTGGTCTTGGGACCACATCTCAAACATCATTCTTAAGGATCGATTGGTATTCCTCGATGATGGCATTCTTCTATTACTGCATCCCGAATCCTGGGAACTTTAGATTCTTCAATATCTTCAATAGATAATTTTCTTGAACTTTGTTGCTGGAACAAATGTTGTTTTCCTTCTTTTGTAGGTGATTGTAGACGATCTTTCCTACAAGTCAAATTCAATTGCATGATTAGAAACTTTTCACAGTTTTTTTTCTTTTCAAAAACACATTCTTATGCATAAAGACATATGTCATACAATCATGCAATTAATTATCTTAGCCAATGCTTCAATACAACATTTATCCATATCCCGTATTCACACGGTAAATTTCTAGATGCCTTCCATCTCTACCAGAACATTTGTTAAGAGTGTGCACAACTCCCAACATGTTAGCAAAGAGGTTTCATTCTAGATAAGTAGCAATGGAATGTTGTACAGTACCATAGGCCACTAACCCATTACTTTCATATTAGTAGTATCTTGTTCATTAATGCAACTTTTCTAATATGCATAATATACATGTACATGACTGGAAAACATAATTTAAGTAATCATATATTTGACAATTCAAATACTTATCTTTGTTTAGTTTTTGGGTGGACTCCCTCTTGATCTTTGCTTCCTGGATTACCTCTCCTTGAACTTATTTCCATCTTGGACCACTATGCATGCTTAAGTATGCACTAGTGCCATCATTGTGTTATCCTCAAGATCTCATACATAACCATACAAACATTAGTATAATCATTATAATCTTAAACATGTATGGTCATGATCATTTCATACACAGGTAATTTATCACAAGCATTAGTATTCAAGGTTTTAGGGAGAACTCATGCATATTCTTATTTGACCATGGGACTCTTCTCGTTAGTCATGTCATCAATCAAAGTAAGAAACATAATATGCATAAACCCTTGATTACTTAAACTTCTAACTTTCATTATCATTCATACAAAAGTATAATATCCTAAAGCAAGGTAGGATTCTAACTTGATATAGGAAAAACATACTTGGAATATCATGTTAGATAGTTATGTCTAACATACCCAAATAATGTGTTCTTGTTCTCTTCAATGACTTGTGCTTAGTAACCTGCATAGCTCATAAGTTAATCATTGTAGAACCAACTTTTGCAAAAGCCCTAATTTTCCACCTTTCCGATCAAAATCCCGAACTAGGGTTTGATCAAGCTCGACCTTCTACCCAACCAAAAAATTTGATATTGGTCTCTAAATTTCGATTTTGATGAGGAGCATTTAGCCGTGGACTCCAATTCAAAAAATTACAACTTTCTCCGAAGCCCTAAATTCCCGCAGCAGTGACAAGACAAGAATGAAGGTGCTCACAATCCAATTCTGTTTTGACAAAAATATGCACTTGATTGCTTCCTATGCATCTCTAACATTATGAATCCAAAGGGTCTTGAAATTCCTTCTATTGTAGCCTGACCTGTCATCTTTCCAACCCCATAGGTATGACCTCAATTGGATTCTCTGAGAGAGTTTTATTCCAAGTGTTGCAACGTGACCTTTTTATGGGATAAAACAGGAGAGTGAACTTGTACAGTGTTCCATGTATCATTGGTTCAACTTCGGCCTCTGAAAAACATACATGAGAAACTACAGTCTGTCCTCTTACTGTCACTTTTTACATAATTTCATTTGGAGCTTCCTAGACCAAGTTGTGACCTTTTTTCCTAGGTCACCTGTTTATGACTGAGATCTGGAAGAGGCAGAAACCGTAGATTGTACAGGTCATAAAACATAAAGTACAGTGAATTAGATGTTGTGCTTCAGAAACAGGGTAGAAGGGGATGTTATCTATGACCTGTAGATTTTTCAAAACCTAAAACTTTTCCAAAATGGATTTATATAAAAACTTCCATGATGACTGGTTTTTTCTATATCAAGCCCCAGTTTCCAATTTGTCGCAAGTGCATCAAGTCTCATAAATACCATACCATGCCTTCCTTCAAGCTAGCTCTGATACAATGTTAATTTTTCATCATTTAATTCAATAGATCTAGGATCTTAACTGAAAGAACAACATTTACAACATATCAAGCATAAGAGACAAGAGACACAAAACATTTCACTGGGGAAAACCAAGAAGGTGAAAAACCCCGCAACTTCCTCAGAGATAGAATAAGCATCAATAAAAGGATCACCATGATAAAACCTAAGAGATAGATATCTTTAGCATCATTCTCCTCCTCCACTTGTGCGCACTCCTCCTCTCTTTCACTAATGCGAAGTGAGTGAATAATAGAATGTGTCAAATGAGAGAGTCACACTCTCTATTTATACTCTTTCTTTCACTTGACCTTTACTCAACTAGGTCGGCCCCAACTTAACCACTTAACATAATGCTGACTGGGCTGACACCTACTAGGGTGTTCTAATAACCCTTTGACCCACATGACTCATACAGGGCCAACCCCATCAAGGTGGTCTAATAACCCATCAAGTATAAGTTATGACACTTACAATATACCTTGCGAAACATGCAAGTACAATTGACGACACTTCCAATCGGAGGAATAATACATCTCCGTTGGGGATACAATAAAGTACAAATACAATATATATGTGAATATCTTCCGAAGTTACAAATACATCAACAGGATGACCATTATTTATTTCTCATAGCTAGATTTACTGAAGTTGTTGTCAAACAAATTCCTACTATTGAATGATAAGGTTCTTTCTTCTTCCATAAAACCGCACCCAATCCTTTTCTAGAGGTAGCACATTCCAATACAAAAGTCTTAGTAAAATTAGTCATAGCCAATACTGGTATGGCCCACATGGCTTGCTTTAGAATTGAGAATTATTGTTCTGCTACTTTGTTCCATGAAAAGGAATTTTTCATGAGCATGGTTTTCAATGGGGACACAATTTTACCCTAGTTATTCACAAAATTCATATAGTATCCCATAAGGCCTATAAATCCACGTAATCTCTTTAAGGTTTTAAGGAGGGACCATACTTGAATTGTTGCAATATTCTAGGGGTCCACTTTCACCCCATATTGTGCAACAATTTGACACAATTATTTGACCTATGAGACCTAAAATATACAGTTGGATCTCTTGATGAATAACTAATGATCCCAAAGGAGTTGCAAGGATTTATCAACATGTACATGGCCATCCCAAGTTTTATTGTAAATCAAAATGTATTTAAACAAAACCAACACAAAATCATGAATATATGGCCTCAAAATTTTATTCATGAAGCTTTGAAAAGTAGACGGGGAATTTCCAAGTCCAAAGGGCATTACCAAGAACTCATAATGGCCTTCATGTGTTCGGAGAGTTCTCTTTGGAATGTTGGCCTCTTTCATTATGATTTGGTGGTATCCTAAATGATGGTCAACCTTGGTGAAAAATTTAGCACCAAGGAGTTCATATAAAATATCATCAATGACTGGGATGGGAAATTTATCCTTTATTGTTAACTTTGTGAGTGCCCGAAAATAAGGACATGTATGTGTTGGGATATTGAATGGATCCTGCCTCCAATAGCTCCTGAATGATCTTTTCAATTTCATTCTTTTGTGCAAATGGTGTATGGTGATACATTTGGTAGTTGACTCACTCGAATCAAGGTAATACCATGATCATGCTCGCCTCTAGATGGGGGTAAGGCCTTTGGTGTCGCAAAGTCATGTTGACGTTTGTCTGAAAACCTCAGTAATATAGGTTGGATTTATAGTGCAGTTCTATCTAGATCCTAGATGGCATGGAATTCATCAATAATTCGAGAGTGGAATTTCTTCAATAATGTTTCCATCTTATGAGAACTTATGATTTTAGGGTATCCTACATGGATACCTTTAAGGGTGTGAGTATGAGAGTCTTGGGTAAACAACAAGTGTTATTCCTTGAAGTCCATGGTCAGTGGACCTAATGTACATAGCCATTCTACCGCTAAAAATATCTCACAACCACCCATTTATATGGAAAACATATGAGTTTTGAGATTATAGTCACCCAATTAGAGTTTCACATTTTCACAATGCCCCCCACATTTCATCATCCTGCCATTGGCTATCATAATTTGAAAGTTGGGAACTAAGTGGACATAACATTGGATTTCTTGAACCACTCTCCTAAGAATAAAGTTTTGGGTGCTTCCACTATCAACCAAAATTACCACTTTGCAGTGCTTGACGTAACCTCAAAGTTTTAATGTTCGTGGCAATGAAATACTCGATAAAGAATGAAGAGATCATATGAGTGGTTCTTCTTGATTGAATTTGGGTTCCAATGGTTCTTGCACAGAGGGTGTTTTGTAAACATCCTCAAATTTAGGAGTACCTTCCACAATGATGTCTTCATAATGGGTAGCAATAGTCACATCAATTTGAAGTAACTTATGTTCTTTACATTTACGACTTGGAGCATACTTTTCATCATAATTATAACAAAGTCCCCATCTTTGTCATTATCCAATTTATACTTGAGATAACTTATGTACTTTCAGGGGAGAATTACGAATTGTTCTTGAGGAATTGACTTCCATAGGGCATGAGTGAGGGATGAATGGTAAGTTTGTTGGCATGCATATTGATCATCGTCTCTACTTCCAGATTCCTTTGAGATTCTTCTAACTAGGTAGCATGCCACTGCATTTTGACTTCTTATGGCCACTAATGAAACATTCTTTATAGAAAGAATATGCTAAGTTCTTTGTGTGGATGGCTAATTGCTCAAAGGTAGAAATAAATTCTATGACTGAGCATGTTTGATGTAAGTTGGTAAGCTATCACAAATAATGAGTATCTTGATCATAATGGTCATGGAGATATTTAACAAATGAACTCCAAGGAATGGGGTTACCATAGGATTTTTTATGCCATCCCCACCATTGCCATCGTTCTAGATCAAAATACAAAAACTCCACCCTAATTTTCAGCATATCATCATTAATAACATGAAGTGTGAAGTAGTGTTCCATCCGTGTAACCCATCCTGAAGGGTTAGAAACATGAAACTTGTTCAATTCTACCTTGGGAAAGTGGTTCTAGGTGTTCTTATCCATGGAGACGGTTTGTAAGAATCCCCCCCAACATTGATGACTTTAAAAGTCTATCTTTTTAGAGGCGGTTTTTGAAGAGATATGAACCGCCTCCAAAAGTCCCTTTTCAGGGGGGTTCCAAACCACCCGCGAAAAGTGAATTTTTGAGGCGGCTCCAAACCACCCCTAAGTCCCTTTCAAGCTAAGATTTGTTGCAATAAGGTTGTATGAGAAATTTATTATCAATTTTAGGAACTCTGAGGGCTGGTTAGAAAAAATTAACTGTAATATACGAGTTAAGCAAGGTTGTCCCCTATCCCCTACCCTTTTTGGTATTTACATTGACAGGATAGACACTTATTTGGAAGAGGTAGGTTGCGTTGACATGAATTTGGTTGGTATAGTCATCATCCTTCTTCTCTATGTTGATGATATTGTTCTTATGGCGAGGATTCCCTATGATCTTGGCAAGAAACTAAAACTTCTCAAGGATTTTTTTATCTGGTATGGGTATGATTGTTACATTGACAAAACAAATGCTATGATAATCAAATCCCAAAATATCACATATGTTAATTTCATGTATGGCAACAAAAAGTTGGATGAAATGACTTCATATAAATATCTCATAATCAATCTTCATCATAAGCTTAACTAGAACTATAGCACTAAGAAAATAATTAATGGACGATGGAATTTTATTATTAACTTGAAAATAGTTGTAATCCTACATATATACTTCTAGATTTGGGATAGGAAGAAAATCCTCTTTGAGACTCTCGCCACTCCTGTTATCTTATATGGTTATGAAGTTTGGGGCTACAACATCCCAAGAGAATCTTGGAGAAGGATAGAGAAAAACCCAAAAGCACTTTATAACATATAATCTCAAAATTAAACGAAATACATCCTATCATATCCTCCTCATAGAAGAGAGTCTCTCTCCGATTGAGAGCATGGCTATGTATAGGTACCTAATGTACAAGAACAAAATAAACAACATAGGAGAAAAGAGGCTTCCTAAGATTGCTTCATACTTAGTCAAAGCCACCTATGACTTAAGCGAGGTTGGCATAAAGACTCCAAGTCTTGGCTAAACCATTAGGGAGTCAAGGAAGAGGTCAATCTACAGAATAGCAATAATTTTAAAAGTATTATTACATCTAAATTTAAGGAAAATGTGTGGTGAAATAAAGACTTAGAGGATAAGAGAAAATAAGATATTAGAAGGAGTTGATCAACCTTATTCTAGAAGATCAAAAGTATCTCTCTACTTTAACTAGCTTAAAGAAGAAAAACAACATTGCTAAAATAAGAACTAACTCTCATGAGATCTATAGTGAAATAGGGCACTGGACCATTCCTAAAATGTCATGGGATGAAAGAATCTATCATCTTTGTGACAAAAAGAGTGCTGAAGATGAATATCACTTTCTCATAGAATGTCTTGCATACACCCGCATTAGAGTGCAATTTCATAACATTTGCTACAATACTAACATTCCTAACTTTTTAATGTTAAGATTTAATATGCTAAGACAGAAAATATCAGCATTACATTCCATTTCACAACAATAGCATATTCATGATCACTGAAAGAACAACAAGCACAACATAAACACAAGAGACACAAATTTATCTTGGGAAACCCTCATGGGGTAGAAAACCCAGCAAAGCTTCCTCAATATAGATGACCAGCAAATAAAAAGATGTAAACCCTAGACATGAGCTCCTTCTCCTCCATAGCAGATCTCTCCCTCACCTATGCGCCAATCACAAGTGAGTGTAATGTGTTTTAAATGAGGAACACACCTCCTCTATTTATACACAACTCCAACTTGACTTTTACACTAACTAGGTCGGCCCCAACTTAATCACTTAACATAATGTGGCAGGGCCAACCCCACTAGGGTTGTCTAATAACCCTTTAACCCACATGACTCATACAGGGCCGACCCCCACTAGGGAAGTCTAATAAAGCAAGTTACCACATTCTCCACGGAGGAATAAAACATCTCCGGATGTAAAATAAGGTCTTCACGGAGGAATGAAACATCTCCGGAATAATAAGGTACACACTATAATATTCTTAGAAGTTACAATATTTCAACACTCCCCCTTAACGAGAAGGATATTATAACAACATCTGCTGGAGCAAGGAGTCATCAACTACATCATACATGATACATCTATAAATCATTGGAAGCTTTCTCAACATCATCAGTAACTCAACCAGCTGTTAGAATATCTTCAAGATCTTCAATACTGGAACATCAACATCTTCAGTACTAAGTATTCATCTTCTGCAGCACTAGAACAACTACAGTATCATCATCATCTGGATATCTCGATCGACATCATTAGCATCTGGATCCTCTCAATCAATAGCATCAACATCTCGATCATCTCGATCATCATCATCTGGATCATCTCGATCAACAGTATCATCATCTCGATCATCTCGATCAATAGTATCATCATAGCAGCATACTCTGCAATGCATATGATCCAATTATGGGATGATCAATCCCTCTCACTTTAAGACAAGTCTCATGTCTATGGATGATGAAATCCAAATCAAATTCCCAGGGTGATCAATCCTTATCAATTTAAGACAATTCTCATGTTTATGAATGATGCAATCTAGATCAAGTTCCCAGGATGATCAATCCTTATCAATTTAAGACAAGTCTCATGTCTATGGATGATGCAACCCATGATCCTTTTAAGACAAATCTCATGTCTAGGGACGATGCAGTCCATGATCCTTTTAAGACAAATCTTGTGTTTAGGGACGATGCATTCCATGATCCTTTTAAGACAAATCTCATGTCTAGGGACGATGCAGTCCATGATCCTTTTAAGACAAATCTCATGTCTAGGGACAATGCAATCCATGATACTTTTAAGACAAATCTCATGTCTAGGGACGATGCAGTCCATGATCCTTTTAAGACAAATCTCATTTCTAGGGACGATGCAGTCCATGATCCTTTTAAGACAAATATCATGTATAGGGACGACGCAGTCCATGATCCTTTTAAGACAAATCTCATGTCTAGGGACGATGTACTCCTAACCACAGTGCCAGTCCTTTTTCATACTGGATGTGACCTAGATTAGATCTAGGATTTACCACCACAGAGCCAGTCCTTTTTCATACTGGATGTGACCTAGATCAGATCTAGGATTTATCATGTACATTTTGAACTAAAAGCTTAGGGACGATGCAGTCCTGTCATCAATTTTTGGAGACAGATGTCTATGGGTCAATTCAGGGGACCAAAGTATAGGGATGATGCAATCCCTCTTGTCCACTAGGGACTTCTTTCTCAGAGACATATGTCTACGGATCTTCAGGGGATCGAAGTCCAGGGATGATGCAATCCTTCTCGTCCACTAGGGACTTCTTTCTTTGAGGCATATGTCTACGGATCAATTCAGGTGACCGAAGTCCAGGGATGATGCAATCCCTCTCGTCCACTAGGGACTTCTTTCTCAGAGACATATTTCTACGGATCAATTCAGGGGACCGAAGTCCAGGGATGATGCAATCCCTCTCGTCCACTAGGGCCTTCATTCTCGGAGACATATGTCGACGGATCTCTTTTAGAACATGTGTCCAAGGATGATACAATCCACTTGTCAACTTAGACCTAGTCTAAGGACCATTCACCGACCTCACTATCGGTATCACCAATACAGGTATCCACATCATCGACCTCACTGTCGGTATCACCAATACAGGTATCCACATCATCGACCTCATTGTCGATGCAGGAAATCTCATCATTAGTGACCACATCACTCCCCCTTTCGAGGAGGGTCCTTCTGAACTACACCAAGCTTGTCTCAGAAATACTCAAACTTTACTTGAGACAGAGGTTTGGTTAATATATCAGCAACTTGTTCGTCAGTGCTTACATACTCGATCTTGATAGCTCCTTTTTGCACCATATCCCGTATATAGAAATATCGGATCTCTATGTGCTTTGACTTATCATGGAACACTTGATTCTCTGTCATCTTCATACAACTCTGGTTGTCACACAGGATCATAGTGGGGTCCATCTCTAAGTCAAATAATCCTGATAACAGTTTCCGAAGCCATATCGCTTCACAACTAACAGAGTAAGTAGCAATATATTCCGCTTCAGCTGTGCTGAGAGCCACACTAGACTACTTCCTACTAAACCACGAGATCATAGCAGATCCCATACAATAACATCCTCCCGATGTGCTTTTCCTGTCTGATACACTTCCTTCCCAATCAGCATCTATGTAGCCATACAATCTGAAGTCATGATCTCCAAGATAACATAGATCAAAGTCTATCGTACCCTTTAGGTACCTCATCACATGCTTTGCAGCTATCAGGTGAACACGTCTAGGTTCCACTAGATACTGACTCAAGGTGTTCACTGCAAAGCATATATCTGGCCTAGTATTCGTCAGATACATCAATGACCCAATAATCTGTCTGTACAGAGTCACACCCACTAACTCTGATGAGTCATCAGCTAACAGCTTCAAGTTGGAACCCATGAGAGTGGCCATGGTTGTACATTCCAACATATCAAATGTTCTCAAGATTTTCACAGCATACTTTCCTTGGTTAAGAAAGATTCCTTCTGAGCCTTTCCATACTTCCAAACTTAGGAAGTAATGTATCAATCCGAAATCTTACATCTCAAATTCTGTAGCTACCTTCTTCTTTGCTTTCCATGATCTGTTTCTCATTCCCTGTTAGAAAGAGATCATCCACATATAGTAATAATATGACAGGTTCATCATCCATAACCTTGAGATAAAGGTTAGGATCAACTTTACTTTTGGTAAATCCCAAGCTTGTCAAGAAGCTATCAATTTTTCTTCTGTGACTAAACATCATTCAAATTCTGCATTGAGGGATCTTCTGCATATCTATCCGTGCCATCTTTCGTCAAATGGGTCTACTGATATGATCCTCAAGATCATTCAAACTCTGTGGTGAGTTCCTTCTTTCATCCATCTAAGAGAAGAACGTCATCAGTATATAGACACCATCTTCAACCTTGTAGCAAAGGTTGAAATTCGCATCACCCATGGTGATCATTAAGCTCATCAATTGACTATCGATCCTGGGTACCCGTATAGAGCTTTCTTCAATTACATCATTAAGAGAATGGTCTTATCTAGCCACTTGGAGCAAACATCTCGTCATGATCCTCTTCCTCTTTCTAAGAGAATCTTCTATCCACGAGCCTTCTATATTACGTTTGATTTGTAAGTCTTCTTGTTGAACATCTATCACTTGTTTGGTGTTCATCATTCTTCATGATCTTTCCTACAAATCAAAGTTACTTACATGATTAGTAATACTTCATAATCATCAAATCATGTTAACATGATAAACTATTATGCATACAGATATGATTCACATAGTTATGCAACTATCTTGACCAATACTTTCACACAAAACTTTTCTATATCCTGTAAGCATATAGTGGTTATCTAGATGCCTTCCATCTCTACCAAAACATACTATCAAGAGGGTGCACAGCTCTTAGCATGTCAGCAAAGAGGTTTCATTCTAAATAAACAACAATAGAATGTTTGTCCAACTTACCTATCATATGCATATTAGTAGTATACTGTTCAATGCTATATGAAGGCTTACACTATGCATGATATATTCTAGGAATACAAATATGCATACAACTATTATGAGAAATATCATTGACTATTCAGATATTCAAATAACATCTTTGATGTTTGTGTGGTTGCCTCCCGCTTTATCTCTATATGTCTTTGAACTTCTATTCATTCTGTACCACTATGCATGCTTAAGTGTGCACTAGTGTCATCCTCATGATCTCATACATAAACATACATTCATTAGTATAATCTCAATACTATCAAAACATTTTGTATGGTCATGATCATTTCATACATAGGTATACTTACCTAAGATCCTATCACAAGGTAGGATTCTAACTTGATATAGGAAAACATACCTGGTTATCATGCTTGGTTATGTCTTAACATACCCAAACAATAGCTTCTTTGTTCTCTTCAATGATTTAGAGACCTCCTGCTAGAACCTGCATATCTCATAGGTTAAGCATAGTAGAACAAATTCATACATACCTCGTAAGTAGAGCTTCTATGTGATCAAATATTATGGATGAGTCTTTGTCTTCATGTCATCATGGTCATAGAACTTGATTTGTCTTTCTTGATGTACCTGTAACTTGTTAGCAGACAACATCATCCTCATACAACACCACATGTGCATTAATACAATCATATAACCCTAATCAATGAATGTCTTCTATCATTCACATGCATTCATAATTTTACTAGGGTGATAAGACAATTCTAAGATTAATCAAGATTGTACTAACCTCAATAATACAAAGACAAACATATCATAAACTTAATCATGAACAGATTTCAACACATACCTGTATCTCCTCAAGTCATACCTGTCAGGATTTCTTGGTCTTCTTAGGTAAGGCCTTAGCCTCATCTCCCCCTAAAACTAGATCTGAAGCTGGATTAGGGTTTGTCAGAGAAACCCTAAAAATTCAAATTTTGAATTTCAAACTTCTGAATGGATGGAAAGATGTGGCTTGCTGAGCTGATCAAGCTGGTATACTTCAATTTTGAAAACTGCAAAATTTGACCCCTCAAAATTGCCTTTGAAACTTCTGGATTTACAGGACATGACCCTGAACTAGGGTTTGATAAATCCCACCCTTCTTCCCAATCAAAAGGTTCGATCCAAAGCTCTAAAATTTGATTTTTTCTGAGGAGCTTCCAACCGTGGTCACAGCCTTCAAAAATTCCAACTTTTGCAGAAGCCCTAATTTTCCACCTTTCCAATCAAAAGCCTGAACTAGGGTTTGATCAAGCCCAGCCTTCTGACCAACCAAAAATTTTGATCTTGGTCTCTAAATTTCGATTATTCTGAGGAGCATTCAGCCGTGGACTCTGATTCCCAAAAATTCCAACTTTCTCCGAAGCCCTAAATTCCCACAGCGGTGATAAGCCAAAAATGAAGGTGCTCAGAATCCAATTTTGTTTTGACAGAAATATGCACCTGATTGTTTCTGGTACATCTCTGAAATTTACGAATCCATAGGGTCTGAAAGTTCGGCTTGTGGTATCCTGACCTTCCATCTTTCCAACCCCACAGGTCTGACCTCAATTGGATTCTCTGAGAGAGAGTTATTCCAAGTGTCACAACGTGACCTGTTTATGGGAGAAAACAGGAGAGAGAACATGTACGGCGTGCCATGTGTCACTGGTTCAACTTCGACCTTTGAAAACCTTACCTGAGAAACTACAGTCTGTTCTCTACCTGTAAATTTTTACGAAATTTCATTTGGAGCTTCCTAGCCCAAGTTGTGACCTTTTTTCCTAGGTCACTTGTTTATGACTGAGATCTGGAAGAGGCAAAAACCCTAACTTGTACGGATCATAAATCACAAAGTACAAGGAATTAGAGGCTGTCCTTTGGACACAAGGTACATTGCAATGTTATCTATGAACTGTAAAGGTTTCAGATCCTGAACCTTTTCCAAAATGGATTTATAGCGAAAGTTCCACGATGACTGGTGTTTGCTATGTAAAACCCTAACCTTCAAATTGTCGCAAGTGAAGCAAGTGTCGTAAGTGCCATACATTTCCTTCCTCCGGGTTAGCTCTGATACCATCTTAAGATTTAATATGCTAAGACAGAAAATATCAACATTACATTCCATTTCACAACAATAGCATATATAGGATCATTGAAAGAACAACAAGCACAACATAAACAAAAGAGACACAAATTTATCTTGGGAAACCCTCATGGGGTAGAAAACCCAGCAAAGCTTCCTCAATATAGATTACCAGCAAATATAAAGATGTAAACCCTAGACATGAGCTCCTTCTCCTCCATAGCAGATCTCTCCCTCACCTATGCGCCAATCACAAGTGAGTGTAATGTGTTTTAAATAAGGAACACACCTCCTCTATTTATACACAACTCCGACTTGACTTTTACACTAACTAGGTCGGACCCAATTTATTTACTTAACATAATGTGGCAAGGACGACCCCAATAGGGTGGTCTAATAACCCTTTAACCCACATGACTCATATAGGGCCGACCCCCACTAGGGAAGTCTAATAACCCAAGTTACCACATTCTCCACGGAGGAATAAAACATCTCTGGATATACAATAAGGTCTTCAAGGAGGAATGAAACATCTCCAAAATAATAAGGTACACAATATAATATTCTTAGAAGTTACAATATTTCAACATTTAACTTATCATAACTATGTTGATTTATGAATGCTTCTCTTAAAATATTTTTAGCATAGATATAAAATTCTAAAGAAAATCAAGTGACTCCTTAATTTGCTTTTTAAAGTTTGATATCTCAAAGTTGGTCTCAGTGGACGTCAATCTCTCTCACACACAGACTTCTAATTTTCATATAATAACTTAAAACTCGACTTGAAAATGATTTTGTATGGCACGCAGAATAAAAGCTAGTGACAATCACATTATAGAAATCCATCTAATATTTTTATTAACCAAATCAAAATGCTAATGATAATAGTTAGCTAGACATAAGTGAAATATTCATTTGTCAATGATGCAAATGGTTTAGAATGGTTTAAATAGTGTAAGGAAGACAATATAGCATGGCAAGTGCAGTGAAAGGGCGGGGGAAGGGGGGTGTTTTTTTAGCTCAGAGGAAAAATGGTATGCAACATCTCATGGGGGATTGGTATTACGACTAACAATACTACATAATCATATTCCCTATTTCAAGGAACCACCATCCGTCTAACTTCAAATTTTAAGATAGAAATGATATTTGGTGACTTTCTCTTTCTCATGAATTGGATTTAGAATAGGGTCACTAAGGAAGAATCCCTGATCAATAGGATTTTGTAAAGAATTATTTGGAATTTAGAGCAATTCTAGATGAGATTCAACTATTCCATATCAAACACTCAAACAACTGTCAAGATGATGGAAGATAAAATGATGCAACATATTTGGAAATACAATGGAAGATAAAATGACATAACATATTTGGAAAAGTGGGTCTTGATTAAAAATAGGAACCACGTTGTTTGGTTCACCATAATATTCAAATACATCATGCAAACATTGATTTAAGCCCCTCCATTAAGAACTATCAAGAAATTGTGGGAAACCAACAAAAGCGGCAACTTGTGGTGAAAGAAATACGTGTTCACATTAAGGATTTATTATCGTGTGAGGGTGCATTTGCACTCCCCCGTGCATTAGGGAAATTCTCTTCTCATTTACCTATCCTTTGTAAACTCTTCTTTATGGCTCAATTAAATGTCAAAGTTGGTCAAGGTGGGATTAATATACATGATGAGGAGATGCTTAGGGTTATTCTTTGTTGTCTAGAGCAAGGTGATGGTGGAGGCTAGCTCTGATTTCAGCAACATTCAAGGGACATTTCCTCTTTGACAAAACTACAATTTTTTTTGCTCAAGTGTTAGTGGTGTTTGCATTACTATGGTTCCAGGAATTTTGCTCTATTGTGTGTGGGCAATCTATGTGTTTAAGTGTAAAATCCTCTTGTCTCAGTTTAGGTATTTTTGTTCTAGGATTCTATTATGTTGAGAAGGGTGCTTGCTTCTGGATTCTATTTCTAATTAATCAGTTCAGGAGGTTGTGTCTCCTTTCATGTCCTCAAGGAATGGCCAATCCCATGGGCTCTAGATCAGTTGGAAATGGAATCCTGGCTGATATTAAAAGAGAATTCTAAGAAATATGATTGCCCAAGTTGAGGGCATGAAGTAGGTCATATAGTATTTAATCCTATACCTTCGAGAGATAAGAGAAAAAAATAGAAGGAAATTGAGATTAAAATTGATGAACATGTTACTAAATCTGAGAAGTCAACCAACGTCATAGATATGCACTACAAAATATTTTGGGTTTTTCTCGGGGGTCACAATTTGCTACTAGTCATCCCTTAGCTTCCATTAGTTCACTTAAAGAATCGTCAGTTGAAGAAGAGACGGTTCAACCAAATGCACTTATTTGGACAAAACAACTACATCCACTAGTCTTTATTGATTTGGAGTGAGAAGATATCCTTATGCAGGAGGCCTACAGTGGGCACCAATTTGGCTAATCTAGCATTTTTTCATGGTGTACACTTGTATTTTGCGTTTCCATCAATATGCAAGACAACACAATTTTAGACTTGACGGTATGTTAGTTTGCTTTAGTATGTGTAGAGAGCTAGGCTAGAAATTTATTGTATGAAGGCCATCCCTTTGGAGCAATTTTGCATTTTTTTTATTATGGTCATATATGTATATTTGTCGCGTGTTTATACCTTCTACAACCTACTAATAATACAAATGATAGCCTTCTCAATGTTTAAAATAAGAAGAAGAAAAAAAAGAAAATCAACATTGCTAATATAGGAACAAGCTCTCGCAAGCCCCATAGTGAGATAAGGCCTTGGAAAATTCCTAAAACATCGTGGAACTAAAGAATTTGACATATTTGTGACACTAAGAGAGTTGAAGATCACAATCACTTTCTCATCAAATATCTTGTGTAAATTTGGCATATTTGTGACACTAGGAGAATTGAAGATGACAATCGCTTTCTCATAAAATACCTTGTGTATACCCACATTAGATCGCAATTTCAAAATATTTATTACAATACTAGCTTTCATAACCTTTTAACTCAACACAATTATGGTGATCTAGTAATGCTTCTCTTAAAAAATTTCGAATATATATAAAAAAATTTAAATAAAACCAAGTAATTCCTTACATTTTATGGTCCTATAAATCAAAATTGGTCTCACAAAACTTAATAACCATCTTCATCATCATTTCATTTTTTATTTTTTTTTGAATTTTAATATACAATTTAATTAGATTTAATGATTTGTTTTCTTTCATGAAAGAAAGTAGGGTAATGCCTCAACCTAAATGTATTTTTCAAGAGAAAGTCTAACCCCTAATACACCACACAAATCAATTAAGTAACATAGTTTTCCTCGACTTACATTCAAAAAATAAAACAACCAATAATAATTTCTGCTCAAAAAATAAAACAACCAATAATAATGATTTATTATTATTTGATTAGATTTAATGATTTGCTTTCTCCTTATAAATCAAAATATTTATTATTACTTATGTATTTACAATAATTTATCTAATTAAATAAAATCTTAATCATTAAAATAAAAAGTAATAATTAATATTATATTTAAACTTACATTCCATTTAAAATCTTAAAATTTTGATAAGACCTGATCGTGAAACGACACGTACGCGACCATCGCTTTATATTTAATTCTCCACGATACTAATCATAGAAATGCATATCAGCGGTAACCGAGCACTTTCTCTGCCATTGCACACTCATTAATTGCAGAACAAGAGAGCGAACAGTACGCGTTATATCGCAATGCATTTTCGGTTTCTTTTCCATCGGAAAAACAAAAAGGGCACCGGCAAACCATCGTGTCTAAAGTCAGGATGTTCATTCCTGTGCATATTACCTCCAAAATCCCGATCGGTGTCTCCGGTGAGCAGATCCCCGGCATCCCAGTGCCCGCAAAGGTCACCCGGTCAACGCCGAAAGATGTTGCTGAAAAGCGAGGGAAAGCGTGATAAGGCCATTCAAGAATGCCTTCCTCCTTCATCCGACTTGCCGTCGAGTAGAGCTGAGAAGCTGGAGAAACTATTCCAGAAAATCGACGCTAATGGCGACGGAAAGATATCGTCGTCGGAGCTAGGCGACCTTATGCGGTCCCTCGGCGAGAACCCGACGGACGAAGAGCTTCTGGACATTTTTTCCGATGCGGGTTTGGATGGAGACGTGTGCATCGACCTGGCGGAGTTCGTTGCTCTGAACAGCGAGAGCGTTGACAGCTCGTGCCAATTAGAATTCCTGATAGACGTTTTCAAGAAGTTCGACACGGATGGGGACGGATCCATCTCTCCCCATGAACTTGTTGAACTCTTGCGCAGGCTGCGAGTGCCTTGTACTCTGGATGACTGCCAGGCCATTATCACAAAGTTGGATGATAATGGCGATGGGCTCCTCACTTTGGAGAATTTCCTGGCGATCATCAAACGATCCGATGATTCATAAGATTGCAAATCTCTGGAGTGAAACATAACATCTATGTGCGGCACAAACTATTGCGCAGTGGAGATTGACACATAACAAACCATTAGAGTGAAACACAATTTACCTATATTTATTAGTTATTATTTTCTATATTACTCTCTATTGTTTTTAATAGTTAATATTTTCTATATTATATTATATTATATTGCTTTAAAAAAATGAGTAACATAAATATTATTATTTAGTGATATATTTTTATGATTGGAAAAGCAACCTAGATAAAAATTGTCCTTATAATGGCTTAGAGCATGATATTTCTAGTTTGAGGAGGGAAGGAAATATTCTTTTGATGGGTGACTTCAATGACCGAACTTCCAATAACCAAGCCATTCTTTTAAGCAACTCTTCCAACCTTAACCCTCTCTAACCCTCTCTGGTTAAATGAAGACCTTGCACTAGCTAATAGATACAAAAGAAGTTCTGAAGATCCAATTGAAAATTCATTCGGTTATGAGTTGGTCAAGCTCTATACTGGTCAAGCTCTATACTGCTCAAGATCTTATAATTTGCAATGGGCTAATGAATTGGCCAAATTCTAGCCGTATGAGTTATATTCATGGGCTTGGTAGTAGTGCCTTAGATTATGTTATATTGGATATCCCTCTATACAATGAGATTATATATTTTGACATCCTCAACGACCATGATCCTGACTCTGATCATAGGCCCTTAAACATAACTCTCAATCTTGTCATGAATAGCGATCCACCAGAGGAAAACTACCATGTCCAAAAGCACCCGATCTTTGATAAAAGTAAAACTGACCTTTTTCTTCATGATTTAAGAAATAATTTGTCTCATTTATCTAGTATGGACAATATAGAAACTCTCTACCATAATTTTACTACAACACTTTCCTCCTCCATTAACAAGTTCTCTATGGAAGTCTCAGTTAGCAAGAGAGATAATAGAACCAATGCTTGGCATGATCAAGAATGTAAAAATGCAAGACAAGAGATTAAGCAAGATACCATTGAATCCCTAAAAGTAGACAAGATAAATAAGTACAAATCCCGTGTTAAAAGAAAAAAAAAGGTAGGGTGTGTGCAAGAAGATGAGGGACCTTTAAGATGCAATCCTAGTTTTTGAAAACACGTTCACGTTACATAAAAATATAATGCGTTTCTGCTACATAGCACTTGGTATGGTAAAACCCGAGCCTGACATGTCATTAGACATGTAGGATAGGTAAACATAACGCATTTGCATTATAGAACTACAAAACACGTACGTGTTATGTAGTTATATAACGCGTACGTGTTTTGTAAATCTAAAATCAATTTAAATACACAGTCCCGATCATCTGCGATGCAATTCAAGCATCAAAAACGCGAATTCGAGCTTAGACGACGATGGAGGTTGTTCCCTAGAGTATTGGAGGAGCCGGATTTCGTTGGAGGGGAGGCAAATTGACCGGTGAATTGTCATCCAATCAGGTAATTCATTCACTCATACAATTTTTTTGTCAATTCTAAACCTAAATTACCATTTTTGTATAGTTTAAAACAACCTAATTTTGTAATATTTATCAAATTGGAAATAACCCAATCTCTAATTAAATCACATCTCCCTCAACCAAGATGAGTAAATAATTACAATGAATCCCTTTTCAAGAACTAAAAAATTCTTAATTTGCAACCAAAAATCGAAAAAAATAGAACTCCTCACTTTCTACAATGTATCCATCCACATGAAACCCAAATTTCCAACCCTTAAAGGCCATTTCCCCGTGATACTAATTGAATAGGTTTCCTCGGAAATGGCCATAACAAGATGAAATGCATGCACAAGCGTGAATAAAAAAAATGCATAAAAAAGTAGTAACTTGGTTTCTCAAAATTTCATCACAATCATTTGTCCATGAACATAATCAAAATTTCATCACAAGTGTATGTAGCTACACATTGCCTCTTAGTTAAGAACCCTTAACTAAATGCCAAAACACATTAACAAAGTGCCTCTCGGGCCTTCCCTATCCACACCCTCGATCAATCTACTCAACGCTCAGGGACCGTCGATTCAACTCAAAGACTTCATATAGAAAATCACTCTGTTTCTTATTTAATTTTATGAGCTTGCCATATAATTTAGAGATCGATTTTGCGGAGAGAAATTGTCTTTGTTTTTCTCCAAGGAAATGATAACTCTGAGCCCTCTTCCACTTGAATCTCTATCTTCAACTTCTGCTAGCTAACCCTAGCTCTATTGAGCTACCAAAAAGCTAATTAATTAAAGGTCATCAACTAAACTAAATACAACTCGAATTCTGCTTCTTTGATCCTATAAAGAAGGAACAGAATCCATGATTAACTCAACTAACTGGTGACTCACTTGACAAATCACTAACTAGATGCTACAATTGTGGAAATGCTCAACTAACCCTATCGATTACATTGGGAAAAGGATCTAGTATCCTTATCCTCTTTATTCTACCTCTCAACAAAATAAAGCAAATTAGAAACATGTGAGACCATAGGTCTCCTTAAGTTCACTTGACCTAGCAAAGTCATAAATGACTTTACTCAAACATTCTATGATCCTGCATCACTAGGTTTATCAACTGTTTTTCTAAATAGTAAAAACAATGGGTAATACATTTCTACATGTCGAGTCTCTAAGCTCATCTACAACCAATTGTATTCCAATCCACAATTTCCCCATATTCCCATCTCACTTTTGGTTGGTTTCCATGTTTATAGAACAATGGAAATGGTGAACACCCATGAACTACCTAGAGTGTGTCGTGAGAGTGTTCCCAACCATGATTGAGTCAATGATATTTAGAGGATTGGTGGCAGCCCTATATCACCCCTTTTCTTGCCTCACATATCCTAATAGTCCCTCGCCCCTATTGTTTACATATCCAACAATCCTAATCTACACTCAAAAAGACCTGTGGCCCTTACCTAGTAACTACTCCTAGAAACTTATCCTAAAACCCTTCTAACATTCTTACCTATCTCGGCCCTTCTTCCCTTGGATGTTGTCCTAACGCTACATCTATCCTAAAATGCCATCCTTCTTAAATTTTGTGTTTAAGACACGGGTCTGAGTTTTAGCACCTGACATCCCCCCAAACATGTTACCTTAACCATCTTCCCAAGCCTAACAAGTCATATCCTATGCTTACTTATTCATTAACTGAATGTAGTCATAGTCCTAGGAATGTGACATTTAAATTTAGTTGTTCTATCTCAACTTAATCTTCATCCTCCTAATGAACCATCTTGTCATATCAATCACATATCATAATATTTGGATGATTAATAAATATATGTGATAATTCTGAGATAACACTGTCATATTCCACTTGTGATATCTTATTAAGTTGACATTGTTGTTATTGTGATTCTAGTCACAATCTCTAGTTGATTATTCAACATCTTAATCATTGATAGTCATCTCAAGTATATGTAATCATATTGGCAATACAAACTCATACATATATCCATTTCATTCCATGCCACTTTGTCCTCCCCTCCAACCACAAGGTGTAATATGTTGAAATCAATAAAGTTAATGTTAGCTTATGAAGTTGATTGAAATATTGTTTTTTGCAAGGGATGCAAAGGCCAAAACATGTCAAAATAACACTCCTAAATTCTAAGAAGTTTAAACCCAAGTGTGCATGGAAAAGTCACCAATGGGGGTTAAGAAGTGCCTTAACTTCTAGAAAGAAGTTGAACGAAACTTACTTTTTAATTGTTAACTGTTTAATTTTTGTTAAGATTTAATATGCTAAGACAGAAAATAGCAGCATTACATTCCATTTCACAATAATAGCATATACAGGATCACTGAAGAAACAACAAGCACAGCATAAACACAAGAGACAGAGATTTATCCTGGGAAACCCTCATGGGGTAGAAAACCCAGCAAAGCTTCCTCAATATAGATGACCAGCAATATACAAAGATGAAACCCTGAGACATGATCTCCTCCTCCACAATAGCAGACCTCTCCTCTACAAGTGCGCTATCCTCAAGTGAGTGAATGTGTATAATGAGGAACACACCTCCTCTATTTATACACTACTCTGATATGTATTTTACACAAGTACATGTAGGCTCGTATTTAACCATTAGGTTAAATACTTCATTATAACTGACTGGGCCGAACCCTCTAGGGTGGTCTAATAACCCTTTGACCCACATAACACATACAGGGCCGACCCCCACTAGGGAAGTCTAATAACCCAAGTTACCACATTCCGACGGAGGAATAAACATCTCCGGATATACAATAAGATCTTCACGGAGGAATGAATCATCTCCGGAATAATAAAGTACAAATATAATATTCTTTGAAGTTACAATATCTCAACAATTTTAAGTTTTAAATGTATGTAATTGAATGCCATTAAATTGCTTACTTGAGTTTGATTTAATACATTTTCAATTTTGAAGAGACGTCATTATATACCATGTATATGTTTCTAATGATTTCCGTATTGATGTTTTTATTGCAGCTGCAGCTATGGACACAAATGTCGAGATACTGATTGAGCTTTCCCACTTGAGGGGCATTAGTGCCGCTTTTAGTGGTGGTGACAGGATTCGCTGCTCACTTGCATCAACTCTGGATGCAATTGTTGATACCATTTCATAATCAAGCAATGTACTATATGATATTACATCATATAGAGAAAGAAAAAGACAAGAATATGTTGATGGGCTAGACTACACTGCAATAAAAAAGTTGAAAATATCCAAAGAGCTCATATTTGCATTGTTTAGGGACCCTCGGTTGGGGGAAATCCCAAATGCAAACAGGCCCCATATCTCTATTGAGTGGTGCACATTTCAACCATTTGTTGATAACTGGATGGACAGATGGTACATGGTTTTTGATATGCCACCACATAACAACAGGGAAATTCCCCTGTATTTCCTTCGAAAGATGTATGCAGAGTTCGTGTTACATAAACACATAAACTATTTTGATATCTTGTAGTTTCAGGGGATCGGTGGGGGGATGCCCCAAAACCGACCCAATGCGAGGCTTCGAAACCCTGATCGCCCTATCCCTCCACTTTGCAGGCAGTTTCCTGGGCCATATATCCCACCTGCACATCGTGTTCCTCTAAACCTGAACTTGGAATACTCTGAACTTGTTCCTGTACCATTTGATGCTGATGTTTCTGATGATAGCATAGATAGTGAAGAGGAAGATGATAGGATTCAATTCATATATGAACGACTCCTTTTCAACAAGCAGAAGAAGGGTGATAAAGAATATCTTATCAAGATGATACAATTGTTCAGGACTTAATCACCAACTTGCCACCTGTGTGTCCCGCAATTCCTTTCAAGGACGATTCGTTAGCCGATTTTTCGGTCTTTGAAGATATCTTTGGTTCTCATGAATCTAGGAAAGATTTCATATGTTCCTCGCCAGCTACTTTTAAAAGCTCATGATCTATCTTGATTCTCCTCATCTTACGATAGGATGTTCTTGAGGATATGCGGTGCAATCTTTCTAAAAACTGTATGATTCCTAGTTTGGGATCTGAATTGGTTTATTATTCCTGTGTATAAGGATTGTTAGATGTTTTAGGCCAAGAGGTAGCCTCCTCTTGGCCACTTTTACGATAATTTAGTTTTGATTACCCTGCACTGTGGGAGATTTGATCTGGAATTATTACTTTGTAATTATTATTTAAGGGGTTTGAGATATCATAGAAAGGGATGGATGGTTAGGGGACAGAATCACCAAAAGAGGCCGGAGACGCTCTTTGTTGCAGACTATGTAATGTTTTGCAGGCCTTAATACACAGTCAGCTTTCTTTAGCTATCTCTTATGTTATAATTTGTCAAATGTCTTTGATGGATTGTGATTTTGATTCAACACATTCACTAATACTGTTCATTATTTGCAATGAGTAACTTACATTGGTTTATAGTTTATATTTCATTGATGTTTTAAATGAATGTCTTTATCTAAAACATTTTATCTATTTCTGCAAATGATTCATAGAAAACATTGAGTTAATGTTAATTTTTCAATTAACATTCTAGATACAGGATAAGCTTGTATGAATTTAATTCTTAAGATATTATCGTATGAATGTATTTAATTGATTATATCTTGAGCTACTGAGTCAAGATCCAGTTTTGCATGTCTATTGAATTGGTGAAAAGGTTTAGTAATTTTCAGATCAAGTTATCTCATGCACAAACAAATCATTCCTTTTAGAATAGGCTTGACTTAGATTAAATTTATTTTCAAAGTTAGACTAACACTTAGGATTAGGAAAACTCTTTTCTTTCCTCACACGAAGACAAATCCTTTCTAGGATCAAACACACACATTTTCCAGTGGAGGCCTTTGTCCGTTGGTGTCAACCACACCAAACAGCTCGAGGATAGGGTAAAATGTGCGTAGGATTATCTGAATCCTTTGGCTGGTTTTTCATCCCCTGTTGTTTTCCTTGAACACCATTCCAACACATACAAAACCGATGCATCAACAAATGGCGCTAGAAGGATGGTCATGTACCAATCATGCCTAAACAGAACTTAAACAGACCTCCTCTAGTAAGAGAATCGGTTGTTACACGTAGCCATACCCAAGCTTCAACGTCAACAGAACAACCCGTACAAAATTCTCAAAATATTCCTGCCACCCCTATCATAGAGCAGGAAACTAGGAGGGCCGATATTATTATTGTATCACCCATAAGGGGATCCCTCACACTCGAACAAATTCTTAAAATTTCTTCTGATAGTGTTTCTAGGTTGCAACAAAGAATCGTTGGAGAACGTAATCTAGGACTAGCAGCAATTCAAGATCACCAGAACACCAGTCCACGAGCCAACAATTCTGTTAATCAGAATTCAGGTGATCAAAATCTTGAACAACGTAATTCACCCCGCCACAATCTGCTCCCAGATTTTAATCTTGACACATTGTTTGGGGAAGCACAAGAAGATCAACCACAAGTGACAACAGGTGCACCACCACTGCCGCCACTTCCGTATTCATCTTCTTCATCTGAAGAATCCTCAGATAGTGATTCATCCTCGATCTCATCTTCAGAGGACATACCAATGGCCGAAGGTCAAAATAGACCCTGGTTGGACCAGGATGTCATTTTTATCCTAAGGGATCAACAGAGACTCCCTAAAAATCCCGAAAAATGGCTACCTAAGTTCGATCCTGATGAAAGTCACCTGCACTTGATCACATAAAGACATTCATGCAAGCCATCAGGCTTAGAAATGTTATCCATGAGGATGTAGTTTGTAGGTTATTCCCATATACCTTCCAAGGGAAAGCATGCATTTGGTACTTTGCCTTAGAAGCTAGGTCTATCACTTCATGGGATGACTTTGAGAAAATATTCATGCAAAAGTTTGGAGATGATAAGACACTTGAATACTTGGTAATTTATTTGTCTTCTATGAAAATCCAAGGTAAAGAAAGAGTAAAAGATTATAATCTGAGATTTTCATATCTAAAAAATAGAATCCCTATTACTCTCTTTCCTGCGGAAGAAATCCTGGTTGCATATTATGTGAAAGGTTTACCGGTTCCTATTGCTATGTGGGTTAAATGGGCACACAAAGAAACCTTGCAAGAGGCCTTTGCTGAGGCCATTCAGGTTGAGAACGATATTTTCAGTTTGAAAGATAACCCAGATACTTTAGCAGAACAACCTTCCACTTCATGCAAGAAAATTGATGTTCCCACAAAACCTGCTGCATAGAATAGAGACCCTTTCGAAATGGTGACATGAATAAAATCCTCCAGAAGATCTCTAATGAAATGGTAAACCTCAAGAGAACTAACACTGAAAACCAGAACACAAATAGGGGGTTCAACAGAAAACCATTTAGAAGACCCTATCAACCTCAACAAAACCAAGTCCCACCCAATCCTGAGGAAGGGTTGAACTTTGAGGAAATTTTGTCTATATTCAAATCCTTAGTTTCAGAACCCCATCATTTTCCTCATCACCCTGAACAAGAATTACAGGAAAATCAAGATCCTAAACCTTTGGATGAGGAAGAAGATCAGCAGGTAAATACCATTAGTTTCTTTGCAGAACTTCCCATGGCTAAGGAATAAGAGGAGACTAAAACAATATTTAATTTCCAACACCCCTACACCACAAGGAGTAAAGGACAACCAATGCAAGAAGCTTCTACCTCTACACCCACAACAAACCGAAATTCCCCTGTACTTCCTTCGAAATATGTATGCAAAGTTCATGTTACATAAACACGTAAACTATTTTGATATATTGCAGTTTCAGGGGATTGGTGGGGGGATGCCCCAAAACCGACCCAATGCGAGGCTTCGAGATCTTGATCGCCTTATCCCTGCACCTCGCAGGCAGTTTCTTGGGCCAGATATCCCACCTGCACATCGTGTTATTCTAAAGACACATGATGTGTTTTTGAGTTTGGCATGGGCGGTTGTTCACCATGGCACTATGGTTCATCATATGGGCGAGGAAGGGACATCTGCCCCTGGTGTGGTACATACACTAGGTCATCACCATGCAAGACCATCATCTAGTGCAGGACCATCCACTAGTAAAGGACCATCGGCACATCCCCAGCCTAGTATTGAGCCTCACGAGTGCACATCGTGTGGTCGTCCCTGCTATGGTCTTGCCTCAAATGTTGCCTTCAGTGGGTTTTTTAGTGAGGTATGTAGATGGTTAATTGTAATAAATTCTTCATTTATTTTCCTCTTTGTACACATATATATAGTTTGAGCTAATATATTAATTTTATGAACTTGAAGTTGATGCTTTATGTTGGCAGCGACGCCCCAGAGTCAGATGTTCCAGACTCTACAGGGGGGCATGACATTCCATCCACTGATCCTGTTGTTCGTGGAGGGATTCATGATGCTACCCAGTTGGCAGGCCCCTCTTGTATAGCACCCATTGCCGTATCTCACACCGAGGTAAACATTTTAACATTTCAGTTTTTTAATACTTGTTAATTTGTTAATTTCCACATACTTTACATTTTACTTCATTAATGCTATGCTAATATGGAGGTAACATCCATGGTCGTATCGTCCGAGGAAACATCTAGGCTCTAGGTAAACAATTAAAAATGTCATTTTTTAAATACATGTCTATCCATTGAATCATGCATGTCCAACTACATGAACACTTGCTGATTGTAGGCACCAACCGAAACATTTGGACCATTGCCTGGATTTGTATCTCCTCTTAGGTCATTCATGAACAAGGGTCATGTGTATGTGAGGCAGCCTACTCCTAGCAAGACTCCATTTTCCCATGACCATGGGCTTACTGATACCATGGTAATGTATATCCTTCGATGATATTTGTTGGTTAACTTGAAATCCAGTGCATAAATCATTCTTGTTAATGTTTGAATTGTATGTTTACTAATTCAGGAACCATAGTTGTCTATTGCAAACCTCGCATCGATGGTTGATGCAGCAGTTAGTGCTGCATCTGCAATGGAAACAAGTCACACAAAGGTATGTAACTATTTCAACATGATCTTTACATAGTTCATTATTATTGTCTATTGTTTATTCATGCATGTTTAACTATTTCAACATTTTGTGATTGTAGCCACCAACAGCATGAGCAGTTCCCGGCCCCCCTGGTTCGACCATGGTTGCGACCATCCTGGATGTTCAACCAACAACTCCATCTGCTACACAAGGAACGCAATCCCCTTTGTCACAGTCTCTCGTTGAGGTGAGATGTCCATTAGTGACCAAGTGTTTCATGCAATCTCCATGCACATGTTGATAATTGTTGAGTTAATTATTGACATATGTATTAGTACATAGTTAGTTGAATTTAACATTTGATATTTAATTTGCAGGATCTAAAGATGCACACTGATCCTAGAGATGTGCCTAGAGGATCAACGTCGGGAAAAAACAAGAGGAAGCTTGAGTTTTGATGTGTCTTATGGGATATATGTACATTTGGATACATGTACATGTGGCTTGGATAGTTTTGGATACATGTACTTTCGGATATATATGTAGTTTTGGAGACATGTACATTGACTTCATTGTGCATGTACTTTTGGAGACATGTACATTGATATTTCACTTATAAATGAATGATACATTTCACTTTGTATTTGTTCTTCGGTTTCCACATGTTCTTGTGTCAATCTATTGTATTGATTTGTGTTGATTATCTATTACTCATGAATGCACTATGTCGAAAGAACAAACTATTATATTTAAAGGTTTCAACGAATTCAGTACATGCACACTAATTGGATATCTAATTAAAAATTGTGATTTTGGATGATCATTACAAGTTAAAAGTCAAAGTTCTTGCTCGTGTAATTTAATAAAACTAAGTGCAATATAATGTATTTCAAGGTTTCAATGAACTCACTCATGCACACTAATTGGATAGGTCTAATTAAAATTTGTGAGTTTGGATGATTAAATTACAAGTTAAGTTAATGTTCAAGTGTAATTTAATAAAACTAAGTGCAATACATGCTACACATTTCATCAACGCCCAATATTTTACTGTACAATTAGCTTCAACACTACATATGAGTAACTACATACAAGTGCTCAAAGCAACATTGGTGAAAGGAACAAACGTTACCTCAGGATTCGAGAAATAAAGTGCCTTCTATTGTTGGTTGGGAAGGATATGCTTACATATCCTTATGGCCTGGAGGTCATCTTCATGGAGATAAGTACTCTTGCTGTCATGTGTCATTAAGGTTTTTTCATGTGGTAAAACCCTTGAGGGTTAGGGTTTGTTCATGGTTTCATTCTAATTGTTTTCTAAACATAATTATTCTAAGAAAGGTTGCTAGGTTTTCTTCCCCATGAGGGTTTCCCGGAATAAAATGTTGTGTCTCTTGTGCATTGTTATTCTTAACTAGATCCTACATGTTAAATTCTTTATGTAAATGTTTTATGGTTAAATTTATGCATTGAACTAATGGTTATAATTGGTATAAAGCATTTATCTAGATCAAGTATAAAAAATTTAACATGGTATAAGAGGTGAGCTATCAAGAAGGAAATTATACAAGCCTTAAAAAACAGAAACCCTAGGAGGACTGAAAGTCACCAAGTGTCTCAGACCGAAAGTCACCAAGTGTCCCTGAACGACATTTTCATGCAACTTGCAACTCGACATAACTCAAAAAACGGAGGTCAGATCGACGAACCGTCGACTCCATTGGTCTCCTGGCGTGCAATTACCTCTAGGGGGGCCTCTCCCTCGTGTTCTCATAGCCCAGTGACTTCATTGTGCATTCATTTCCTAAACTAGGGTTTTGATAAGTTTCCTTCAATGCAATCTCGCATTGGTGTGTGAAGCACCTGCAACAATTAATTAATAAGAATATGCGAAATAGCAGAAATGACAGAACTTAGAATCACTTTTATATTGATCATAGGCCACTTCGAGGGGGCAACCTCCTTTGAGCAAGCTTAATACAAATAACTTCACGGTGCCTTCATAGGTCTCAACACACACTTATATACTAAGTCTAGGCGCCAATACTATGGGTCAAAACCATGGGCCACTACAAACTATGGATCAACAATACTATGGGCGACTTACAAAGCATATGCGCCAACAACAATAACACAAACTATTGATCAACAAATACTACGAGATGACTTACAAAGCATATGCGTCCAACAACAATATACTGACAAAGTAAAGACATGGGTTTCTAACATCCCCTCCCCCTTAAAAAAAGCTTTGTCCTCAAATCTTTAGATGTGGAAATTGTTGTTGAATCTGAAGGAGTGGTTCCCATGTAGCATCCTCTGGTTGCATGCTGTGCCACTGAATTAATACCTCTGCGATAAAGCGAGAGCAAAGCTGATGAGTGCGCTGATTGAGGATGGCCTCCGGCTCCAAAAGGATGGATCCTTCATTATCCAGTTCGGGTAAAATAGTTTGTCCACTGATGTTGGTGTTCAGAGGTGAAGCAACGAAGATACGTTTCCAAGCATTTATTGATAATTTCAGTCTGACCATATGTTTGTGGGTGATACCCTGAACTCATCTTCAATTTGGTGCTAGTGTGGCGAAATAGTTCTGTCCAAAAATGACTGGTGAAAGTCACATCACGATCCGAGATAATAGAAGAAGGGATGCCATGAAGACGAAAGATCTGGTCCAGGAAAATTTGAGCGACTGAGGAGGATGTATCGGGATGGCTGAGAGCACAAAAATGACTATATTTGGAGAGGCGATCAACCAAAACGAGAATCACTGTCTTCCCGCTAGATTTAGGGATCCCTTCAATGAAATCCATAGAAATATCTGTCCAAATCCGTGTAGGTATGGGCAAGGGTTCGAGCAATCCTGGAAAGAGTGTTGTTTCACCCTTATTGCGCTGGCAGGTATCACATTCAGCCACCATCTGTTGAATTGTCCTTTTCATGCCCTACCAAAAGAAGTTATGCCATGCTCATTCATACGTTTTGAGGAACCCAGAGTGCCCTGCTGATGGAGAAGCATGGAGTTCATAGAAGACAGCCTGTTGAAGATCTGTGCTCTGGGGAAGCACCAGATGACCCTTGTATCTCAGAGAAGCACCATCCCAATAGTAATGTGGTATAGCCGAAGGGTTGTTGGTCAAGCGTTGGATGATTTGAGATAAGGAAGAGTCATTGACATAACCCTGTTGAACAGATTGCAACCAATTTGGAACATGCATAGAAATAGCTGAAAGAGAACCTTGGGCATCAAATGTGCGAGAAAGAGCATCTGCCACAATATTGTCTTTACCCTTCTTGTAAGTGATCTCATAGTCATAACCCATGAGTTTGCTAACCCATTTCTGTTGTGCTGGAGAGGAGACACGCTGTTCCAAGAAATATTTCAGACTCTAGTGATCAGTCTTGATGCAGAAATGATTCCCTAATAGGTATGGTCGCCACTTCTGTACTGCATGCAAAATAGCCATCATTTCCTTCTCATATGTAGAGGTAGCTAAATTCTTACCTGAAAGGGCTTTGCTAGTGAACGCAATGGGGTGTTCATCTTGAAGGAGAACAACACCAGGTCCATTGCCGCAAGCATCACTCTCAATAGTGAAGGGCTTGGAAAAATCGGGCATAGCTAAAACAGGTGTAGTACACATAGCTTGTTTTAGTTTGTCAAATGCACACTGAGCAGCATGTGTCCATGTAAAAGAATCCTTTTTCAATAGAGTAGTTAATGGAGCTGCAATCTTCCCATAATCCTTGACAAACTTGCGGTAGTAGCCAGTCAACCCCAAAAAACCACAAAGGCTCTTGAGTGTCTGAGGATGCGGCCAATTGTTCATGGCATCAATTTTGGCAGGATCCACGCGAACCCCTTGTGCTGAGATAATGTGCCTGAGATACTCAACTTCCTTCTGTCCAAAAACACATTTAGACTGCTTGGTGTGGAGATGATAGTCAGAGAAAAGTTGCATGACAAGATCCAGATGCTGGAGATGTTCATCCCATGTTTTACTATAGATGAGGATATCATCAAAGAATACTAGAATGAATTTCCGCAAGTAGGGCCAAAATATTTTATTCATTAAGGCCTGGAATGTGGAAGGAGCATTAGTGAAGCCAAAGGGCATGACCAAAAACTCATAATGGCCATCATGTGTGCGGAAAGCTATTTTAGGGATATCATCCTCATGAACCCAAATTTGATGATACCCAGAATGAAGATCCAACTTGGAGAAAAATTGAGCCCCATGAAGCTCATAAACAACAGGAATTGGAAACTTATCCTTGATGGTGAGGTGATTAAGTGCTCGGAAGTCAATGCAGAGGTGCCATGACCCATCTTTTTTGCGGACAAGAAGAACTGGAGAAGAAAAGGAACTGGTGCTTGGGCAAATAATACCTTGCTTCAATAAGTCCCGAACGAGCATTTTAATCTCTGTTTTTTGGTGAAATGGGTAGCGATAGGGCCTGATGTTGGGAGGAACGCTTCCAGGAAGGAGCTAAATACGATGGTCTTCTGGCCTTGAAGGTGGAAATCCCACTGGTTCAGCAAAGACACCTGTATATCGATCCAAAATTTGTTGTAGATCCAAAGGAGTAGTGGAGACCGCTGATGGTCGCATCTAAATGGAATGGATCTGAGCGATGACACCATGTGAATTCTTCTTGAGGAGTTTTTCCTTGCGATGTGAACTGATGATGCTGAGAGACCCTGGTTGTAATCCTGTTAATTTATGTGTTTTTCCATTGAGGGAAAAATGCATCCAAAGTTCAGCAAAATCCCATAAAATAGGGCCAAGTGTGCATAGACATTGAGCGCCCAAAACTACATCACATCCGCCTAAGGTCAAGGAAAACATGTCAGAGCGCAAGGTATAATCTCCCATAGAGATACGCACATTTCAACACTTCCCGTTGCAAGGTAAGGTGCCCCCATTGGCAACCATGACATCAAAGTTGGAGCAAGGATGGAGAAAACAATCAACTTGTTTGGCAATCCGAGGGTCAATGAAATTATGAGTGCTACCAGAATCAATGAGTATTGTAAGAGGAAGCTTCTTGAAGTAACCCCTAACCCGCATTGTTTGGGGGTGGTGATTCCAGCTAAAGCATGGAGAGATATCTCTGGCTGGTCATCCTGAGACGGAGGGATAATAGGTGGTTCCTGAATGTCGACCTGAGCATCCATTGTTTCTGGATCTTCGTTACCAATTTCAGAGGCAGGAAGAGAATCCACATCCAAGAGATAGAGCTTTTGCTGAACACATCTATGTCCTCGAGTGAATTTCTCATCACAATTATAGCAAAGCCCCTTTTCTCTACGTGCTTGCATCTCTATTTCAGACAAACGCTTGATAGGAGTTGGTCGAGGAGCCTACGGTATGGGTGGTCGTTGAGAACCCATATTTTAGAAGGGAACAAAAGTGGGCTTGGAGCGGTGTTGGGCTGCAATCTTGTATTCTGCCAACTTAGCCAACCCTAGGGCTTCCATCATTGTGTTGGGACAGAACATTTTGACCTCAGAGCGGATGACATCCTTTAGACCACTGATAAAACAACTCCGGTAAAAGTCATCAGACAATCCTTCAGTGTGGTTGGCTAATTTCTCAAATTGGGTTTGATACTCTCTCATAGTGCCAATTTGGTGAAGTTCAGTGAGGGCTCCTGTGAAGTCATCAAAAGCACTAGGACCAAATCATTGCAAAAGGAGCTGGCAAAAGTCTGGCCATTTTGGCTCTTCATGAGCCTTGATGTACCAACAGTACCATTGAAGAGCTTCCTGTTCCAAATGAAAGGATGCAAGTGGAACTTGGTTGACATCAAAAGTATTATGCAGACTGAAATACTGTTCTGCACAATAGATCCATCCAGTTGGATCAGTACCACTGAAGTGAGGAAAATCAAGCTTCGGACCACGAAAATTGTTGGAAGAAGAGAACCCAGTGTCTGATGAAGACTCGGACTACCGTTTGTTGTTCATAGCTGAATGTTCAAGATGGAGGTCGAGAAATTTTTCATCCAGATCCTAGAGTTTGGTTTGGATGGCTGCAAGTGCTTCTTCCATGGTTTTTGCTCCTATGCGGGTGACAACCATAACCAGGAGTTTTTTTTTTTGGTTGACTGGGTAGAAAAACAAAAACAACAACTGCTTCAGTAAAGGAAAATCTGGGTTTGGGAAAAAAGATGAAGGGTAATTGGGGTTTGACTAGGTTTTGGACACTGTCGAATAGACAGGGAAGGCAAAATGAGGATTTCAGAAGCGAGGTGAAAGAATGGGAAAATTTGGCAGAGGGGGACAAAGAAGCAGAATTCGGAAAGGAACTCTGTGGTAAAATTTGAAGGTGATTGGGTGAAATCTGAGGAAGTTATGGAAACCCTAAAAATAGACAAATGTGAGATTTCAGGCTTTGGGAAGTGGAATTGGGGATAGGGTCCTCAGGAATGAAATATGCAGAATGGGATGACAGGGGTTCCCCGAAAATTTTAAGGGAAACAGAGTGAAAACAAGGGAGATATGGAGAAAAAACTGAATTTTATACTCTTTTTTTTTATATGAAACAGATAGATCTGGAACGGCCCAGAAGTGAGCAGAAACAGAGGGATCTGAAACGGCGCTGAATGGATTAAAAACGGCTGGATTTGGAATGGCTTTCAGAATGGATCTAAATGGCTGGATTTGAAACGGCGCAGCAGTGATCGACAACAGTTCAGCTGAAAATAGATATGGACCCCAGGTATGTGCGGCTTCCTAACAGTTCAGGGGTTTCAATCGGCCACCAATGCTGTCTGATGGCTTGCGTATTGGGGCAGTACCCCTCACTCCACGGCTCAGGTAAAACTGATAACCGCTTTGCCACAAACGACAGCTCTTGGTTTACCTCACGGGTGGGAACTAGTCATTCAAGTAGGGGTCGTTGCCCTTTTCGCTGGAAGGCCCTCTCAATGGGCCAGCTACTTCGGGGTTCCTGTGGTACTCCTCATAATGAGTTTTAGGGATTATTCCCAAGTACTTCCCATAGTTAAGCGGGTAGGGATTATTCCCAAATCCGAACCTGCAACAGATGTGAAAAAAATTTGGCAAAAATTTCACCCAGCGAGCCCAAGAAAGTGCTCTGATACCAGATATGAAGCACCTGCAACAATTAATTAATAAGAATATGCGAAATAGCAGAAATGATAGAACTCAGAATCACTTTTATATTGATCACAGGCCACTTCGAAGGGGCAACCTCCTTTGAGCAAGCTCAATACAAATAACTTCACGGTGCCTTCATAGGTCTCAACACACACTTATATACTAAGTCTAGGTGCCAATACTATGGGTAAAAACCATGGGCCCCTACAAACTATGGATCAACAATACTATGGGCGACTTACAAAGCATATGCGCCAACAACAATAACACAAACTATTGATCAACAAATACTACGGGGCGACTTACAAAGCATATGCGTCCAACAACAATATACTAACAAAGTAAAGACATGGGTTCCTAACATGGTGGGTCAAATCTGCAAAAGCTTCCACCAAGCCAGTGTTGGCAGTGTTCCCACGTCGGCATTTCCCATACACATTTGCAGGAGCCAATGACACACAATCTTGTTGCTTCATTTTCTTTTTCGCTCCCGGACCGAAAGTCACCAAGTGTCCCTGAACGACATTTTCATGCGACTTGCAACTCGACATAACTCGGAAACCGAAGGTCAGATCGACAAACTGTCGACTCTGTCGGTCTCCTGACGTGTGTTGCAGGCACAACAGATCCCATGTTTTATCCAGAATATGGGAGCCCCAATTTCATATCGAAGAGTAACTCAATCAATTTCGGGGTTGCTTAGCCTGTTTGTCATTCATTTTTGTTGCCTTTGATTTGATTTAATTAAGTTAGTAAATTTTCCTTCTCAAAATTATGCGTTTTTAGTGTATTTTTATGAATTGTGGAAATAAGTTTTTGGTTTAAAAAAAAAATCGATCATTCCGTAACCCGCAACCCGCAAATTTCGGATTGCGGACACTTTGGTTTGCATTTGAAGTTTTTCCTTCTGCAACCTACAAATTGCAGATTGTGAGATGCGGAAAGGGTTTTTTTAGAAAATTGCACGTAAAGTTTTCTTCCTGCAACCCACAACCCACAAATTGCAGATTGCAGGATGCGGAAAGACCATTTTAATAAAGAGTAGTTTATACTTCCCGCAAGCCCTAATTGCGGGATGCGGGAAGTACTTTGACCGTGCATTGTGTTTTGTGTTCCGCATCCCGCAACCCGCATTTACGGATTGCGGATTGAAGAAGGGTGTTCATATTTATGAATAACAAGTGCCCGCACTTGGCATCCCGCACCCGACCATTGATATACAATGATCTAACGGCCTTGACTGCATCTGCCAGAATGATTTAAATTTTTTATTTTTCGTTCTTTGTTCGTCATTTCCAAGTGTTGATCCTATTTTCATCTGCGTTATGCTTGATCAGACATGAAGTATTTGAATCCAATGATTGCTTAATGATTAAAATTCTGAGATTTGATTGTTAATCGCATGTGCTATTATATAAATCTATTTGATCTTACGCCAAATTTCAATTGATGCATGATCGACTGATATTTTGCTCGCAGAAATGATAATTGCAACCTGTACGTCGTAGACCTGCAACCATGCCAGTTAATTATACTCAATCGATGTCAAATCCCGCGGTTTTATTTCCTATAAGGGTTGTCATGAATAACCTGTTAGTTTACAATGATATATGCAAATTTTGGGTTGATATTTTAGTATCTCTTCTAACAATTGCATGTTGTAAGTAAAATGCAGAGAGTTTCTGGCATTTGTGTCAAGCTTTTTGTTGAGAAAGAGCCTCAACCAATGGAACACTCTGAACTTGTTCCTGTACCATTTGATGCTAATGTTTCTGATTATAGCACAGATAGTGAAGAGGAAGATGATAGGATTCAATTCACATATGAACGACTCCTTTTCAACAAGCAGAAGAAGGGTGATAAAGAATATGCTGATCAAGATAATACAATTGTTCGGGACTTAATCATCAACTTGCCACTGCGGTGTCCCGCAATTCCTTTCAAGGATGATCCGTTAGCTGATTTTTCTTTCTTTGAAGATATCTTTGGTTCTCTTGAATCAAGGGAAGATTTCATATGTTCCTTTCCAGCTACCTTCAATAGCTCATGATCTATCTTGATTCTCCTCAACTTACGATAGGATGTTCTCGAGGATATGCGGTGCAATATTTCTTAAAACTGTATGATTCCCAGTTTGGGATCTGAATTGGTTTATTATTCCTATGTATAAGGATTGTTATATTTTTTAGGCCAAGAGGTACCCTTCTCTTGGCCACTTTTACAATAATTTAGTTTTGATTATCCCTGCTCTATGGGAGATTGATCCGGAATTATTACTTTGTAATTATTATTTAAGGGGTTTGAGATCTCATAACAAGGGATGGATGGTTAGGGGACATAATCACCAAAAGAGGCTGGAGACGCTCTGTTGTTGTATACTACGTAATGTTTTGCAGGACTTAATACACAGTCAGTTTTCTTTATCTATCTCTTATGTTATAATTTGTCAAATGTCTGATCGATTGTGATTTTGCTTCAACACATTCACTAATACTGTTCATTGTTTGCAATCAGTAACTTACATTGGTTTATAGTTTAGATTTCTCTCAACTTATGATCACTGTAATTGATGTTTTAAATGAATGTCTTTATCTAAAACATTTGATCCATTTCTGCAAATGATTCACATAAAACATCGAGTTAATGTTAATTTGTCAATTAACATTCCAGATACAAGATAAGCTTGTATGCACTTAATTCTTAAGCTATTATTGGTTGAATGTATTTAATTGATTATATCTCGAGCTACTGAGTCAAGATCCAGTTTTGCATTTCTGTTGAATTGGTGAAAAGATTTAGTAATTTTCAGATCAAGTTATCTCATGCAAAAACAAATCATTCCTTTTAGAATAGACCTGATTTAGATTAAATTTCTTTTCAAAGTTAGACTAACTCTTAGGATTAGGAAAACTCTTGTTTGTCGTCACAGGAAGACGGATCCTTTCTAGGATCAAACACACACATTTTCCAGTGGAGGCCTTTGTATCTGTGGGTGTCAACCACACCAAACAACTCGAGGATAGGGTAACACTTGTGTAGGATTATCTTAATCCTTTGGCTGGTTTTTCATCCCCTGTTGTTTTCCTTGAACATGATTCCAGCACATACACAACTGAGGAATCAACAAATGGCGCTAGAAGGATGGCCATGTACCAATCATGCCTAAACAAAACTTAAACAGACCTCCTCTAGTAAGAGAACCGGTGGTTACACGTAGCCATACCCAAGCTTCAATGCCAACAGAACAACCAGTACAAAATTTTCAAAATATTCTTGCCACCCCTGTTGTAGAGCAGGAAACTAGGAGGGCCGATATTATTATTGTATCACCCACAAGGGCATCGCTCACACTCGAACATATTCTTAAAAGTTCTTTTGATAGTGTTTCTAGGTTGCAACAAAGAATCATTGGACAATGTAATCTAAGACTAGCAGCAAATCAAGATCACCAGAACACTGGTCTGCGAGCCAACAATTCTGTTAATCAGAATTCAGGTGATCAAAATCCAAAACAACATAATTCACCCAGCCACAATCTGCTCCCAGATTTTAATCTTGACACATTGTTTGGGGAAGCGCATGAAGATCAACCAGAAGTGATGACAGGTGGACCACCATCGCCACCACTTCCGTATTCATCTTCTTCATTTGAAGAATCCTTAGATAGTGATTCATCCTCGATCTCATCTTCAGAGGAAATACCAATGGCTGAAGGTCAAAATAGACCCTGGTTGGACCAGGATGTTGTTTTTATCCTAGGGGATCAACACAGACTCCCTAAAACTCCTGAAAAATGGCTACCTAAGTTCGATCTTGATGAAAAGTCACCTGCACTTGATCACATAAAGACAATCATGCAAGCCATCAGGCTTAGAAATGTTATCCATGAGGATGTAGTTTGTAGGTTATTCCCTTATACCTTCCAAGGGAAAGAATCCATTTGGTACTTTGCCTTAAAAGCTAGGTCTATCACTTCATGGGATGACTTTGAGAAAATATTCATGCAAAATTTTGGAGATGATAAGACACCCAAAGACTTGGTAATTGATTTTCCTTCTATGAAAATCCGAGGTAAAGAAAGAGTAAAAGATTATAATCCGAGATTTTCATATCTAAAAGTAGAATCCCTATTACGCTCCTTCCCGCGGAAGAACTCCTGGTTGCAAATTATGTGAAAGGTTTACTAGTTCCTATTGCTATGCGGGTTAAACGGGAACACAAAGAAACCTTGGAAGAGGCCTTTGTTGAGGCCATTCAGGTTGAGAAGGATATTTTTGGTTTGAAAGATAACCCGAATACTTTAGCAGAACAACCTTCCACTACACGCAAGAAAAATGATGTTACCACAAAACCCGCTGCACAGGATAAATACCCTTTCGAAATGGGTGACATGAATAAAATCCTCTAGAAGATCTATAATGAAATGGTAAACCTCAAGAGAACTAACAGTGAAAACCAGAACACAAACAGGGGATTCAACAGACAACCGTTTAGAAGACCCTATCAACCTCAACAAAACCAAGTCCCACCCAATCCTGAGGAAGGGTTGAACTCTAAGGAAATTTTGTATATCTTCAAAGCCTTAGTTTCAGAACCCCATCATTATCCTCATCACCCGAAACAAGAATTACAGGAGAATCAAGATCCTAAACCTTTGGATGAGGAAGAAGACTAGCGGGTAAATACCATTAGTTTCTTTGTAGAACTTCCCATGGTTGAGGAAGAAGAGGAGCCTGTAACAGTATTTAATGTCCAACACCCCTACAACACAAGGAGTAAAGGACAAGCAATGCAGGAAGCTTCTACCTCTACACCCACAACAAACCGAGTCAAAACAAACATACAGAAAGATACAATTATCCCTGAGATAGAATACAACTTGATTGATGACTTAAAGAAGATGAAAGCTAATATCTCTGCATTTGAACTGTTGAAGATCCCAGCTATGAGGGGCAATTTTCCCAAAATCATAATTGTCAACAAACTTAGGGAGACTCAAAACAATAATCTGGAGTCATACACTAAAACCAGTAGCCCAAAACCTGTTGGGAAAAACACACCTCCCTTTTTGTTAACCTTTGAGGTCTTTAATAGGAATGTTCATAATTGTATGGTAGATTCAGGGGCATCATCAAATGTAATGCCCTTAGCAGTTTGCAAGAAATTAAATGCTGCTTGGGAGCCATGTCCTACTCAGATTGTTCACTTGGACCAATCCAAAGTGAGAGTAGTAGGGGAACTAAGAGATGTTATGTTAACTCTATCTGCTGACCCTTAGATCCACCAGACTGTGGCTATCATTGTGGCTGATATCCCAGAGATGTATGGGATGTGGGTGAGCAGATATTGGTCAGAAAAACTTAAGGGCTACTTTGCAACCGACTGGTCTCACTTGTGGCTTCCTTACAATGGGAGGACAAACAGGATAAAGATTAGCAGGGAGCCTTATATGAAGCAAATTGTCACATATTTGAATGACCCTAGTGATCCTGTTGCATACGTCAACTCACTTGTGGAACATTTCACTTTTGATACATTTTTTGGAGACTTACCTGCAGATTTGTCACCCACTGAGAACACATAAAATCTGTCTCAGATTGTCAATTTTACATCTATTCCATTCACAGGTGATATTGTACATAATGTATATAGTGTGAATACTAATTTTAAGTTAGACTTGAATGCTTGGACTTTGTTTTTCTATGGTTCCAGATCTAAAGATAGAGCTAGTGCATGATACGTTTCAAGTTGTTGCCATTGATGAAATCGAGCATGAAAAATCTCTAGCTGATCCCACTTGCACTGCCAATTTGATTTCTAATTCAATTGTCAACTTGGAAAATTTTTACAACCTCCAATATGAGTTCAAGCAGAAGGTAAATTGTAAGACTCAGAGCTCTTCTCTTAATTATGAACAGGTGAATTTGGGAAATGAACAGAAACCTCGCATGATTAACCTAGGGTTTGATTGTTCACTTAATGAAAAGAGAGCTTTTATCAAGTTATATAGAAAATTTAAGGACATCTTTGCTTGGACATATGACGAGCTGAAAACCTTCGACACTAATATTATGCATCATAATATACCAATGAAGCCAGACACTAAACCCTACCAGCAAAAGCTGAGAAAGATGCACCCTAGCTTGGAACCTTCTATTAAGAAGGAGTTAGAAAAGCTCCTTGCAGCAAGAATTATCTTTCTGGTCAGGAATACACAGTGGATCGCTAATTTAGTACAAGTTCTCAAGAAAAATGGTGACATTAGGCTCTATTTTGACTTTAGAAATCTTAATAAAGCTTCTGAGAAAGATAATTACCATGTTCCCCCTATGGAACAGATCTTACAGAGAGTTGCAGGTTCAAAAATTTTTTCTCTCCTCGATGGTTTTTCAGGGTATAGCCAAGTCTTGTTTGCTCCTGATGATGAATTAAAAATAGCTTTCAGGACCCCTTGGGGAACTTTTACTTACAGGAGAATGCCATTCGGTTTAATAAATGTAGTTGCTACCTTCCAGCAAGCAATGGACATAGCTTTGACAGGACTTATGCATGATTCTGTTGTTGTATACTTAGATGATATTACTATCTTTTCAAAAAAACCGACGTGAACATTTGTTTGCCTTGAAACAGGTATTCGAATGTTGCAGAAGATACAGAATTTCGCTCAATCCTAAGAAATCAATATTTGCAGTGACTGAAGGCAAGCTTATAGGATTTATTGTTTCGAAAGAAGGTATGATTATCGATCCAGAATGAATAGAGGACATTGCAAGGATCGAGTTTCCAGGTATGCTTAAAGCCATGCAATCTTTCCTTGGTAAGATAAATTTTGTTCGCAGATTTGTCCCAAATTTTGCGCAAATTGTTAAACCTTTACAATTGATCATTAAGAAGGATGCATAGTATAAATGGTTTGATGAACAACAAAATGTTTTTACTGAGATTAGAAAGGTTATCGCAGAAGCTCCTGCCCTTATGTCTCCTGACTCTAGTAAGGATTTTATTGTATATAACTTTGCTACTGAATTTTCCTATGTTGTTGTTCTTACACAGATGCACCCAGACAATCTTGAAATTCCCATTTATTTCATGAGCTCAACATTCAAGGGCACATAGTTAAATTGCTCCCAAATAGACAAACAAGCTTATGCGGTTTATAATTAAGTTAAACATTTTACACCGTACTTATTGAAGTCTAGAACTAAAGTAATTGAGCCTTATGTAGCTATCAGAAATGTTCTGATACAAAAGGAATTGGGTGAGAAAAGAGCTCACTGGATGACAGCTCTGCAAGAACACGATTTAGAGATAAGACCAACAAAAATAGTGAAAGGCCAAGGTTTTTGTTTCCTTACCGCTTAGTCTAATGATCCTGTGAAACAACAAGTCGACTGGGAGCAAGAAGAAAGCGCCTCAGCAGGTTCTGTCAATGTTATCACTACTCAAGCATCTAATTGGTATGATGACATTAGATTTTTCTTAATTCATGGGTATGCTCCTGAAACCCTTGACTTTAGAAAATGCAGAGCCTTGAGATTAAAAGATGCACCATATCAATTCATAGATGGTGTTTTATTTAGAAAGAATTATGATGGTGTTTTCCTTAGATGTCTAGAGAGTACTCAAATTAAGAATATTCTTTTGGAATTTCATGCAGGGCCTGCAGGAGGACATTTCTCAGGAGAAACCACTGCCCACAATATTCTAAGAGCAGGTTACTACTGGCCTACTTTGTTCAGGGACACCTATGCTTATGCCAGAAGATGTGAACTGTGTCAGAAGTGTGCTGGCAAAATGAAGAAACCTGCATTTCCCTTGCAGCCAGTCACAATTCTATTCCCATTCTAGCAGTGGGGTCTAGATTTTGTCAGACCTATTAATCCTCCTTCTTCCCTGCAACACAAGTATATTTTGATAGCTACAGACTACTTTACTAGATGGGTAGAGGGAGTCCCTCTTACACTAACGAACATAAGCCAAGTGATTTCATTTCTGGAAAGTTAGATAGTCACAAGGTTTGGTGCTCTGGAATTCCTAGTGTTTGACAATGCTTCATATTTCTCCTCTTTTGAATTAACTCAATTTGCCCTTGAAAAAGGGATAAAATTAAAATTTTCTGCCAATTATTATTCACAGGGAAATGGATTAGCAGAGTCTTCTAATAAGAATTTAATTAAGATCTTAAAGATGATAGTGGCTACTCACCACAAGAATTGGCACATTCAGTTATATAATGCTCTTTGGGAAGACCGTGTCACTCCAAAAGTGGCCATTGGAAGCTCCCCTTACTGCTTATTTTATGGCAAAGAGTTTGTCTTGCCTGCCAACCTCATGATCCCATCACTACAGATAGCACAGTCTGTACAGGAAGATGACTCATCCCCACTCCACCATAGAATTGATACATTACTCAAACTAGAGGAGGACAGGGAAAATTCTAAAAATAAGTTGTATCAACATCAACAACTCGTGAAGAGGTGGTTCGATGAGAAGTCTTCATCTGACAAGGAGTTCTATATGGGGGACTTAGTTTTAAAATGGGACAAGCAACAAAAGGACAAAAATGATTACACTAAGTTCCAACACTTATGGCTAGGACCTTTCATTGTTACAGACAAGATTGGTCTTGCTGCTGTCTGGTTACAAACACAGGAAGGTTTTTCAGAAACCTACCCAGTGAATGTCCAGCTGCTCAAAAAGTACTTTGTTTGAGGAGAGCATGTTGGTCCACTTCTACATAAAGTGTGGTTTGTTTCTTTTCCTTTGGTTTTGATTGATTTTCTTTTCCTTATGATTCTTTTCTTTTTAATGAATCTGCATATTTGGAAAAGGTTGTTGATCAGTGTGTCTCTCAGACTCATACAATCTGAAGTTTTCAGGTAGTATGCCAACTTCCTTTCCATTCATCCGATATCGGAAAATTCTCTTCATGGAATCAAACAATCAATTTTTGCAGGGCCTTGATTGATATCTTCCCAGTATCATTAACATCTTTTAAATATTGGTCTGATTAATTGAAGGTTAAGAGCAGACTAGAGTTCTTTACCTTTTGTTTCATGAGAAAATGGCATAATATCTCATAGCCTGGTTAGACTTATCTGTTCTGGGTGTCATTCTGATCACCTTGATAATAATTTATCTCAATAAAAGTAGATTACAATATGGGGGTCTCATTACGAGCCATCCCATTATGTTCATAGATGTTTAAGTGGAATGACATCTCCACATCAAGCCACCAAACTTGGGAGATGACTTTTAGCTCTGGATGAAGGGTGGAAGATCCTATCACAATTCGTTCCATTCACGATTTGCAAAACATTAGTGAGTAACACTGTTGTCATGTGGTCACCAAGCCATGGTAGTGTCTTGTAATCTATACATTAATAAATTTTTGTTTTCTTTTAAGATGGTTTGTTTTATATGATCATGGATTTGATTTTGACTGGAATTACCACCTATGGTCACCAAGCCATGGTAATTGCTTTCAGTCTAGAAAACTGAAAGACAAGGAGTCTCCTGACCGAGCTAGCTTGTTTAGATTCCAAATCAGGTTTGTGAATGGCATTGCCAGCATCTGATCACCAAGATAGGGCAATGGCCTTATATCAACAGAAGTCTTATTTATTTTAAAAAAAGAGAAATATACATGTACATAAATGCATAATTAATAAAGCCAAGGTGATCCATGTATTGTAATCCAGAATGGATCTGATTTTATTCCACAGGTTAATCATAAGTATGCCTCTCCATGATTACATAAAGGTATAGGATTTATGTTCTGCTCCGAGACCACCTTACTAAACTAAATATTATCATTAATTGGTTTTGGATGGGAATGTATTGATCATATGACTAACCCTGTTGTTTTGATTGTGTCTTCATGAGATAATTTTGTAGATTGCAGGTTGAAAATAAGTTGGTTGGCATATCTGCCTTATAACTAAGGATTTCATTTACAGAGATAACTGGTTCTTCCTAGCTAGTCACCATTTGTTGTAGGCACAATAGATCCCATGTTTTATCCAAAATATGGGAGCCCCAATTTCATATCAAAGAGTAACTCAATCAATTTCGGGGTTGCTTAGCCTATTTGTCATTCATTTTTGCTGCCTTTGATTTGATTTAATTAAGTTAGTAAATTTTCCTTCTCAAAATTATGCGTTTTTAGTGTATTTTTATGAATTGCGGAAATAATTTTTTGGTTTAAAAAAAAAATCGATCATTCTGCAACTCGCAAATTGTAGATTGCGGACTCTTTGGTTTTCATTTGAAGTTTTTCCTTCCGCAACCCACAACTTGCAAATTGTGGATTGCTGCAAAAAGGGGGCCCTCTCCCTCATGTTCTCATGGCCTAGTGACTTCATTGTGCTTTCATTTCGTAAACTAGGGTTTTGCTCATTTTCCTTCAATGCAATCTCGCATTGGTGGGTCAACTCTGCAAAACCATCCATCGAGCTAGTGTTGGCAATGTTCCCACGTCGACATTGCCCATACACACTTGCAGGAGCCAACGACACGCAATCTTGCTGCTCCATTTACTTTTTCGATCTCGGACCGAAAGTCACCAGGTGTCCATGAACAACATTTTCATGTGACTTGCAACTCAACATAACTTGGAAACTAGAGGTCGGATCGACAAACCGTCGAATATGTTGGCCTCCTGGCATGTGATTACATCTAGGCGGCCCTCTTCCCTATGTTCTCATGGCCTAGTGACTTCATTGTGCATTCATTTCGTAAACTATGGTTTTGCTCAGTTTCCTTCAATGCAATCTCACATTAGTGGGTCAACTCTGCAAAACCCTCCACCGAGCCAGTGTTGGAAGTGTTCCCACATCGGCATTTCCCATACACACTTGCAGGAGCCAACGACATGAAATATTACTGCTCTGTTTTCTTTTTTTCTCCCGGACCAAAAGTCACCAAGTGTCCCTGAATGACATTTTCATGCGACTTACAACTTGACATAACTCGGAAACCGGAGGTCGGATCGATGAAAAGTCGACTCCGTTGGTCTCCTAGCCTATGATTACCTCTATGGGGGCCTCTCCCTCATGTTCTCATGGCCCAGTGAATTCATTGTGCATTCATTTTGTAACCTAGGGTTTTGCTCAATTTCCTTCAATGCAACTCTCGCACTGGTGGGTCAACTCTACAAAACCCTCCACTGAGCCAGTGTTGGCAGTGTTCCCACATTGGCATTGCCCATACACACTTGCAGGAGCCAACGACACGCAATCTTGCTGCTTTGTTTGCTTTTTCACTTTCGGACCAAAAGTCACCAAGTGTCCCTGAACGACATTTTCATGTGACTTGCAACTCGACATAACTCAACAACTGGAGATTGGATCGACAAACCGTCGACTCCATTGGTCTCTTGGAATGCGATTACCCCTAGGGGTCCTCTCCCTCATGTTCTCATGGCCCAGTGACTTCATTGTGCATTCATTTCGTAAACTATGGTTTTGCTCCGTTTCCTTCAATGCAACTCTCACACTGGTGGGTCAACTCTGTAAAAACCTCCATCGAGTCAGTGTTGGTAGTGTTCCCACGCCAACATTTCCCATACACACTTGCAGGAGCCAGCGACATGAAATCTTGCTGCTCCATTTTATTTTTTGCTTCCAGACCGAAAGTCACCAAGTGTCCCTGAACGACATTTTCATGCGACTTGCAACTTGACATAACTCGGAAACCGGAGGTCGGATCGACGAACCGTCGACTCCATTGGTGTCCTGGCATGTGATTACCTTTAGGGGGTCCTCTCCCTTGTGTTCTCATGGCCTAGTGACTTCTTTGTGCATTCATTTAGTAAAATAATGTTTTGCTCAGTTCCCTTCAATGCAACTCTTGCATTGGTTGTTTCAACAACTACACATGGGTCTACTTCAAGTGACTTAATCATTTGTTGTATATCAAACTCTACATATGTTCATTTGAACATGTTGCAGCATTAAGAAAAAAATATGTGTCTAGAGATCACGAGCTATATTATTCTTGTACTAAAGTATAAGCCAACAACCATATGCCTAAGCTACACTTACAAATTACAAACCAACTAGGGTTTCATGAACTACACACCACATAATAAAACTAGGATAGGATTGGAAAGGATATTTTTTCTTGAGAATACTCTTAATGGGGGGGAAGCTTTTCACATTAAGAAAGCACAACGGGGATAAAATTTTAATTGAATTCCATACCTAATGATTGTATCATACTATGTTTGAATTCCTAAAGAGCCTAATATGGCCATGCCTTCTCATACTTGAGACAAAGATGGAAAACACATATTCCACATCCATGCATCTATTTGGAACCACTTTGTTGAAGTACGTAGCCAATAGAAATGCAATGTAAAATGAAAAACCTCAGTAAATGACCCATAAAGCAAGAGACTATGAGTCATATTTGAATTTGTTGAAACATAAAATGCATACTTATCACACTGGAAGATACTCTTGGTCACTTCCAAGATGAAAGAGCCTCTAAACCACTTTTGAAAAACAAATGCTTACCAGATCCTTTTCGGCCTCAAATGCCTCGGAAATAAAATGGAGGAGTTTCTTAGGTAGATGCGATCTTTCCATCACCCACCTTGTTTGTTTGTTCATCCAGAAAGTTTAAGGCAAGTCTCATTCATTACATATTGTTTTTATTTTCTCCTTTTAAAATTTTACCATGGCCCAGGTGTCATCTTGTAGGTCCATTTTGGAAACTAGGGTTTTGCTCAGTAAGGGAGTGTACAATTTTTGCACACGTGGGTCAACCTTGCAAAATCATCCACCGAGAACTTATGGATAGCGTTCCCAGTTGGAACCTTCCTAGAAACACTTGCAAGACTCCCCGGAACCCGGTTTTTTTTTCACGATCGTCATTCTATGCCCCTGGTAGGTATCCAGCAGGTGTCCTTGAAGGTCTTTTGGATGCGAGACAGAACGATCCATAGAATGACGATTGTGGATCGGATCGACAAACCGTCGACTCCGTTGGATTCAGGACATCAGGATAGTGCTAGGGGTGCCCCTCTCCTCCGGTCTTATGGCCCAGGTGTCATCTTGTAGCTCCATTTTGGAAACTAGGGTTTTGCTCAGTAAGGGAGTGTGCAATTTTTACACACAGGGGTCAACTTTGCAAAATCATCCACCAAGAACTTATGGATAGCGTTCCCAGCTGGAACCTTCCTATAAACACTTGCATGATTCCCCGAAACTCGGTTTTGTTGCAAGGTTGGAATTCTATGCCCCCAGTAGGTATCCAGCAGGTGTCCCCGAAGGTCTTTTGGATGCGAGATGGAACGAGCCATAGAATGATGATCGTGGCTCGGATCGACAAATTGTCAACTCCGTTGGATTCAGGACGTTGGGATAGTGCTAGGGGTGACCCTCTCCTCTGGTTCCATTTCCTAGGTGTCATCTTGTAGGTCCATTTTGGAAACTAGGGTTTTGCTTAGTAAGGGAGTGTGCAATTTTTACACATTGGGGTCAAATTTGCAAAATCGTCGATTGGGAACTTATGGCTAGCATTCCAAGCTGGAACCTTTCTAGACACACTTGCAGGACTCCCTGGAACCTGGTTTTGTTGCACGGTTGGAATTATATGCCTCTGGTAGGTATCTAGCAGGTGTCCCTGAAGGCCTTTTGGATGCGAGACGGAACGAGCCATAGAATGACGACCGTGGCTCGGATTGACAAACTGTTGACTCTATTGGATTCAGGACATCGGGATAGTTCTAGGGGTGCCCCTCTCCTTTGGTCGCATGGCTCAGGTGTCATCTTGTAGGTCCATTTTCGAAACTAGGGTTTTTCTCAGTAAGGGAGTGTGCAATTTTGCACATTGGTGTCAAATTTGCAAAATCCTCGACCGGGCACTTATGGCTAGCATTCCCAGCTGGAAACTTCCTAGATACACTTGCAGGAATCCCAGAAACCCGATTTTGTTGGACGGTTGGAATTCTATGCCCTTGGTAGTTATCCAGCAGGTGTCCCTGAAGGCCTTCCGGATGCGAGATGGAATGAGCCATAGAATGACGACCGTGGCTCGGATCAACAAACCGTCGACTCCGTTGGATTCAAGACATCGAGATAGTGCTAGGGGTTCCCTTATCCTCTAGTCCCATGGACCAGGTGTCATCTTGTAGGTCCATTTTGGAAAATAGGGTTTTGCTCAGTAAGGGAGTGTGCAATTTTTGCACATTGGGGTCAAATTTGCAAAATTGTCGACCGGGCACTTATGGCTAGCGTTCCCAGCTGGAACCTTCCTAGACACACTTGCAGGACTCCCCGAAACCCGGTTTTGTTGCACAGTTGGAATTCTATGCCCCCGGTAGGTATCCAGTAGGTGCCCCAAAGGCCTTTTGGGTGCGAGACAGAACGAGCCATAGAATGACGACCGTGGCTCGGATCGCCAAACCATCGACTCCGTTGGATTCAGGACATCGGGATAGTGCTAGGGGTTACTCTCTCCTTCGGTCCCATGGTCTAGGTGTCATATTGTAGGTCTATTTTCGAAACTAGGGTTTTTCTCAGTAAGAGAGTGTGCAATTTTTGCACATTGGGGTCAAATTTGCAAAATCATCAATCGGGCACTTATGGCGGTGATGATGAAGATCGTGATGATGATGAAGACATTGATGATGATGGTGATGGTGATGAAGATGATGATGATGATGACAAAGAAGATGATGATGATGGATATGTTGATGAAGAAGGGGGAGATGAAAATGATGATGAATATGTTGGTGATGATGATGATGGTGATGATGATGAGGATATTGATGGTGATGGTGATGGTGATGGTGATGGTGATGAAGATGATGATTAAGAAGAAGATGATGATGATGGAGATGTTGATGAGGAACCTAGATATGACAATGATGATGAAGATGTTGAGGATAATGATGATGGTGAAGATGTTGATGATGATGGTGATGGTGATGAAGATGATGATGATGATGATGAAGAAGATGATGATGATGGAGATGTTGATGAAGAAGGGGGAGATGACAATGATGATGAAGATGTTGGTGATGATGATGATGGTGATGATGATGAAGATGTTGATGGTGATGGTGATGAAGATGATGATGATGAAGATGACGATGATGGAGATGTTGATGATGATGAAATTTTTCTTGTAGCATGTTTTGGATGGACAAGTTGTTGAATACTTTAGGGAAGTTAGGGAGTGAAATGATGTGAAGTAGGGATGCAATAAAGGTCCAGGACAGTAAAAAAAGTGGCAGTCCTGTAGGTGTCTAGGAAGTAAAAGATGGCAATAAAAACCTCGCTTTGAGAGTCTAGGAAGCCTAGATGAAGGGGGTGTGTCCTAGGTTTAGTTTAGGAAAGTTTAGGGTGTCAAAATAGGAACTTAGGGCTACCCAAAAGGGAATTTATAGTCAGTAAAAGAGGTAGTCCTGTAGGTTGTTTAGACACACAAAAAAATGGCAACTAGTGCCTTACGTTGAAGGATTATGATACTACGGATGTAAGTCTAGGTATCTAGGATATGTTAGAAGCCTAAGAAGTGGGAAATAAAGGTTATTTAGGGATGCAAAATAGTTGAGGTCTGCGTTTATTTTAGGAGCAGCAGTAGGTTAGTTTCTAGGGGGAGTTAAGGGTGTTAAAGTCTTAGCGTTAGAGCACCCAAGGAAAGTTTCATCTAACTCTACCCAATCCCATAATCTTAGGGTTGATTTATCATATGTAAAAATTGGCATATTCATAAACTTGACATACAAGAGAACTTTTGGCATATTTATAAATAACATAAACGTAAATTTGGCATACCAAGAACACAAAATTGACGAGCTAATATGTAGAAACATTTGTTATCAATTCTTGTCGTGCTCCCTCTAATCATTCAAGTGCTAAAGATGATAAGGCAAAGAGTGATCCCTCTTCCTCATGTTTCCTTGACAAGGAATCTTCCAGAACACTGTCTTTTCACTTTTTGTAGATGATATCATAATCATAGCCAAGGATTTTGGGGACCCATTTCCATTTTTCTAGGGATGAAAACCTTTGCTCCAAAAAATACTTTAGGATATGATGATCTGTCTTGATCTGGAAGTGTCTCTCGATGAGATATGATCACCATGTGTCAACTACACATAGGATGTGTTAATTTTTCATCATTTAATTCAATAGATCTAGGATCTTAACTGAAAGAACAACATGTACAGCATATCAAGCATACGATACAAGAGACACAAAACATTTCACCGAAGAAAACCAAGAAGGTGAAAAACCCCGCAACTTCCTCAGAGATAGAATAAGCATAAATATAAGGATCACCATGATCAAACCCAAGAGATAAATATCTTCAGCAGCATGCTCCTCCTCCACTTGTGCACACTCCTCCTCTCTCTCACTAATGCAAAGTGAGTGAATAATAGAATGTGTCAAATGAGAGAGTCATACTCCCTATTTATACTCTTTCTTTCACTTGACCTTTAATCAACTAGGTCGGCCCCAACTTAACCACTTAACATAATGTTGACTGGGTTGACCCCTGCTAGGGTGGTCTAATAACCCTTTGACCCACATGACTCATACAGGGCCGACCCCATCAAGGTGGTCTAATAACCCATCAAGTATAAGTTACGACACTTACAATATAACTTGCGCCACATGCAAGTACAAGTGACAACACTTCCAATCAAAGGAATAATACATCTTTGTTGGGGATACAATAAAGTAAAAATACAATATACAAGTGAATATCTTCCAAAGTTACAAATACATCAACACTCCCTCTTAACTAGGAAGGTATTCTCTTGACACAAGTCATTAATACATATAGGCACAAGTCTTCAACTCTGGAGTTGGATCATCATCACTGGATCACGGAGCATCATCATCATCACTGCTGTTGTAATCGACATCTCGATCACTGGGATATCTGATAATTCTTCTCATCATAGGAAGTTCTACAGAGCCATCCCTTTTTCATGCTGGATGTAGGCCCACCATCTGTAGGTCTTCATCAACATTGGTCATACTGTGGAATCCTCAGGACTTATTACATGCGTCAACAAAACCTCGAAAGAGCATCCCAGGACTTTTACGAGGACATAGCTCAACCTATCAGATCTCTTAGGATCTTTTACATGTGACCTTCACGACCTGTCCACGGACACGGAGTATCATCCTGATACTCATGATAATACTGATCATATCATCTCATCATCCACAAAGCACAACCCAAATGCACATACACAACACTTACACCACCAACATGGGAGAACACATCTACCACCATTCGGGGAAGGTTCCAGCCCTTAATTTTTCACCTTGGGAGAACACATCTACACCTTTGTGAAAAATGGCTTTAGCCCTTACATCTTCACTGTGGGAGAACACATCTACACCTTATGAAGAATGGCTTCAGCCCTTACATCTTTACCGTGGGAGAAAAAATCTACACCTTGTAAAGAATGGCTCCAGCCCTTATATCTTTACCGTGGGAGAACACATCTACACCTTGTAAAGAATGGCTCCATCCCTTACATATTTACCGTGGGAGAACACATCTACACCTTTGTAAAGAATGGCTCCATCCCTTACATATTCACTGTGGGAGAACACATCTACACCTTGTGAAGAATGGCTCATTAATTACCGTACGACCATGGGAGAACACATCTACACCATGTCGGAAAAGCTCATGTGCATCTGTGTCTTCAGAACTTATCATACATGATCCAACTGATCATACAATGCATCCTCCTAATGCATATCATCACATATGATCATCCAGATCATCATCATAGATCGTCCTGATGCATATCATCCAGAGTATCATCCTGATACTCATCATACAGCGCTTACATCAACAGCCATGGGAGGATCCTCCTACCACCATGCTTGGAATGGATCCTGCAAATGTGTCCCATCACTTCTTCCTCGAAGTATCTTCTATCTGAAGAACACCCATCCTCTCTTTGAAGTACTCAAACTTCACTCTGGCTAGTGGTTTGGTCAACACATCTGCAATCTGCTCATCCATCGCAACATACAGGAGCTTCACTGCTCCTCTCTGCACCATATCCCTGATATAGTGATATTTGATCTCAATGTGCTTCGAACTTTCATGGAACACCAGGTTCTTAGACAACTTCACACAACTATGGTTGTCACAAAAGATACCAGTAGCATTCAATGGGAGATCAAATAACTCAGACAATAGCTTCCTAAGCCATACTGCCTCACAACTAGCCAAACAAGTTGTGACATACTCTGCTTTGGATGTACTCAGTGCTACGCAGGACTGCTTCCTGCTAAACCAAGAGATCACACCTGATCCCATACTGAAGTAGCACCCAAAAGTGCTCTTCCTATATGCAACACTGCCTGCCCAATCTGAATCAACATAACCCTCCAGGTTCAACTTTTGATTCGCATCATACTTGATCCCATAATCAATTGTACCCTTCAGGTACCTCATAATATGCTTTACAGCAACCAGGTGAACACCTATGGGATCCGTTAGGAACTGGCTCAATGTGTTCACCGCAAAGAAAATATCTGGTCTCGTGTTCATCAGGTACATCAAGGACCCAATCATCTGACTATACACCATGACATCAACCGGATCAGATGAAGCATCACACAGAAGCTTCAGGTTCGATGCCATAGGTGTGGCCATGGCCTTGCAGTCCATCATCCCGAACCGCTTAAGGATCTCTACTGCATACTTCCCTTGTCCAAGGAAGATTCCATCTGCACTCTGCCACACCTCCATGCCTAGAAAGTACTAGTGCATCATCCCTAAGTCCTTCATCTCGAACTCGGCAGCAAGCTTCCTCTTTGTATCGGAAATCAATCTATCCTCACCTATAACAAATAGGTCATCCACATACAATAGTAGAATCATTGGATTGTCTTCCTCAACCTTCTAGTAGAGGTTGGAATCCACTTTACTCTTGGTAAAGCCCAAACTAGATAGAAAGCTGTCTATCCTACCATACCAAGTCTTAGGAGCTTGTTTCAAGCCATACAAGGCTTTGTTCAATCTGTACACATGTGAATCCCTGTCATGTGTCTCAAAACCGAGTGGCTGCTCCACATACACTTCCTCTTCGACTACACCATATCCATTTGGTGCATCTTCCACTTCATCACTGTAGCCAGAGCAAGTACTGTTCTGATGGAAGTGTATCTGGCTACAGGTACAAAAGTCTCTTCATAGTTTATTCCCTCTTTCTCGCCTTATATTTCTCTATGCTGCCATCTGCAACATGCTTGATCTTATAGATCCACTTGGAAGTCACAACAGACTTCCCATCTGGTCTTGGGACCACATCTCAAACATCATTTTTAAGGATCGATTGGTATTCCTTGATGATGGCATTCTTCTATTACTGCATCCCGAATCCTGGGAACTTTAGATTCTTAAATATCTTCAATAGATAATTTTCTTGAACTTCATTGCTGGAACAAACGTTGTTTTCCTTCTTTTGTAGGTGATTGTACACGATCTTTCCTACAAGTCAAATTCAATTGCATGATTAGAAACTTATCACAGTTTTTTTTTCTTTCAAAAACACATTCTTATGCATAAAGACATATGTCATACAATCATGCAATTATCTTAGCCAATGCTTCAATACAACATTTATCCATATCCTGTATTCACACGGTAAATTTCTAGATGCCTTCCATCTCTACCAGAACATTTGTTAAGAGTGTGCACATCTCCCAACATGTTAGCAAAGAGGTTTCATTCTAGATAAGTAGCAATGGAATGTTGTACAGTACCATAGGCCACTTACCCATTACTTGCATATTAGTAGTATCTTGTTCATTAATGCAACTTTTCTAATATGCATAATATACATGTACATGACTGGAAAACATAATTTAAGTAATCATATATATGACAATTCAAATACTTATCTTTGTTTAGTTTTTGGGTGGACTCCCTCTTGATCTTTGCTTCCTGGATTACCTATCCTTGAACTTATCTCCATCCTGGACCACTATGCATTCTTAAGTATGCACTAGTGCCATCATTGTGTTATCCTCAAGATCTCATACATAACCATACATACATTAGTATAATCATTATAATCTTAAACATGTATGGTCATGATCATTTCATACACAGGTAATTTATCACAAGCGTTAGTATTCAAGGTTTCAGGGAGAACTCATGCATATTCTTATTTGACCATGGGACTCTTCTAGTTAGTCATATCATCAATCAAAGTAAGAAACATAATATGCATAAGCCCTTGATTACTTAAACTTCTAACTTTCATTATGATTCATACAAAAGTATAATATCCTAAAGCAAGGTAGGATTCTAACTTAATATAGGAAAAACATACCTGGAATATCATGTTAGCTAGTTATGTCTAACATACCCAAATAATGTCTTCTTGTTCTCTTCAATGACTTGTGCTTAGTAACCTGCATAGCTCATAAGTTAATCATTGTAGAACCAACTTTTGCAAAATCCATAATTTTCCACCTTTCCGATCAAAATCCCGAACTAGGGTTTGATCAAGCCCGACCCTCTGCCCAACCAAAAAATTTGATATTGGTCTCTAAATTTTGATTTTGATGAGGAGCATTTAGCTGTGGACTCCAATTCCAAAAATTACAACTTTCTCCGAAGCCCTAAATTCCCGCAGCAGTGACAAGACAAGAATGAAGGTGCTCACAATCCAATTCTGTTTGACAGAAATATGCACTTGATTGTTTCCGATGCATCTCTGAAATTATGAATCCAAAGGGTCTAAAACTTCGTTCTATTGTAGCCTGACCTGTCATCTTTCCAACCCCATAGGAATGACCTCAATTGGATTCTCTGAGAGAGTTTTATTCCAAGTGTCGCAACGTGACCATTTTATGGGATAAAACAGGAGAGCGAACTTGTACGGCGTGCCACGTATCACTGGTTCAACTTCGGCTCTGAAAAACATACCTGAGAAACTATAGTCTGTGCTCTTACTGTCACTTTTTACATAATTTCATTTGGAGCTTCCTAGACCAAGTTGTGAGCTTTTTTCCTAGGTCACCTGTTTATGACTGAGATCTGGAAGAGGCAGAAACCATAGATTGTATAGGTCATAAAACATAAAGTACAGTGAATTAGATGTTGTGCTTCAGAAACAGGGTAGAAGGGGATGTTATCTACGACCTGTAGATGTTTCGGAACCTAAACCTTTGCCAAAATGGATTTATAGCAAAAGTTCCATGATGACTGGTTTTTGCTATATCAAGCCCCAGCTTCCAATTTGTCGCAAGTGTATGAAGTCTCATAAATACCATACCATGGCTTCCTTCAGGCTAGCTCTGATACCATGTTAATTTTTCATCATTTAATTCAATAGATCTAGGATCTTAACTGAAAGAACAACATTTACAACATATCAAGCATAAGAGACAAGAGACACAAAACATTTCACTGGGAAAAACCAAGAAGGTGAAAAACCCCGCAACTTCCTCAGAGATATAATAAGCATCAATACAAGGATCACCATGATCAAACCTAAGAGATAGATATCTTCAACATCATGCTCCTCCTCCACTTGTGCGCACTTCTCCTCTCTCTCACTAATGCGAAGTGAGTGAATAATAGAATGTGTCAAATGAGAGAGTCACACTCTCTATTTATACTCTTTCTTTCACTTGAACTTTACTCAACTAGGTCGGCCCCAACTTAACCACTTAACATAATGCTGACTGGGCCGACCCCTACTAGGGTGGTCTAATAACCCTTTACCCACATGACTCATACAGGGCCAACCCCATCAAGGTGGTCTAATAACCCATCAAGTATAAGTTATGACACTTACAATATACCTTGCGACACATGCAAGTACAATTGACGACACTTCCAATCGGTGGAATAATACATCTCCGTTGGGGATACAATAAAGTACAAATACAATATACAAGTGAATATCTTCCGATGTTACAAATACATCAACAGGATGACCATTATTTATTTCTCATAGCTAGATTTACTGAAGTTCTTGTCACAAAAATTCCTACTATTGAATGATAAGGTTCTTTCCTCTTCCATAAAACCACACCCAATCCTTTTCTAGAGGCAGCACATTCCAATACAAAAGTCTTAGTAAAATCAGTCATAGCTAAGATTGGTATCGCCCACATGGCTTGCTTTAGAATTGAGAATTATTGTTCTACTACTTTGTTCCATGAAAAGGAATTTTTCATGAGCATGGTTTTCAATGGGGCCACAATTTTACCATAGTTATTCACAAAATTCATATAGTATCCCATAAGGCCTATAAATCCATGTAATCTCTTTAAGGTTTTAAGGAGGGACCATACTTGAATTGTTGCAATATTCTAGGGGTCCACTTTCACCCCATATTGTGCAACAATTTGACCCAAGTATTTGACCTATGAGACCCAAAATATACAGTTGGATCATTTGATGAATAACTAATGATCCCAAAGGAGTTGCAAGGATTTATCAACATGTACATGGCCATCCCAAGTTTTATTGTAAATCAAAATGTATTTAAACAAAACAAACACAAAATCATGAATATATGGCCTCAAAATTTTATTCATGAAGCTTTGAAAAGTAGACGGGGAATTTCCAAGTCCAAAGGGCATTACCAAGAGCTCATAATGGCCTTCATGTGTTCGGAGAGTTTTCTTTGGAATGTTGGCCTCTTTCATTATGATTTGGTTGTATCCTAAATGATGGTCAACCTTGGTGAAAAATTTAGCACCAAGGAGTTCATATAAAATATCATCAATGACTGGGATGGGAAATTTATCCTTTATTGTTAACTTTGTGAGTGCCCGAAAATAAGGACACGTATGTGTTGGGATATTTAATGGATCCTGCCTCCAATAGCTCCTGAATGATCTTTTCAATTTCATTCTTTTGTGCAAATGGTTTATGGTGATACATTTGGTAGTTGACTCCAATCAAGGTAATACCATGATCATGCTCGCCTCTAGATGGGGGTAAGGCCTTTGGTGTCTCAAAGTCATGTTGACGTTTGTCCAAAAACCTCTGTAATATAGGTTGGATTTATAGTGCAATTCTATCTAGATCCTGGATGGCATGGAATTCATCAATAATTCGAGAGTGGCATTTCTTCAATAATGTTTCCATCTTATGAGAACTTATGATTTTAGGGGATCCTACCTGGATACCTTTAAGGGTGTGAGTATGAGAGTCTTGGGTAAACCTCAAGTGCTATTCCTTGAAGTCCATGGTCAGTGGACCTAATGTACATAGCCATTCTACCGCTAAAAATATCTCACAACCACCCATTTATATGGAAAACATATGAGTTTTGATATTATAGTCACCCAATTAGAGTTTCACATTTTCACAATGCCCCCCACATTTCATCATCCTGCCATTGGCTATCATAATTTTAAAGTTGGGAACTAAGCGGACATAACATTGGATTTCTTGAACCACTCTCCTATGAATAAAGTTTTGGGTGCTTCCACTATCAACCAAAACTACCACTTTGCAGTGCTTGACGTAACCTCAAAGTTTTAATGTTCGTGGCAATGAAATACCCGATAAAGAATGAAGAGATCATATGAGTGGTTCTTCTTGATTGAATTTGGGTTCCAATGGTTCTTGCATAGAGGGTGTTTTGTAAACATCCTCAAATTTAGGAGTACCTTCCACAATGATATCTTCATAATGGGTAGCAACAGTCACATCAATTTGAAGTAACTTATGTTCTTTACATTTACGACTTGCAACATACTTTTCATCATAATTATAACAAAGTCCCCATCTTTGTCGCTATCCAATTTATACTTGAGATAACTTATGTACTTTCAAGGGAGAATAACGAATTGTTCTTGAGGAATTGACTTCCATAGGGCGTGAGCGAGGGATGAATGGTAAGTTTGTTGGTATGCACATTGATCATCATCTCTACTTCCGGATTCCTTTGAGATTCTTCTAACTAGATAGCATTCCACTGCATTTTGACTTGTGCTTGAATTGCCTCCTTATGGCCACTAATGAAACATTCTTTATAGAAAGAATATGTTAAGTTCTTTGTGTGGATGGCTAATTGCTCAAAGGTAGAAATAAAGTCTATGACTGAGCATGTTTGATGTAAGTTGGTAAGCTATCACAAATAATGAGTATCTTGATCATAATGGTCATGGAGAGATTTAACAAATGAACTCCAAGGAATGAGGTTCCCATAGGATTTTTTATGTCATCCCCACCATTGCCATCATTCTAGATCAAAATACAAAAACTCCACCCTAATTTTCAACATATCATCAGTAATAACATGAAGTGTGAAGTAGTGTTCCATCTGTGTAACCCATCATGAAGGGTTAGAAACATGAAACTTGTTCAAGTCTACCTTAGGAAAGTGATTCTAGGTGTTCTTATCCATGGAGTGTGGGTTAGGGTTGTGAGGCCCTAAAGAGTCACTACTACAAAAAGATACCTTTAGGGGTAGTCACTATCCACCTCCAAAAGTGGGAATTGGAGGCAGTTCTTAGCATTGGAGACGGTTTGTAAGAATCCCCCCCAACATCGATGAATTTAAAAGTCTATCTTTTTAGAGGCGGTTTTTGAAGAGATATGAACCGCCTCCAAAAGTCCCTTTTCAGGGGGGTTCCAAACCACCCGCGAAAAGTGAATTTTGGAGGCGGCTCCAAGCCACCCCTAAGTCCCTTTCAAGTTAAGAGTTGTTACAATAAGTTTGTATGAGAAGGTTATTATAAATTTTAGGAACTTTGAGGGATGGTTAGAAACAATTAACTGTAATATCCGAGTTAAGCAAGGTTGTCCCCTATCCCCTACCCTTTTTGGTATTTACATTGACAGGATAGACACTTATTTGGAAGAGGTAGGTTGTGTTGACATGAATTTGGTTGGTATAGTCATCATCCTTCTTCTCTATGTTGATGATATTGTTCTTATGGCGAGGATTCCCTATGATCTTGACAATCAACTAAAACTTCTCAAGAATTTTTTTATCTGGTATGGGTATGATTGTTACATTGACAAAACAAATGCTATGATAATCAAATCCCAAAATATCGCTTATGTTATTTTCATGTATGGCAACAAAAAGTTCGATAAAATGACTTCATATAAATATCTCATAATCAATCTTCATCATAAGCTTAACTAGAACTATAGCACTGAGAAAATAATTAATGGAGGATGGAATTTTATTATTAACTTGAAAATAGTTGTAATCCTACATATATACTTCTAGATTTGGGATAGGAAGAAACTCCTCTTTGAGAATCTCGCCACTCCTGTTATCTTATATGGTTATGAAGTTTGGGGCTACAACATCCCAAGAGAATCTTGGAGAAGGATAGAGAAAAACCCAAAAGCACTTTATAACATATAATCTCAAAATTAAACGAAATACATCCTATCATATCCTCCTCATAGAAGAGAGTCTCTCTCCAATTGAGAGCATGGCTATGTCTAGGTACCTAATGTACAAGAACAAAATAAACAACATAGGAGAAAAGAGGCTTCCTAAGATTGCTTCATACCCTAGTCAAAGCCACCTATGACTTAAGCAAGGTTGTCATAAAGACTCCAAGTCTTGCCTAAACCATTAGGGAGTCAAGGAAGAGATCAATCTGCAAAATAGCAATAATATTAAAAGTATTATTACATCTAAATTTAAGGAAAATGTGTGGTGAAATAAAGACTTAGAGGATAAGAGAAAATAAGATATTAGAAGGAGTTGATCAACCTTATTCTAGAAGATCAAAAGTATCTCTCTACTTTAACTAGCTTAAAGAAGAAAAACAACATTGCTAAAATAAGAACTAACTCTCATGAGATCTATAGTGAAATAGGGCACTGGACCATTCCTAAAATGTCATGGGATGAAAGAATCTATCATCTTTGTGATAGAAAGAGTGTTGAAGATGAATATCACTTTCTCATAGAATGTCTTGCATACACCCGCATTAGAGTGCAATTTCATAACATTTGCTACAATACTAACATTCCTAACTTTTTAATGTTAAGATTTAATATGCTAAGACATAAAATATCAGAATTAAATTCCATTTCAAAACAATATCATATTCATGATCACTGAAAGAACAACAAGCACAACATAAACATAAGAGATACAAATTTATCTTGGGAAACCCTCATGGGGTAGAAAACCCAGCAAAGCTTCCTCAATATAGATGACCAACAAATACAAAGATGTAAACCCTAGACATGAGCTCCTTCTCCTCCATAGCAGATCTCTCCCTCACCTATGCGCCAATCACAAGTGAGTGTAATGTGTTTTAAATGAGGAACACAACTCCTCTATTTATACACAACTCCCACTTGACTTTTACACTAACTAGGTCGACCCCAACTTAATGAATTAACATAATGTGGCAGGGCCAACCCCACTAGGGTTGTCTAAAAGCCCTTTAACCCACATGAATCATACAAGTTTGACCCCCACTAGGGAAGTCTAATAACCCAAGTTACCACATTCTCCACGGAGGAATAAAACATCTCCAGATATAAAATAAGGTCTTCACAGAGGAATGAAACATCTTCGAAATAATAAGGTACACAATATAATATTCTTAGAAGTTACAATATTTCAACACTCCCCCTTAACGAGAAGGATATTATAACAACATCTGTTGGAGCAAGGAGTCATCAACTACATCATACATGATACATCTATAAATCATTGGAAGCTTTCTCAACATCATCAGTAACTCAACTAGTTTCTAGAATATCTTCAAGATCTTCAATACTGGAACATCAACATCTTCAAGATATTCAATACTGGAACATCAACATGAGAGTGGCCATGGTTGTACATTCCAACATATCAAATCTTCTCAAGATTTTCACAGCATACTTTCCTTGGTTAAGAAAGATTCCTTCTGAGCCTTTCCATACTTCCAAACCTAGGAAGCAATGTATCAATATGAGATCTTACATCTCAAATTCTGTAGCTAGCTTCTTCTTTGCTTTCCATGATCTGTTTCTCATTCCCTATCAGAAAGAGATCATCCACATATAGTAATAGTATGACAAGTTCATCATCCATAACCTTGAGATAAAGGTTAGGGTCAGCTTTACTTTTGGTAAATCCCAAGCTTGTCAAGAAGCTATCAATTCTCCTTCTGTGACTGAACATCATTCAAATTATGCATTGAGTGATCTTCTGCATATCTATCCGTGCCATCTTTCGTCAAATGGGTCTACTGATATGATCCTCAAGATCATTCGAACTCTGTGGTGAGTTCCTTCTTGCATCCATCTAAGAGAAGAACATCATCTGTATATAGACACCATCTTCAACCTTGTAGAAAAGGTTGAAATTCGCATCACCCATGGTGATCATTAATCTCATCAAAAGACTATCGATCCTGGGTACCCGTATAGAGCTTTCTTCAATTACATCATTAAGAGAATGGTCTTATCTAGCCACTTGGAGCAAACATCTCGTCATGATCCTCTTCCTCTTTCTAAGAGAATCTTCTATCCATGAGCCTTCTATATTACATTTGATTTGTAAGTCTTCTTGTTGAACATCTATCAGTTGTTCAGTGTTCATCATTCTTCATGATCTTTCCTACAAATCAAAGTTACTTACATGATTAGTAATACTTCATAATCATCAAATCATGTTAACATGATAAACTATTATGCATACAGATATGATTCACATAGTTATGCAACTATCTTGACCAATACTTTGGCACAAAACTTTTCTATATCCTGTAAGCATACAGTGGTTATCTAGATGCCTTCCATCTCTACCAAAACATACTATCAAGAGGGTGCACAGCTCTCAGCATGTCAGCAAAGAGGTTTCATTCTAGATAAACAACAATAGAATGTTTGTCCAACTTACCTATCATATGCATATTAGTAGTATACTATTCAATGCTACATGAAGGCTTACACTATGCATGATATATTCTAGGAATACAAATATGAATACAACTATTACGAGCAATATCATTGACTATTCAGATATTCAAATAACAACTCAAATACTTATCTTTTATGTTTTTGTGGTTGCCTCCCGCTTGACCTCTATATGTCTTTGAACTTCTATTCATTTTGTACCACTATGCATGCTTAAGTGTGCACTAGTGTCATCCTCATGATCTCATACATAAACGTACGTTCATTAGTATAATCTCAATACTATCAAAACATTTTGTATGGTCATGATAATTTCATACATAGGTATACTTACCTAAGATCCTATCACAAGGTAGGATTCTAACTTGATATAGGAAAACATACATGGATTATCATGCTTGGTTATGTCTTAACATACCCAACAATAGCTTATTTGCTCTCTTCAATGATTTAGAGACCTCCTGCTAGAACCTCCATATCTCATAGGTTAAGCATAGTAGAACAAAGTCATACATACCTCATAAGTAGAGCTTCTATGTGATCAAATATTATGAATGAGTCTTTGTCTTCATGTCATCATGGTCATAGAACTTGATTTGTCTTTCTTGATGTACCTGTAACTTGTTAGCAGACAACATCATCCTCATACAACACCACATGTGCATTAGTACAATCATATAACCCTAATCAATGAATGTCTTCTATCATGCACATGCATTCATACTTTTACTAGGGTGATAAGACAATTCTAAGATTAATCAAGATTGTACTAACCTCAATAATACGAAGAAAAACATATCATAAACTTAATCATGAACAAATTTCAACACATACCTATATCTCCTCAAGTCATACCTATCAGGATTTCTTGGTTTTCTTATGTAAGGCCTTAGCCTCATCTCCCCCTAAAACTGGATCTGGAGCTAGATTAGGGTTTGTCAGAGAAACCCTAAAAATTCAAATTTTGAATTTCAAACTTCTGAATGGATGGAAAGATGTGGCTTGCTGAGCTGATCAAGCTGGTATACTTCAATTTTGAAAACTGCAAAATTTGACCCCTCAAAATTGCCTTTGAAACTTCTGGATTTACTCGACAGGACCCCGAACTAGGGTTTGATAAATCCCACCCTTCTGCCCAATCAAAAGGTTCGATCCAAAGCTCTAAACTTTGATTTTTTTCTGAGGAGCTTCCAGCTGTGGTCACAGCCTTAAAAAATTCCAACTTTTGCAGAAGCCCTAATTTTCCACCTTTCCGATCAAAATCCTGAACTAGGGTTTGATCAAGCCCAACCTTCTGAACAACCAAAAATTTTGATTATTCTGAGGAGCATTCAGCCGTGGACTCTGATTCCCAAAAATTCCAATTTTCTCTGAAGCCCTAAATTCCCACAGCAGTGATAAGCCAAAAATGAAGGTGCTCAGAATCCAATTTTGTTTTGACAGAAATATGCACCTGATTGTTTCTGGTGCATCTTTGAAATTACAAATCCATAGGGTCTGAAAGTTCGGCCTGTGGTATCTTGACCTGCCATCTTTCCAACCCCACAGGTCTGACCTCAATTGGATTCTTTGAGAGAGAGTTATGTCAAGTGTCACAACGTGACCTGTTTATGGGAGAAAATAGGAGAGAGAACATGTACGGTGTGCCACGTGTCACTGGTTCAACTTCGGCCTCTTAAAACCTTACCTGAGAAACTACAGTCCATTCTCTACTTGTAAATTTTTACGAAATTTCATTTGGAGCTTCGTAGCCCAAGTTGTGACCTTTTTTCCTAGGTCACCTGTTTATGACTGAGATCTGGAAGAGGCAAAAACCCTAACTTGTACGGATCATAAATCACAAAGTACAAGGAATTAGAGGCTGTCCTTTGTACAAAAGGTACATTGCAATGTTATCTATGACCTGTAAAGGTTTCAGATCCTGAGCCTTTTCCAAAATGGATTTATAGCGAAAGTTCCATGATGACTGTTGTTTGCTATATAAAACCCTAACCTTCAAATTGTCGCAAGTGAAGCAAGTGTCATAAGTGCCATACATTGCCTTCCTTCAGGTTAGCTCTAATACCATCTTAAGATTTAATATGCTAAGACATAAAATATCAGCATTACATTCCATTTCACAACAATAGCATATATAGGATCACTGAAAGAACAATAAGCACAACATAAACACAAGAGACACAAATTTATCTTGGGAAACCCTCATGGGGTAGAAAACCCAGCAAAGCTTCCTCAATATAGATTACCAGCAAATACAAAGATATAAACCCTAGACATGAGATCCTTCTCCTCCATAGCAGATCTCTCCCTCACCTATGCGCCAATCACAAGTGAGTGTAATGTGTTTTAAATGAGGAACACACCTCCTCTATTTATACACAACTCCGACTTGACTTTTACACTAACTAGGTCGGACCCAATTTATTTACTTAACATAATGTGGCAAGGCCGACCCCAATAGGGTGGTCTAATAACCCTTTAACCCACATGACTCATATAGGGCCGACCCCCACTAGGGAAGTCTAATAACCCAAGTTACCACATTCTCCACGGAGGAATAAAACATCTCTGGATATACAATAAGGTCTTCAAGGAGGAATGAAACATCTCCAAAATAATAAGGTACACAATATAATATTCTTAGAAGTTACAATATTTCAACATTTAACTTATCATAACTATGTTGATTTATGAATGCTTCTCTTAAAATATTTTTAGCATAGAGATAAAATTCTAAAGAAAATCAAGTGACTCCTTAATTTGCTTTTTAAAGTTTGATAGCTCAAAGTTGGTCTCAGTGGACATTAATCTCTCTCACACACAGACTTCTAATTTTAATATAATAACTTAAAACTCGACTTGAAAATGATTTTGTGTGGCACGCAGAATAAAAGCTAGTGACAATCACATTATAGAAATCCATCTAATATTTTTATTAACCAAATCAAAATGCTAATGATAATAGTTAGCTAGACATAAGTGAAATATTCATTTGTCAATGATGCAAATGGTTTAGAATGGTTTAAATAGTGTAAGGAAGAAAATATAGCATGGCAAGTGCAGTGAAAGGGCGGGGGAAGGGGGGTCTTTTTTTAGCTCAGAGGAAACATGGTATGCAACATCTCATGGGGGATTGGTATTACGACTAAAAATACTACATAATCACATTCCCTATTTCAAGGAACCACCATCCATCTAACTTCAAATTTTAAGATAGAAATGATATTTGGTGACTTTCTCTTTCTCATGAATTGGATTTAGAATAGGGTCACTAAGGAAGAATCCCTGATCAATAGGATTTTGTAAAGAATTATTTGGAATTTAGAGCAATTCTAGATGAGATTCAACTATTCCATATCAAACACTCAAACAACTATCAAGATGATGGAAGATAAAATGATGCAACATATTTGGAAATACAATGGAAGATAAAATGACATAACATATTTGGAAAAGTGGGTCTTGATTAAAAATAGGAGCCACCCCCCAATGTGGTTTGGTTCACCATAATATTCAAATACATCATGCAAACATTGATTTAAGCCCCTCCATTAAGAACTATCTAGAAATTGTGGGAAACCAACAAAAGTGGCAACTTGTGGTGAAAGAAATACGTGTTCACATTAAGGATTTATTATCGTGTGAGGGTGCATTTGCACTCCCCCATGCATTAGGGAACTTCTGTTCTCATTTACCTATCCATTGTAAACTCTTCTTTATGGCTCAATTAAATGTCAAAGTTGGTCAAGGTGGGATTAATCTACATGATGAGGAAATGCTTAGGGTTATTCTTTGTTGTCTAGAGCAAGGTGATAGTGGAGGCTAGCTCTGATTTCAGCAACATTCAAGGGACATTTCCTCTTTGACAAAACTACAATTTTTTTTGCTCAAGTGTTAGTGGTGTTTGCATTACTATGGTTCTAGGAATTTTGTCTCCCCTTTCAGATAGGATTTTGCTCTATTGTGTGTGGGCAATCTATGTGTTTAAGTGTAAAATCCTCTTGTCTCAGTTTAGGTATTTTTGTTCTAGGATTCTATTATGTTGAAAAGGGTGCTTGCTTCTGGATTCTATTTCTAATTAATCAGTTCAGGAGGTTGTGTCTCCTTTCATGTCCTCAAGGAATGGCCAATCCCATGGGCTCTAGATCAGTTGGAAATGGAATCCTGGCTAATATTAAAAGAGAATTCTAAGAAATATGATTGCCCAAGTTGAGGGCATGAAGTAGGTCATAGAGTATTTAATCCTATACCTTCGAGAGATAAGAGAAAAAAATAGAAGGAAATTGAGATTAAAATTGATGAACATGTTACTAAATCTGACAAGTCAACCAACGTCATAGATATGCACTACAAAATATTTTGGGTTTTTCTCGGGGGTCACAATTTGCTACTAGTCATCCCTTAGCTTCCATTAGTTCACTTAAAGAATCGTCAGTTGAAGAAGAGACGGTTCAACAAAATGCACTTATTTGGACAAAACAACTACATCCACTAGTCTTTATTGATTTGGAGTGAGAAGATATCCTTATGCAGGAGGCCTACAGTGGGCACCAATTTGGCTAATCTAGCATTTTTTCATGGTGTACACTTGTATTTTGCGTTTCCATCAATATGCAAGACAACACAATTTTAGACTTGACGGTATGTTAGTTTGCTTTAGTATATGTAGAGAGCTAGGCTAGAAATTTATTGTATGAAGGCCATCCCTTTGGAGCAATTTTGCATTTTTTTTTATTATGGTCATATATGTATATTTTTCGCGTGTTTATACCTTCTACAACCTACTAATAATACAAATGATAGCCTTCTCAATGTTTAAAATAAGAAGAAAAAAAAAGAAAATCAACATTGCTAATATCGGAACAAGCTCTCGCAAGCCCCATAGTGAGATAAGGCCTTAGAAAATTCCTAAAACATCATGGAACTAAAGAATTTGACATATTTGTGACACTAAGAGAGTTGAAGATGACACTCACTTTCTCATCAAATATCTTGTGTAAATTTGGCATATTTGTGACACTAGGAGAGTTGAAGATGACAATCGCTTTCTCATAAAATACCTTTTGTATACCCACATTAGATCGCAATTTCAAAATATTTATTACAATACTAGTTTTCATGACCTTTTAACTCAACAGAATTATGGTGATCTAGTAATGCTTCTCTTAAAGTTTTTCAAATATATATAAACAAATCTAAATAAGACCAAGTAATTCCTTACATTTTATGGTCCTATATATCAAAATTGGTCTCACAAGACTTTTTTTTTTCCAGAGAAAAAAACTACTATTGATATTCAAAGTGAATCAAATAGTACAAAGAAGAAGTCTTGATTCATATTAAATGAATCATTTACTGTTCCATCAAAAAATGTCCGCAGGACAGACCGCTATATGAGCATACCAGGATGTCAACGAAACTCAGAGAATGTGCAGAGATCACTAAACATAAGACATACAAAACCCAGGTCTTCAAAAAGACATAAACCGAAGACAAAAAAGAAATGTTCAGTCCAGAAAGAAAAAGGAGCCACAATCCAGCATACTGTTATCACACCATTCCTCCCATATCAAATGACCTTCAGAACCTGCTAGGGCATGCTTTGAGAGCTTGTCAGCTAATGAATTTTGATCCCGATATATGTGTTCAAACTTAATGCTTTGCTGTTTTGAGATTTCAAGAAGAGTCCTGGATGCCCAATGTCTCAAATTCAGAACATTGAGCTTAAATTCGCCAGCCGCCCATTTGATGGTGACCCTTGAATCACCATATACCTTTAAGTTGACCAAACCAAAAATGTTTGCGACCCTTAGCACGCACCAGAGTGCCATTAATTCAGCCTTCATGTTTGTACCATGTCCACAGTTAAGCTTAACAGTGAAAAAATGAGAATCATTGAGATAAATTACGCCTCCAACAGCACAAATACCCGACTGTGATGCTCCGTCAAAGAAAAGTACAGGCTGGTCCACTGTGAGATTGAAAATACTAACTCTGTCAGTCTTCAATTTTTGCTTATCAATCTTACATAGAGAGAGCATTTTTAAAGCAATTAGGCTACATTGAACAGGATCTGGTAGAGTATTCTGAAAGATAGCACTGTTTCTAGTATACCATATGGCCCATGGAATACACACAGCAAGAAAGAAGTGTTGCTTAACATGTCTAAACCAGTTTAAAATGCACTGATCAAAACTCCCAATTTCCCAGCACTGCGTAACATTTAATTCATGAGATGCCACGTCCCAGATTTTGCGAGAAAAAACACAGTGAACAAAAAGATGCTGTCTAGTTTCAGCAGCAGATCTACAGAGATAGCAATAGCTGGGTCCACTCCAACCCCTGTTACATAAGTTATCCCATGTTTTTAGCTTATTTTGAAACAACATCCAAGTAAAACACTTTAGTTTCGAAGGCATGTCCCATTGCCAAATCCTCTTGTACCACCAATCTTGAGGGAAAATGAATTTAGCTTGTATAATTCTGGAATATGCAGAACGAGCAGTGACATTTCTAGTTACTGGATTGCCTCCCCACAGCAGTTTGTCGGCCATTTTGTTTAAATAAACTCCAGCAGAACATAATTTCTTGGTGTAATCTTCCCAGATTCTCGCTAAATGACCCGAAAGGCCAATATCATGTGCAGAAAACCAATACTTATGAGACAAATTTCCAGCGTTGCGATGGCAGATTTTGTTTAGTGTGGGAAGCCCAATAATATGTAGATATTGGGGGATAATATCAGGGAGAGAGAAATCATGTTCCAAGCCAATAATCGGATCAATGCCAATCCTGATCTGACTACCAGAGCCTACCTGCCATATAATATCATTCTTTATCCAATGAAATATTTTCATAAACCCCCTCCACATGGGTGAAAAGTTCCATCCTGTCAATTTTGGATTCCTAATCCAGCAGAGAATATCCATCTTTATGTATTTACTATGAATAATTTTAGACCAAAGAGTATTTCCAAAAATGCCCCTCCAAGCACTTTTCAATCTAAGGGCAGTATTGAAAGCTTCCAAGTCTATGATACTCCAACCACCGAAGCGATAAGGCCTAGCAAGTGTATCAGTAGCAACCATTGGGATCTTTTCACAGCTAATTGTCCCAGACCAAAGAAAATTGAAGAAGTACCTTTTAAGTGTCTTAATGATAAAAGCTGGCACTTCAAGTAAGGAAAACCAGTAAACTGGTATACTGGAAAGAACAGACTTTACTAAGGTGAGCTTACCACCGATGGACAGGAGTCTATATGACCACTGTGTTATACGAGCCTCTACTTTCTTCAGGATCCACAGCCAATCTTTAATTTGATAGTTATTTGGCTTGAGGATAAATCCAAGATGTTTAAAACCTTGGTCTATATGACAGCACTTATAAGGCAGGATCAAATGTAAGGCTCTGATCTGGTCCTCATTTAGATCATAGTGATAAAAATTTGACTTGGCTGCACTAACTAACATTCCAGAAGCTCTACAGAAAGTCTGAATGATGAGTTTAATGATTCAGCTTGTTCATCATCATTTCATTTTTTTCTTTTTTTTTTAAATTTTAATATACAATTTAATTAGATTTAATGATTTGTATTCTTTCATGAGAGAATCTAACCTAATTTCACGAGAGAATCTAACCCCTAATACACCACACAAATAATTTATAATTTAAGTGACATAGTTTTCATCGACTTACATTCACAAATAACAACCAATAATAATTTCTGCTCAAAAAATAAAACAACCAATAATAATGATTTATTATTATTTGATTAGATTTAATATTTGCTTTCTCCTTATAAATCAAAATATTTATTATTACTTATATATTTACACTAATTAAATACTTTTAATAATTTATCTAATTAAATAAAATCTTAATCATTAAAGTAAAAAATAATAATTAATATTATATTTAAACCTATATTCCATTTAAAATCTTAAAATTTTGATAAGACCTGATCGTGAAACGACACGTAAGCGACCATTGCTTAATATTTAATTCTCCTCGATACTAATCATAGAAATGCATATCAGCGGTAACCGAGCACTTTCTCTGCCATTGCACACTCATTAATTGCAGAACAAGAGAGCGAACAGTACGCGTTATATCGCAATGCATTTTCGGTGTCTTTTCAATCGGAAAAACACAAAAGGCACCGGCAAACCATCGTGTCTAAAGTCAGGATGTTCATTCCTGTGCATATTACCTCCAAAATCCCGATCGGTGTCTCCGGTGAGCAGATCCCCGCCATCCCAGTGCCCGCAAAGGTCACCCGGTCAACGCCGAAAGATGTTGCTGAAAAGCGAGGGAAAGTGTGATAAGGCCATTCAAGAATGCCTTCCTCCTTCATCCGACTTGCCGTCGAGTAGAGCTGAGAAGCTGGAGAAACTATTCCAGAAAATCGACGCTAATGGCGACGGAAAGATATCGTCGTCGGAGCTAGGCGACCTTATGCGGTCCCTCGGCGAGAACCCGACGGACGAAGAGCTTCTGGACATTTTTTCCGATGCGGGTTTGGATGGAGACGGGTGCATCGACCTGGCGGAGTTCGTTGCTCTGAACAGCGAGAGCGTTGACAGCTCGTGCCAATTAGAATTCCTGGTAGACGTTTTCAAGAAGTTCGACAAGGATGGGGACGGATCCATCTCTCCCCATGAACTTGTTGAACTCTTGCGCAGGCTGCGAGTGCCTTGTACTCTGGATGACTGCCAGGCCATTATCACAAAGTTGGATGATAATGGCGATGGGCTCCTCACTTTGGAGAATTTCCTGGCGATCATCAAACGATCCGATGATTCATAAGATTGCAAATCTTTGGAGTGAAACATAACATCTATGTGCGGCACAAACTATTGCGCAGTGGAGATTGACAAGTAACAAACCATTAGCGTGAAACATAATTTACCTATATTTATTAGTTAATATTTTCTATATTACTCTCTATTGTTTTTAATAGTTAATACTTTCTATATTATATTATATTATATTATATTGCTTTAAAAAAATGAGTCACATAAATATTATTATTTAGTGATATATTTTTATGATTGGAAAAGCAACCTAGATAAAAATTGTCCTTATAATGGCTTAGAGCATGATATTTCTAGTCTGAGGAGGGAAGGAAATATTCTTTTGATGGGTGATTTCTATAGTACTCAAGATCTTATAATTTGCAATGGGCTAATGAAATGGCCAAATTCTAGCAGTATGAGTTGTAATCATGGACTTGTATCACATCATTATTGGTTCATCTTAGGACCAAGGAACTACTTCATTCCCAATATTGATAGGAGAAAGTTTTATGGCGATGGTCCAATAACATGGATATTCTAGATGGAGCAATTCTTTGATCTACACCAAGTGTCAACTTTACAAAAGCTAAAGGGATCTATTGTCTCGTGGTCAATATTTATGAAATAATTGATAGCACATTATAGGAATATTGAGAGTAACACCTTCTTTAGCCAATTGATAAATCTAAGAAAAAATTTCTAGTTGTAGAGCACATTAAACAACTTCAGAAGTTGATTCTTAGAGTGAAGAACATTCCTAGGATAATTTGTTGGATCTCTTAATGGAACTATAAAGGATGCCATTTAACATAAGGTGCGTCTCTTTGAACTTAAATTGTTAGATGGTGATTTTAATTTGGCAAGAAAATTTGAAAGTAAAAACATGGCTACTATAAGGGATGCTACTAACACCTATAGAGAGGGAAGTGCTTCCTCCCCAAACCACAATAAACCTACAAGGTTGATGCCTTAGCATTTGAAGGAAAAAGGAGCAAATAGACTATGTTTCAATTGTGACAACAAGTACACTAAAGGGAATAAGTGAAATGAGAAAAAGTTATTCTACATAAATTGTGAAGAGGAAGATGATCTACAACTGGAACAATCCCAAGAGTTATATCTATAAGATGCTACTCCAACCATATCTTGCCATGCATTGGCTAGCATTATCACTCCTCAAATTCTCAAGATATAAGAATACATCAAAAATAAAAAGGTAATAATGTTCATTGATTTTGGTAGTTCCCATAACTTCATTATTCTCAATTTATTTATATATCCAGCACCAGAATTTCAAGTAATGATTGAAAATGGAGGTACCATAAATTGTTCATGGAAATTCCATAGAACTAATATTAATATGGGGAAATATTTATTAGATATTCTAATGATTGCAATCCAAATGGGTGGTGGTGATCTTGTGGTAAGGATCTAGTGGATATAATCATTGGGAACAATGACTCTTTATTTTTTGGAACTTTTTTTGAGATTTTCTTCAAAAGGAGAGAAAATTGAATTTCGAGGTATTCTAGATAAACCCTCTAAAGTGATAAGCTCTAACAAAATGACAAATTTTTTAAATAAGGGACACTATGGTGTAATTGCACTTGATTGTGCTCATTAGATGTGGAAGCATCTATGTCATCTATTCCAGTGGATATCCAACAAGTTATTGACAAACATTCCAATGTATTTCGAGAAATTCCTAAAGGTATTTCACCTACTAGATATATTTACCATGCTATTCACTTGCAACTAGGTAGTGTTCCACACAACATCAGACCCTATAGGTACCCATATGCACAAAAAGAGTGAAATTGAAAATATGGTCCCAAAAATGTGAATCATTCAAGCCATCCAAATTTATTTCTCTAATCCACTAGTGATGTTTCATAAAAATGAAGATTCATGGCGTATGCATCTAGACTATAGAGAGCTTAATAATATGACCATAAAAGATAAGTTTCCTATTCCCATCATTGATAAATTATTAGATGAATTACAGGGATCAATTTTGTTTACCAAGTTGGATCTTTGTTCTGGATATCTTCAAATTAGAATGATAAAATAATACATTCCAAGATAATCCTTCAGAACAAATCAAGGTCACTATGAATTATTGGTGATGTCACTTTTCCTTACCAGTGCACCTTAGACATTTCAGATCTTGATGAATTCTATTTTTAAAAATTTCCTTAGAAAATTTGTGTTAGTATTTTTTGATGATATATTAATATGTAGAAAATATTGGGAGGAGCATATACAACATGTTGACAAGGTCTTAAAGCTATTGAAGGATCACCAATTGTGTGACAAGCCTTCTAAACGTGCCTTTGGTGTTTAGGAATATGAATATTTGGGTCATATTGTATCACATGAAGGATTCAAAGTGGACCCTCACAAAATTAAGGCTATAATTGAATGGCCAATTCCAAAAACCTTGAATAATATTAGAGTATTCCTAGGATTGATACGTTATTACTACAAGTTCACCAATAATTATGGTCAAATAGTAGCACTTCTAATAATGTTATTGAAAAGTGAGGCATTCTCTTGGACTCAAGAATCAACTGAAGCTTTTGAAGAACTTAAAGTGGTTATGTGTATAACACTTGTATTAGCCATGCCTGACTTCACAAAAACCTTTATAGTGGAATATGATGACTCAGGGCATGGCATTGGTGCAATTTTAATGCAAGAAGGAAGACCACTTGCCTTTTAAATTTTCCAACTTAAGGGAAAACACTTAGTGAAACCAAGTTATGAAAAGGAAGTGTTGACCATATTACTTGCAATTAAGAAATGATGTCCTTACCTAATAGGAAGACACATCAAGGTAAAAGAAGATCATGGTAGTCTTAAGTAATTCTTGGAAACAATATTATATTCAAAAGAGAAACAAAAATGGGTTACAATGATGTTGAATTCTGACTTAGAAATGATCTACCAAAAAGGAAAACAAAATGTTGTGGTAGAAGATGATATTAAGGGATTAATTTGTGCTATTTCCATTATGCAACTTGATTGAGTATAAGAAGCCATGACAATGGATACATGATCAAAAGGAATGCAAAATTATTCAATAACTACAAGAAGACCCTATTTCACTGATAATTTATGAAAAGAAAGTACAATAGTTGCAAAATTCATGGAATGAATTCAAAAGCTACATGGAATCCCCAAGATTATTGTAAGTGACAGAGATCCAATTTTCACTGACAATTTTTGTAAGGAAATATTTTCTTTTTTGTGCACTAAGTTGGCTCACAACTCCTCTCACCATCGTAAAGTTGATGATAAAATTGAGATGTGAATAAATTCCTAGAAGAGTATTTATGTTACTTTGCATCTGATAAAAAAACACAATGGGTCAAGTGGTTTCCCTTATTAGAATGGTAGTACAACATATCTTTCCATAATTCACAAAACATTTTATCATTTATGGTGATTTGGCAATTTATGGCTATCATCCTCCTTCCATAACATCATCCTTGAAAAATAAATATAAGGTTCAAGTAGTGGAGGATCACATAAAGAACCAACAAGAGGTTCTCTAAGGGTGAAAACATGAAGTTGGGAAACAATTTTGGCTTGTTTTTGACAAACAAAACTGCTAATTTTTATGTTTTTCAACTTCAACCTATTCAAACCCATATATCCCTTAGGAATTTCAACTTGAAGTAAACACAAAGGTTTTCTACTCGTATTTTTTTTAATTTTTTTTTATGGACATATTGTGGGACAAATTTGTTGTCAACCAACGGCATATACTTGAAAATTTTAGGTATGGATAATGAGTGACTCGTCTTGACCACGGTTTTTTGATATATGGTTATTCATTTTAGGGAAACAAATTGTAGGCTCATATTCTACACACGCTAAACTTGATCCTGGACTATATTTTGAGTTTTTTAAGACTTGGGAACTATTTTTTATTATTTATCGAAACAACATATGTTCAAAAAATGGTACATTATCGACACATGTTTTTGTCTTCTCATTTTGTTTCAAATGTGACTCTTATCAAACAAACTAAAACCAACCCATTGAAGAGGACAGTTCAAGGAACATCCCTGTAGTTTTTAATTTTTTTTTGGCTTCGGCATTGTGATGATATTGAATTTCCATTGTGACTGATTTTTACGTCACTGAATTTTTTAATGATACAGTTTAGTAAAAAAATAGAAAAAAATAGTAATCCTAAATGAAATTCAAAAAATTTTATATTATGAGAAAGTAGATTGAATGACGAATCTACTGGTATAAACTCCAACATGTAATTCTCATTTTTTGCAGTGGTCCGACCTTGTTAAAGTGACACATTTCTGCATTCTGTAGAAATTCTGCTAGAACTGTTGACCAAAAACTCTCGGCCCAGAAAATGTCTCAGGCGAGAGATTTAAAATGTCTCGGGCGAGAGTTGTTCCCGCTCAAAAATTAACCGAGAGTTAACGAAAAATCTCAGCTGAAAGTTGGTTTAAACTCTTGTCCTAGAGGTTATAACATTTCTCGCCCGAGAGTTTTGTTACATAATCCACTGAGAATATTTTAGGCCCCGACACATTAAATATTAATTTTCCATGATTTGTGGGAGAGATTCCACATTATTTGGATGGGATTCTCGGTCGAGAATGGTATATATAATCTCTTGGCCGAGATACTTTTCCAAATTATTTCTTCCGAGGATTTGTTTTCAGCAGATTGTTTTTTCGGCCGAGGGTTTGTTTTCAGCTAAGATTTTTCAGCCGAGGGTTTGTTTTCAGCAGATTTTTTCAGGTGAGCATTCTTTTCAGCCAAGAGTCTATTCATTCAATTTCAATTATGCCTAATGCTGCACTTGCTCTCTTCTTGGTTGTTGAACCTTGAACTCATCTTATATATTTACAAAATGTTAAATTTCACTTGAAAAGGGTTACAAATCACCACTTCTATCAAAAAAGGTTTGGAGATTAAACTCATTGGTATTTAAAGTAAATTTTTAGTGCTTTTAATGAAGACTATTTTTAGTTTGATAGGCAAAATCTTTTAGTACATTTCCATTGAGAAAGTTTTCATCACATTATTCTTTATTTTTTAGAATTAGTACTTGTGTGAATTGTATTGGTTGTTGCATGGTGAAATATTCCCTAAAAGAGGCCTCGTTTGTTTGTATTCACTAAGTTTTCACTACTTTTTCTCTTGAATCACCCATAATGAGCATTTTGATTACATTCGGAATTGTTTTAATATTTGTAGTATCACATGTCTTTGATGAATATTTGAGACTAAAGCACATAACAAGTCTTGCACTATTTTGAAATTGTTGTGTTATATGATCATGGTATTCCTGATATAAAGGTAAAGTTAGATCAATCAATGCTTTGTATTCATTTTACATGCATAAGAACTATTTCATGTTGAAGAGGTTTTTGGATACTATTTGGCCATAACAAGAACTATTTCATTTTGAATGAATAACACTTATTGGGTCAATGTACTGCTCTTTTTTTTCCAGCATATAACTCTCAATTCTCATATGTTTTCATGCATTAGATTTTAGGTCTTTATTTATTTCAACATGGGAAAGCGAAAGAAACATGAAAGAAAATATGATCGCACCAGAGTTGATGAAGAGGCAAGGAAAGAGATATCTCGTGTTTCTATGAGAAATTTAAGAGCAAAAAGAGCATTGGAAATAAACGTGGAGGCACATGGCAATGACGAAGAAATGAAAAATGTGAATGCACATGGCGGTGACGAAGGAATCCAAATAGTCGAAGAGCACGTTGATGAAAGAAATGAGGAACATGGAGGTGACGAGGAAATGACAAATGTGGAGCAAACTATGGATAGCGTTGATATTGAGACCATGAGTGGTGAGTAAATATTTTTTTATATGTTTATAATTTACTTTATAATACTTGAGTATATATATATATATATCTGATTTGAAAGTGAACAAAATCTTATTAATTTAAATTTATTTTTATGCAAGGTTGACATCCAACATACAACATCCTATTACAGTTAGCAATTTATAGAGATTAACTGGAAGCTGCAACAATATTGTCATTGATGATATTTTTTTGGAGAATTCGGATCCAAGTAAAATTGAAGAAATGGGACCGCAGATGCTTGATCGTACAGCTCGTTATAGAGTAGATAAGATAGTCAAAAAATATGTTGAAGGTATTTCTGTCATACAACAAGTTCAAATGTTGCATAAATTTTTAAAGCGAAAATGTCTAAAAGATGCAATTACATTATTGGGATTCAAAGTGCCAAAGAGGCTAAGTCAAATCAAATTGTATCACAAAATCTGACCTCGGTCCTTGCATCACTTGCAAAAAAACGATCTCACAATTTCATGGTTGCTCGTAAAGCAATTCTAACAGGGGTTGTGGAAAAAAACACTACAACCAGTCGTTTGTTGTCTATGACTGCAAGAACGTTAAAAACATCAAGAAATTTTTTATGGAAGCATAAAAAGCTTAGGGTTCAGTTAGATGAGGATGATGAAGTTGCATGTTGGGGTGTTATCTATAGGCAACCTTATCAAGATAGACTTACGGATAATGTGAGGGACATGGTGAAAGAGTTTTGGGATGTAAAATCGCATGTCTTACCAAATGAAAAGGATGTTGTTCGATGTCGTATATCGAAAGGAAACTATGAAACTCATGCCAAACATATAACAGCGATCACTCAAGCGGAAATGTTCAAAACTTTCATGGAGAGTAATGTTGATGTGAAGATTTCCCTTAGCACATTTGTGAAGCTTAAACCATGGTATGTCAGGCCCATCATTGTTCACGACACATGTTGTTGTCGATACCATGTAGAATTCGAATTATATTATGAGACATTTCTAACTTTTGGCATGCAGTGTTGGCCAAATAACCCCCCTCCTTCGAGTGTTCGTGATTTTGTATCTAAAATATTATGTGCTCGAGAGAATCATCAAGGACTCTATAAGAAACAATGCGTCGGAGGTAAAAAATGTGAGGAATGTTCTGATTTGGCCCTTTTTAATGCTAACTACCCCATTGATGCAAATGATCCTCAATTGTCAAATCGCATTGTCAAATGCAAGAGATATGTTTATGTTGACTATACTGTAGTTACAGATTCAATGGCAACATCAAGAAAGCTTAATTTGGTTGAAAGTGATATCTGTTTGACAGATTTTATGAATTTGTTCAGGGAACATCAAGAAAGCTTAACTTAGCACGATGGTAGGACTTACAGTTCAAGCAATCATGAGATGTATTTCCAAAAGGGACAATATTATCCATTGTTGATTTTGCAGAAAATTACACTTTCACTCCGCAAAAGGAGATACAAAGTGAGTATTATCATTCAGATCAGGTATCTATACTTGTGCATATTACATATAGACATGCAGAGCTTGATGTCGATGGTTTTGATAGCAATGAAAATAATCGCGAAGTGATTAAGGAGTATCATTTCTACATCAGTGATGATCGTACACATGATACATGTTTTGTCCAGCATTGTTGTGGTATGCTTTTGCAAGAATTAAAAAGAAGAAGGGTCACTTTTAAAGAACATTGGGTGTGGTCAGATGGTTGTGCTGGTCAGTTTAAATCGGCACGATCATTCTTATGGTTGTCTCGCCTTCATAGAAACACGGATGTTTGCCACACATGGAGCTTTTTTTAAACGGGACATGGAAAAGGAGAACATGATGGTGCTGGGGCCTGCGTGAAACATGTACTTAGGAGATATCAAATGAATCATTCTGGTGCTCGCCTTGCAAATTCAAACGATGTTGTTAATTGGTGCAAACAAAATTTGAGCCATGAATTCAATGAAAGGATGGGTAATGTGAGAAGGTTTTTCTGGAATATTGCAATGGGTGATGTTGACAGATCAATGCCGTATAATTGTACTGCAATCCTGAAAACAAGGGGCTTACACTCCATTAGGAGTAAGAAAATGGAAAATATACAAGCAATCGAGAAACGGAAATACTCTTGATTTTGTCTTGCATGTATTGATGATGTAGAGTCTTTGGATGAGTGTCAAAACCAAACTAACAAATTTGTGAAACCATGGAGACATCAAGAATTAGCACCATTGCCCCCATTTGGAAATATCAGCGATGTAGAGCGCGACAATGAAGCGGTTGTGATTGACAAAGATTATGATCGTGTTTTTTATTTGGTTAGACAAGGCGATGTATTTGCAGTCATTGCACTAGAAGATAATCCAGAAAATGTGCATTATTATTTATTGAGATGCACTAGGTCGAAAAGCACGTTGATGCAAGAATTTAAAGACCCGTCAAATTATACGTATGCAGTGGGTTCAATGGTTTTAATGGGCATTTCTTTGCAGAAGTAAGGAAATGTAAAGACCATATTCTTTTTCAAGACTACGAGTCAGATGTTATATGTGCTCAATACAGTCATTTGGTCATAGCATCCCGATTGCAGTTGAAGGCAGTGAAGAGTAGGAAAAATTCCAAGCATCGACAATGGAAATTGTCGATAGATGATCATAATGCCATTCTTGAAAATATTCCACTGGCACATTTCATATGATTCAAGAACACAGCAAGGTTGACGAATTTTTTCTTTGATTCTAGGGTGGGTGGGTGGGTGGGACCAAATGAGCTTCCACCTTCACATGGTTGGCCTCGTCAGTATAATTCTCAAAACTAAGAGAAGCTCTTTTTAACAACATATCCAATGATAACTCAAGGCTCATAGATGTTCATGGGAACAAGAGAGATGGATTCACCCTTTGGTACACCTGCCATTGAATGTCTTTGGTTATTTATAAAGTATAAGGGTTCTATATATTTTTTGTGTTCAATTTCTAGGTTAATATTGAACTACAACTTATGACTCTTATGAAACATGCAACCTCCAACATAGGGATGATGAGAAGAAGGGTTGTGATGAATCCAAAGATAATGTTGAAGACAAGGGTGAATAGATCTCTTGATAAATTGAAGGATGAATTAAAAGGAAACAAACGAAGAATAAGAAAAAATTATCTCACATTATGCCAAGAACTCTATGCAGAAACGTTCCACCTTCCATTCACATGTTTGTAATTCATTACATAATTACATAATTGGTTTCAAAAGACAGAAATTTCTACAAGGACTCGTACAAATAAATTCCAGCAGCAGATATTTCACTATGGAGGATACTTCATAGGTTGTAAGGGGTTGTATTTAGCTCCATGATCTTTTGACTTTAATCCATATAAGAGATAGCCACAATTTGAATGTGGGTTTGATTTACTTCTTTGTCCTGATTCTTTTGGGATGAAGATGCTCTATGAGACCAACATGCCACAAATTTTGCAAATCAATAGAGGGGTGATGTTAGAAGTAACCCCTATATTATGATAAAATTCCTTTTAAATAAAGCCTCTTCCATACCTATGGACCCTATACAATGAATTTTCCTAAATTGCATCATCTCACTCCTCCACAATTTGTTCTAAAGGAGGCTCATAATGAGTTCCATAAAGCATAATATGGGTGGCCTCCTAAACCAAAATAGTCTCTCTACATAAGGTAGTACAAAATAAAAAGGTATATACAAACTTGAAGTCCTTGGTATTCTAGAGGAAAAGACGGTGGGAAATAATGAAGTCTTAGTGGAGGATAAAGATGATGAAGAAAATGAGGAGGAAGTTAGAGATGCATAAGAAGAAGGAGAAGACAATGAAGAAGTCACAACAAAGGGTGAGGAAGCCAAGGACAAATATTTTGAAGAAGGGGAATCAAAGAGTGGTTCTAAGGTTGTAGAGCACAAATCAAAGGTAGCAACACACGAGGACGAGGTGGTCCACGTTTCATAAAATAACTTGACATCTCTTCCCTATGCCAATTTTTTTAAGAAAATAAAAATGAAGACATAAATGATTGGCATAGCCTTTGTTAAATTAGTAAAAAACTTTCAACAATCTTCCCACTTCTCAAAATTTCAATAATCTTTCCCACCTCTCACTTACTAAAGAAAGCTAATCAAGAAAAATATGAAAAGCAACCTCGAATGGTTTACTAATAACATAGGATAAATCTTATGTAATGCTTCTATAGCATCCTTTTAATACAAACATCCTTATTATTATTTTTTTACCACATTGCTTTTATGATTCTAGTGTAAATTAACTTTTATAACAAGATTACAACTCCAAGAGCATAATGATACACTAGCAAAGCAATATATCAATTGTGATGTTAGTGTCAGGTGGATCTTCAACAATGGCTACATATCCTTTGATTACCTAATAACACAATATAATACCATGAGTGCAATTATTACATAGGATTTCACCTCCTTATATATGGTTACTCATGGAGAAAATAGTTTCCACTTATGAATGTAGAATAGATTTTCTTTACACCAAAATTACAAAAACATAACTCGAAGAACGGATTTTATTATAACATTTAAACCTTATATCCTAACAGTCATAAAGTGATAAGATTTCCTTAGAGGGATAAAATGTTTTAGCATTCATCGTTAAGTTTATATCAATGAGGTTTATCACATGGATTCAGGGAATTTTGACCCAAGTATGGACAAGATTATTGTGATAGAGGTCAACCTCGCATTATATCAACTTCACATCATTTGATAAACTAACTCTAAGAACACTAGTTTATGGAAATTTTCTTTATTACACAATACAACATTAATGGGCTCAATAGGAAGCATTATGACTACAATACACCACCATTCTGGGCACAAAAATACACCACTATCATCATTGCTAGAGAGTTGAAGCACTAACTCACAATGCAGCATTATGACTACAATACACCACCATTATGGGCACAAAAATACACCACTATTATCATTGCTAGAGAATTGAAGCACTAACTCACAATGCTTTAGACAAATACTCATTTGTGGCTTCACAACCTTACCTCTTTGTCATTGTTGACTTGGGTGCATTTACCATGGTATAATAAGGAAATTCTATTGTATAGGATAAGTGAGTGTACCTCATTAACTTTTCCATCACAAACATTGAAAGAGACATTACATGCATTGAAGTCAAGGCATGGCAACATGATGCATGCCAATGCATCCTTACCATCACCCCTAGTTGGTTCAACTATTCATTGATTCATCTGCCAAAAACCCTTATAAGTTGAAAATGACACAACAATTTTCTATATGACATAATACAATTTAAATATTTGTTTGTCCACTTTAACACTCGAACCTTCATGCAAGTCATTTTAGCTTTTATAATTAATGATACACTCTTGGATGACTTCACAACTTTCAGGCATTGTTGGATAATACCAAATCCTAGTTATGAAATAGGATAATTGGAGCACAAATATTTAAGTTGGAAAGACTAACGAAGACATGTGTGCATAAAAATCCATTAGATTTCCCACCTTAGCCACCTAAGTGGAACAATGAAACAATGCAATGAATTGTTATTGATCCTATATTTCTACTCTTAGTACCTTCCTCTCTAATTTTACAAACTCATTTGTTAAGCAATCTCTTCTCATTGCTTATTTTGCTTTCCCATTTATTAAGTTGTCCATTGGATATCATGCATTGCAACATCATTGTGGGTTGACTATATATTATGTTTCAAATTTGGATTCTTTATAATTAATTTCTCAACACATGATTTTTTCTGGGCCTATCCACTTCATTTATATAGAGAAAATAAGATCTATGTGTTGTAAAATCCACACCCTTGAATTTTGTACTAGAAGAATAAAATAGTTAACTTATGTTGTCAACCTAAGAAAGTATAAATTATTTGTTGCATTCCTAATGAAATTATTGCACTTCAAATGGTACATTCACAAAGCATCAAGCTATGCATAGAGTAGTACATAAAATTTTTCAAAGGATTCTAAAGCACTATGATCAATCTCTGTGAGAAAATTTGCAGCAAGATTCAAATACCATACAATTTTCATTTTAAGTTCAATAATTAATATGAGTATGAAACCGAGTATGAACTTACACTTAGCCCAAACAAAATGTCAACCATTCAAAAGAGGTCGCTGACTCTATTTGTAGTACTTGGCTTTACATTCTATTACAACAAATTTTTTATCTTACATAACAAATTTATTTTTATGTTACAAAATTTCTCAACTAAATCTTCAATCTAGTGCTGCTGGCAACTTTGAGGTTGACCAATCCTTGGATTGGAGTGCTGATTTTTTCTTCTGCCATGATTTTAACCTTGAGGGTGAGGTGGTTGCTCCATGTATTGTGGAGGTGGCACTTGAAAAGGATGCTATAATGGCACTTTATCCAGAGCGTTGAACTCATCTAACTTGAACATCATCTAAGTGTCCCTATATTGATCTGGAGTTAGCCTTCTTCCAGAGACAGCGGTCTCTAATATTTCCATTTTGAATGTACCTTGCTTGATATCGACTGCAAAAAACAACCTTGAATATCCCTTTGAAATGAATTCTTATTAGGGAAGCATATCTTTTGTGAGGCACCTGCAACAATTAATTAACAAGAATATGCGAAATAGCAGAAATGACAGAACTCAGAATCACTTTTATATTGATCACAGGCCACTTCGAGGGGGAAACCTCCTTTGAGCAAGCTCAATACAATTAACTTCACGGTGCCTTCATAGGTCTCGACACACACTTATATACTAATTCTAGGCACCAATACTATGGGTCAAAACCATGGGCCGTTACAAACTATGGATCAACAATACTATGGGCGACTTACAAAGCATATGCACCAACAACAATAACATAAACTATTGATCAACAAATACTATGGGACGACTTACAAAGCATATGCATCCAACAACAACATACTAACAAAGTAAAGACATGGGTTCCTAACATCCCCTCCCCCTTAAAAAAATCTTTGTCCTCAAAGCTTTAGATGTGGAAATTGTTGTTGAATCTGAAGGAGTGGTTCCCATGTAGCATCCTCTGGTTGCATGCCATGCCACTGAATTAAGACCTCTGTGATAGAGCGAGAGCGAAGCTGACGCGTGCGCCGATTGAGGATGGCTGCTGGCTCCAAAAGGATGGATCCTTCATTATCCAGTTCGGGTAAAATCGTTTGTCCGCTGATGTTGGTGCCAAGAACTTTCTTCAGACAAGAGACATGAAATACTGGATGAATGCGGGAAGAAGGAGGAAGTTCCAATTTATAAGCAACGGACCCAATCTTCTGAAGAATCCGATATGGCCCATAGAACTTTGGAGCGAGCTTATGACTCCCTTTGAGTTTCAAGGATGATTGTTTGTACGACTGGAGATGAAGAAAAACCATATCGCCGACTTGAAAAGTGCACTCAGAACGGTGCTGATCAGCTTGTTGCTTCATGCGATTTCTTGCCATGTGAAGATTGTCCCGCAAAATGCGAAGAATCTGATCGCGGTTTCGAAGGACCGTGTCAACTTCTTGAACTGGTGAACTGGTGGGGGTGTATGGAAGAAGAGCCGGAGGTGCCTGAACATAGATTGCTTCATATGGGTTCATTTTAGAGGCAGTGTGGTAAGAGGTATTGTACCACCATTCAGCGAGAGGGAGCCATTTTTCCCATTGATGTTGTTGTTCTGAGGTGAAGCAACGAAGATAAGTTTCCAAGCATTTATTGACAATTTCAGTCTGACCATCTATTTGTGGGTGATACCCTGAACTCATCTTCAGTTTGGTGCCAGTGTGGCGAAATAGTTCTGTCCAAAAATGACTGGTGAAAGTTGCATCACGATCCGAGACAATGGAAGAAGGGATGCCATGAAGACGAAAGATCTGGTCCAGAAAAATTTGAGCGATGGAGGCGGCTGTATAGGGATGGCTGAGAGCACAAAAATGACTATATTTGGAGAGGCGATCAACCACAACGAGAATCACTGTCTTCCCGCCAGATTTAGAGATCCCTTCAATGAAATCCATAGAAATATCTGTCCAAATCCGTGTAGGTATGGGAAAGGGTTCAAGCAATCCTGGAAGGAGTGTTGTTTCACCCTTATTGCGCTGGCAGGTATCACATTCGGCCACCATCTGTTGAATTGTCCTTTTCATGCCCTGCCAAAAGAAGTTACGTCGTGCTCGTTCATACGTTTTGAGGAACCCAGAGTGCCCTGCCGATGGAGAAGCATGGAGTTCATAGAAGACATCCTGTTGAAGATCTGTGCTCTGGGGAAGCACCAGATGACCCTTGTATCGCAGAGAAGCACCATCCCAAGAGTAATGTGGTACAACAGAAGGGTTGTTGGTCAAGCGTTGGATGATTTGAGATAAGGAGGAGTCATTGACATAACCCTGTTGAACAGATTGCAACCAATTTGGAACAGGCATAGAAATAGCTGAAAGAGAACCTTGGGCATCAAATGTGCGAGAAAGAGCATCTGCCACAATATTGTCTTTACCCTTCTTGTAAGTGATCTCATAGTCATAACCCATGAGTTTGCTAACCCATTTCTGTTGTGTCGGGGAGGAGACACGCTGGTCCAAGAAATATTTCAGACTCTGGTGATCAGTCTTGATGCAAAAATGATTCCCTAATAGGTATGGGCGCCACTTCTGTACTGCGTGCAAAATAGCCATCATTTCCTTCTCATAGGTAGAGGCAGCTAAATTCTTACCTGAAAGGGCTTTGCTGGTGAACGCAATGGGGTGTTCATCTTGAAGGAGAACAGCACCAAGTCCATTGCCGCAAGCATCACTCTCAATAGTGAAGGGCTTGGAAAAATCGGGCATAGCTAGCACAGGTGTAGTACACATAGCTTGTTTTAGTTTGTCAAATGCACACTGAGCAGCAGGTGTCCATGTGAAGGCATCCTTTTTCAATAGAGCAGTTAATGGAGCTGCAATCTTCCCATAATCCTTGACAAACTTGCGGTAGTATCCGTTCAACCCCAAAAAACCACGAAGGCTCTTGAGTGTCTGAGGACGCGGCCAATTGTTCATGGAATCGATTTTGGCAGGATCCACGCGAACCCCTTGTGCTGAGATAATGTGCCCGAGATACTCAACTTCCTTCTGTCCAAAAACACATTTAGACTGCTTGGCATGGAGATGATGGTCAGAGAAAAGTTGCATGACAAGATCCAGATGCTGGAGATGTTCATCCCATGTTTTACAGTAGATGATGATATCATCAAAGAATACCAGAATGAATTTCCGCAAGTAGGGTCGAAATATTTTATTCATTAAGGCCTGGAATGTGGAAGGACCATTAGTGAGGCCAAAGGGCATGACCAAAAACTCATAATGGCCATCATGTGTGTGGAAAGCTGTTTTAGGGATATCATCCTCATGAACCCGAATTTGATGATACCCAAAACGAAGATCCAACTTGGAGAAAAAGTGAGCCCCATGAAGCTCATCAAGAAGCTCATCAACAACAGGAATTGGAAACTTATCCTTGATGGTGAGGTGATTAAGTGCTCGGAAGTCAATGCAGAGGCGCCATGACCCATCTTTTTTGCGGACAAGAATAACTGGAGAAGAAAATGAACTAGTGCTTGGGCGAATAATACCTTGCTTCAATAAGTCCCGAACGAGCATTTCAATCTCCGTTTTTTGGTGAAATGGGTAGCGATAGGGCCTGATGTTGGGAGGAACGCTGCTAGGAAGGAGCTGAATATGATGGTCTTCTGGCCTGGAAGGTGGCAATCCCACTGGTTCAGCAAAGACACCTGTATATCGATCCAGAATTTGTTGTATATCCAAAGGAGTAGTGGAGACTGTTGAGGGTTGCATCTGGATGGAATGGATCTGAGCGATGACACCATGTGAATTCTTCTTGAGGATTTTTTCCATGCGATGTGAACTGATGATGCTTAGAGAACCTGGTTGTAATCCTGTCAATGTGTGTTTGTGTCCATTGAGGGAAAACTGCATCCAAAGTTCAGCAAAATCCCATAAGATAGGGCCAAGTGTGCGTAGCCATTGAGCGCCCAAAACCACATCACATCCGCCTAAGGGAAAGGAAAACATGTCAGAGCGCAAGGTATAATCTCCCATAGAGATACGCACATTTCGACACTTCCCTTTGCAAGATAAGGTGCCCCCATTGGCAACCATGAATTCAAAGTTGGAGCAAGGATGGATAAAACAATCAGCTTGTTTGGCGATCCGAGGGTCAATGAAATTATGAGTGCTACCAGAATCAATGAGTATTATAAGAGGAAGCTTCTTGAAGTAACCCCTGACCCGGATTGTTTGGGGGGTGGTGATTCCAGCTAAATCATGGAGAGATATCTCTGGCTGTTCATCCTGAGACGGAGGGTCAATAGGCGGTTCCTGAATGTCGACGGGAGCATCCAGTGTTTCTGGATCTTCGTCACCAATTTCAGAGGCAAGCGGAGACTCCACATCTAAGAGATAGAGCTTTTGCTGAACACATCTATGTCCCCAAGTTAATTTCTCATCACAATTATAGCAAAGCCCCTTTTCTCTGCGTGCTTGCATCTCTGTTTCAGACAAAGACTTGATAGGAGTCGGTCGAGGAGCCTGTGGCATAGGTGGTCGCTGAGAACCCATATTTCAGAAGGGAACAAAAGTGGGCTTGGAGCGTTGTTGGGCTGTAATCTTGTCTTCTGCCAACTTAGCCAACCTTAGTGCTTCCATCATTGTGTTGGGACAGAACATTTTGACCTTAGAGCGGATGGCATCCTTTAGACCACTGATAAAACAACTCCAGTAAAATTCATCAGGCAATCCTTCAGTGTGGTTGGCTAGATTCTCAAATTCGGTTTGATACTCTCTCACAGTGCCAGTTTGGCGAAGTTTAGTGAGGGCTCCTGTGAAGTCATCAAAAGCACTAGGACAAAATCGTTGCAAAAGGAGCTGGCAAAAGTCTGGCCATTTGGGCTCTGGATGAGCCTTGATGTACCAACGGTACCATTGAAGAGCTTCCTGTTCCAAATGAAAGGATGCCAACGGAACTTTGTTGATATCAAAAGTATTATGCAGAATGAAATACTATTCTGCACGATAGATCCATCCAGTTGGATCGGTACCATTGAAGCGAGGAAAATCAAGCTTCGGACCACGAAAATTGCTGGAAGAAGAGAACCCATTGTCTGCTGAAGACTCGGACTACCGTTTGTTGTTCATAGCTGAATGTTCAAGATGGAGACCGAGAAATTTTTCATCCAGATCCTGGAGTTTGGCTTGGATGGCTGTAAGTGCGTCCTCCATGGTTTTTGCTCCTGCATGGGTGACAACCATAACCAGGGATTTTTTTTTTTTTGGTTGACTGGGTAGGAAAACAAAAACAGAGACTACTTCAGTAAAGGAAAATCTGGACTTGGGAAAAAATCAGAAGGGTAATTGGGGTTTGACTAGGTTTTGGACACTGTTGGATAGATAGGGAAGCAAAAATTAGGATTTCAGAAGCAGGGTGAAAGAATGGGAAAATTTAGCAGAGGGGAACAAAGAAGCAGAATTCAGAAAGGAATTCTGTGATAAAATTTGAAGTTGATTGGGTGAAATTTGAGGAAGTTATGGCAAACCCTAAAAATAGACAAATGTGGGATTTCGGGCTTTGGGAAGGGGAATTGGGGATAGAGTCCTCAGGACTGAAATATGCAGAATGGGATGACAGGGGTTCCCCAAAAATTTCAAGGGAAACAGAGTGAAAATAAGGGAGATATGGAGAAAAAACTGAATTTTTTTTTTTCCAGACTGGAGCGGCTACGACTCGAAAGGGATCTGGAACAACGCCGAATGGATTGAAAACAGCTGAATCTAGAACGGCTTGCAAAATGGATCTGAAACGGCGCAGCAGTGATCGACAATAGTTCAGCTGAAAGTAGATATGGACCCCAGGTATGTGCGGCTTCCTAACAGTTCAGGGGTTTCACTCGGCCACCAATGCTGTCTGATAGCTTGCGTATTGGGGCAGTACCCCTCACTCCACGACTCAGGTAAAACTGATAACCGCTTTGCCACAAACGACAGCTCTTGGTTTACCTCACGGGTGGGAACTAGTCAATCAGGTAGGGGTCGTTGCCCTTTTCGCTGGCAGGTCCTCTCAATGGGCCAGCTACTTCGGGGTTCCTGTGGTACTCCTCACAATGAGTTCTAGAGCTTATGCCCAAGTACTTCCCACAGTTAAGCAGATAGGGATTATTCCCAAATCCGGACCTGCAACAGATGCGAAAAAAAATTTGGCAGAAATTTCACCCAGCCAGCCCAAGAAATTGCTCTGATACCAGATGTGAGGCACCTGCAACAATTAATTAACAAGAATATGCGAAATAGAAGAAATGACAGAACTCAGAATCACTTTTATATTGATCACAGGCCACTTCGAGGGGGCAACCTCCTTTGAGCAAGCTCAATACAATTAACTTCACGGTGCCTTCATAGGTCTCGACACACACTTATATACTAATTCTAGGCGCCAATACTATGGGTCAAAACCATGGGCCGTTACAAACTATGGATCAACAATACTATGGGTCAAAACCATGGCCCGTTACAAACTATGGATCAACAATACTATGGGCGACTTACAAAGCATATGCGCCAACAACAATAACATAAACTATTGATCAACAAATACTATGGGACGACTTACAAATCATATGCGTCCAACAACAACATACTAACAAAGTAAAGACATGGCTTCCTAACATCTTTCTTCAGTTGTGTGCTTTTGGATTTGATGGATGAGAACATTCCAGCCAATCTAGATGCATAAGGAGAAGCTTGAGAAGATTCCCCTAGTCCTTGTGGCCACCTGGCTATGCGGAAATTTTCAATGATAACTAAGGACTTAGAAGAGGATGAGGCTTCCCGTCCATGATACTGATAAACTTCCATGGATGACTATTAGCAAGTGTACCTTTGATCTCATGGAGTTGTAGGTGACAGTTAGATGATGTATTTGAGGCAGCAGTGAGTGGTTCTCAGAAATCAGACTTCTAAATGCATGCTTCAGCAGTGAATCTTCCCCAAATCGACCAACAGTGATGGCAGCAGTGAATAATCCAATGATACAGCTCTCCACAAGAGGATCATGATCTTCCTTATGCAAACCTAGTACATAAATAACAAGTGTAGGTTGTTGTCGATAATTTTCCCTTTAGACCTATTGTGGTGCTACAGGAACCTGCTCCACCACACCACAATAATCTTAGTTTATGTAACCTGAATTACTCTTTTGAGGAGTGTGTGGTTCAAGAGCTCACAACATACATTTCACATACATATACCAAAACAAATTGATCACAGCATCATACCAACATTGCATTGATCTCGAGCATTGAATATCAATAAATGATTAAGATCTGATTAAAACATTATAACAATCCTGTAGATGACCCCTTTTAATACACAAATGCCCACAGTGGCAAGATACATGGACTATATCAACACAGGAAATTTATTAGCAAGTGTACCTTTGATCTCATGGAGTTGTAGGTGACAGTTAGATGATGTATTTGAGGCGGCAGTGAGTGGTTCTCAGAAATCAGACTTCTAAATGCATGCTTCAGCAGTGAATCTTCCCCAAATCGACCAATAGTGATGGCAGCAGTGAATCTTCCCCAAATCGACCAACAGTGATGGAAGCAGTGAATAATCCAATGATACAGCTCTCCACAAGAGGATCATGATCTTCCTTATGCAAACCCAGTACATAAATAACAAGTGTAGGTTGTTGTCGATAATTTTCCCTTTAGACCTGTTGTGGTGCTACAGGAACCTTATGCACCACACCACAATAATCTTAGTTTATGTAACCTGAATTACTCTTTTGAGGAGTGTGTGGTTCAAGAGCTCACAACATACATTTCACATACATATACCAAAACAAATTGATCACAGCATCATACCAACATTGCATTGATCTCGAGCATTGAATATCAATAAATGATTAAGATATGATTGAAACATTATAACAGTCCTGTAGATGACCTCTTTTAATACACAAATGCCCAAAGTGGCAAGATACATGGACTATATCAACACAGGAAATTTATTAGCAAGTGTACCTTTGATCTCATGTAGTTGTAGGTGACAGTTAGATGATGTATTTGAGGCGGCAGTGAGTGGTTCTCAGAAATCAGACTTCTAAATGCATGCTTCAGCAGTGAATCTTCCCCAAATCGACCAAGAGTGATGGCAGCAGTGAATAATCCAATGATACAGCTCTCCACAAGAGGATCATGATCTTCCTTATGCAAACCCAATACATAAATAACAAGTGTAGGTTGCTGTCGATAATTTTCCCTCTAGACCTGTTGTGGTGCTACAGGAACCTGCTCCACCACACCACAATAATGTCTTCACACCCAAGATCACCACTGGAGAAGCAAAGCCCATAACAGTAGTAAACTTGTATTCTTCTTAGCAAATGAAAGAAGATCTAAGGAAATATATAGTTGTCCATACAGCAGTGCGCCCTTCTTCAGATGGCAGTCACCATTCACTCTAATGAAGTCGCCCTCAACAATACTTAGCAGTAGCAATAAGATCAATCTCTACCCCCATGATTTTGGCCAAGTTGTGATGAAATATGCATTTGCTAACTCAGCCTTGGAGGATATCTGCAGATGGTGTTATTATCAGTTGTTTTCCACATGATTTATTTACATGGAATGGACTTTACAGATTTGATATATGTTAGTAATAGCATCTAATCCTTTAATAGAATCTAAAAAATATTTAGGTCTACTAATACTCAACCTTTTGATTACATGCACCTCAAATCCATCCTTAAAACTTTCTATCTTTGGTCTTATGCAGCAAAAATGTGCCAGAAAGGATTGTAGCAAAACCACACATCTCAGTGACGATTTGAGATGGATCTTGCCTGTCCCAGTCCTGAAACAACCAAGCAAAATTCCAATCAATTGTTGTGCTTTAGCATTAATAAACAAGCAAAACATAAAAGCATTATGAAAGAAAAACATAAAAGCATTATGAAAGTTGATCAACCTCATCTGCTGCTGCAGTAGGATGATATTGACACATGGAAAAGCAGATCAAAACTGACATTGATAATCATCCAGGGTGAAAAATAGCATAACAGCTGCCATAAGACCATAAAACGGCCGCAAAACTTGAAATAGGACAGATGACAAGGATTCACTCAAGATGCTGCAAGAGGAAGGAATAAGATGATCAGATATGCGAGTAACCACACGGTTTCTAACCATACTTGACAAAAACAAAAGTGATATTCCAATACCTGACATAACCAAATAATTTGATCACCAGTAGCTCAGTCACAAGGAAACTATGTTCAAGTAAACAAAAATGATTGTTCAAGTAACCAAAAATTATCGTCATGCCCTTGGTCATTTCTTACTATCGCAAAAAATGGTGACAATTGATTTACAAGTAGAGCAGATCGATCTCAACCTTCGGACCGGAACACCAATGGCTCTTGGGTTTCTGTGGGCTGCAAAGTCAAAAGGATGAAAGAAGAATAGTTACTTCTTACTACCCTAATATGGATTTACACAATAGTTCAATGCCAAAACAATAAGATTAATATTTATCTCGTGTTAATTCCAAAACAATAAGATTAATTCCACAACATTAACAAGAATGTTCATCCAAGCAGTGATGACATGCCAGAGGGAAAATTCTTCCCTGGTTATAGAGGAGTCGACCCTTGTGAAGCCATCTGATCCAAACCATCTGATAGTCACTCCTAATCCTTATGGACTAGGCTTGTATTTTTACAATAGATCAACATTTCTTTACCAATAGTTCATATCCTTGAAAACCCTTTGGCCAATATTGGCGAACACATCTCTTCCAAAGAGTGAACATAGAAGGGTATGCTTAGAGTGCCTAATACCCATGAAACAAGAACATACCAAATAGTTGGAATCCCCAAGAAGAGTTGCATGCAAATGTACCTTCCTCTGTAAAAGAACTGAATACTAAGTCTAAACGTAATTCCAACAATTCCTAGCAAATTGACAATCCAAAAACATGTGCTTCACCATTTGAGAATGGCTACAGATAGGGAAGAGACCATCAAACTGACCATTTCTCCCCAACTAGGCCTTCAAGGGAAGCCCCTAATAGAAAAAAATCCAGACGAAAACACATAGCTTGTATGGCAATTGCTTGATTTGATGCAATCTGGAGGCCATCCAACAAGCATTGATAATATGGGCTAGTTCTTGGCACTGATGCAAAAGGATGTATAATTTCTGACAATCATAATATTGGAGAGTGGGGGACCAAATATCCATGCCCAAAATTTACATGGACATAGTTGATAACATCATGATGCAAAATTATGCATCTTTAGCAATGGAATATGGTTCAAAGAGAATTGAAATCAATCAAGAAATATGCAAAAAATTCAAAAAGGCTCTATGCAATGAAGAAATTCCATCATTTGCAGTACCTTCACAAATTCGGCATAACCAAAACAAGACAATGTTGAAAACTTGACACCTTTGGAGGAAAGATTGGTATCGCCAAGGATGACCTTTCCTCAAATAAGACAATTTAGCTATAAAAGAGCTCATGCTGTGCTTACAGGAACAATTATAAATTTGTCTACAGACCTGGATAGAGTACAAATACCATTTCCTAGAATCCTAACATATTCAAGAACGGTTGGTTGCAGTGATGTTGAAAAGAAAGCTAGAAAACAAAAATGCATATCTATCTAGCAATGTTCAGCTATACTGTGTTATGCTTGCTTTACATGAATTATGCAATACTCTGTTTTATAGAGCTGAGGGCATAGATATTGATGACAAATGGGAAGAAATTTTCAACAAAGAAATCGAAAGAAACAACAATGCTTTATTGAATATCAGGTCAATTGATTCTAGTGATGAGGAGGATGAGTTGGAACTTAGTTCTGAAATAATGATACATGGATGTGGACAAGCTCTTTTAATAGATGACTTGGACAATGAAATCATACAAATTTTTACCTTCTGAAGAGTTTCAAACTTTGTCCATTTTCCAAGACAAGTTTTCTGAAGAACTCAACGTCCCCCACACTATTTTTCGGATCTAGCCAACTTGATGACGTTATAAATAGATTTACTTAAGAAAAAATATCACAATGAGAATTGCTCCATGATTCACAAGACTTTAAAAAACACAACACAAATATTTTCTTTAAGGAAGTTCACATTCTCATCATCTAGGTTTCGAATCTGCATGGATTTCAATTCGAAAAAGGACATCTAAAAGACCAAACCCTTGTTGCAAAATATGTAAAATATAAAACAAATCTTGAAAAAATATTGAAATCACCAATTGCTTATCATTGCCTCATAAACATACGCACATCTCCTGACTATTTTGAACACATAAGAAAGGATGTGTGTGCAATGATATGGCAACTTGGTCCTCCAACAATCTTTGTAACTTTTACCAATGTTGAACATCTTTGGGCTCCTTTGTGCAATCCATTACAGGAAACTAGAAACAAGTCTTTTGGAAAATTTGATAAAACAAACTTTGATGAAACTCTTGAATCATTGATAAGACATCATCCTATCATTTGCAGTCGCTACTATAAGCATAGAATGTCAACACTATGAACTATAATGCTAAACAATAATGAGTTGTTCAGATACATAGAAGACTATTTATTTATCACCGAACCAAAGCTTGTATGACAATTGCTTGATTTGATTCAATCTGGAGGCCATCCAACAAGCATTGATAATATGGGCTAGTTCTTGGCACTGATGCAAAAGGATGTATAACTTCTAAAAATCATAATATTGGAGAGCGGGGGACCAAATATCCATGCCCAATCCCTCCAAAATGGACCCATTATGGCAGTATTCATTTTGAACACATTTTCCTAAAGGATGAGCCCTGTTAACCCCATTTTGTATGGGTGTCCACTTTCATCACAATCTCATTAGGGGGTTATGTGTGATAGAGATTGGATGGCTTGTGTTCTTGATTCTAGACATCAAATAGAAGCATATGATGCATTTCCATATCTATGTGCAGAGAAATTTTTCTTTGTAGCAGGGAATATTTACTAATGGCATTTTGGATAGAGCATAGGAGGAAGCATTCCCTATTTAATATGACCCGAAATATCATATAAAATGGAATTTATTTCATCCTTTCTGATGGAAGAGTTGGATTGTTAAGTTAATGGAATCCCTAGCATCATCATATTTCATAGGTCTTTGAAGATTCTTGTAACAATGTTAGAACATAATTAATGGTGGTAGGTACATATTATGGATAATTTTACTTTCAAATGGGAGCAAAGCTAGTCATGCATGTGAACTAAAGCAACAAAAAACAACATTTAGACCTAGAACCTAAGTTGAAGGAAGTCCCCTCTTTGCAGTGCAGCCTCTCTGGTCCTTCCCTCTTTGTGGTGTAGTTTTTCTAGGCATATTCTTTGAAGACATATATGGGTTCAATATACTAAGATCCATAAAAGAATATGGAGTGGGGTTCGAATCGAACATTAGGAAGATGAGATTGCTCATAGATTTTATCAGCACACCTTTCACCAAGATTGTATGATCACTCTGTCATTGCCAAGAATGTGTGTGCCTAATAAGCTTAGTGTCAAATTTGGTAGCATAAAATTAAAGAGAGTTGCTACATGTTCACCAACATCTAAAATGCAAAATGTGACGGTAAAACAAGTCATGTTTCTCTAAGGTAAGTTGGGAGTAAATCAGTGTGAGTTGTGTACATTGGGAGCTATTTTGGCTAGTCTTCTAGGCATGAAAAAACTCTAATCTCAGAATCTGGGCATGAACAACCATTTTTAACAGTAAAAAATGCACAGAATACCCAGAATACCATGAATATAAATTCAGTATTATGTATATAACACAGAATACCCATAAAAACAGGAGGTAAACCCTTTAAGCTAAAGCTAAGACCAATGATTAGAAGACATGAAATAGGAATATCCATACCTGTGTCCTTGGTGGAAATTGAGAAACTACAATTTTCTCAACATGTGTATTTGTGCCACTAGCCTCTGTTTCTGACCGGTCAATAAAATCCGTATCATCAAAGTTGTCATCATTCATGAATCTAGTATACTGCATAAATTCCATATAATTTATAGACATTAGATTTGGAGAATAAAAAAATTAGATTTCATATAATAAATTGAAAAATATTATTGCATACTTACGTACCTTGCCTCTGTTTTGATTTTGTCCAGCGATGACTCGCTTATATCTCTACAGTACGTTGCATACTGATGAAGCTCTAATCGAGTCATGCTATTCAAGCGATCATCAGAATAATCATCAAATGGAATTTCATCCATACTGGTTGAAGATGACAAATTATTTATGCCGATTTCCACCCCTGCCAATGCAGCCCCAACACGCTCTCTTATCTCTTCCCTCACCCCTCTTGCTATTTGGGATGTCATTTCCAACTCGTCTTGCAAAGCAACGACTCTAGGATGTGGCTGTACTAACTCAGGCATCGAACGCCTATACTGAACATCTCATCGTGCATCAGGTCGTTCATATGTACGACCTTTGCCAGGACCATAGAAACAAGATCCCGTATCTGTATAGTCAGGTTCCATGTGAAACCAGAACTCTGCAATCAGCATCTTAACAAAATACTGAGGAACCTCATCATTATTAGGGAACTTCCCATATGCACACAGGAACCTGGAATAAATATGGGGTGCAATAATTGGATCATTGAATCTTGCGATCTTTATACATTTTTGTCTTCAGGCCGCAAGTCAAAACATGAAAAGACCATTTCTTTTGTGACAAGTTTTTTTATTTCTTCAAACGTGTGGCAACCCATCATTGACAACCGTCTCCTACGCATCATCTCATGAAAAATATGGGTTGATGGTCCAACCCCAAGATATGTCTCGATCAAACTATTCAGATTGTACAAAACAATCTAGAGACATTGTTGAGAACCAAAAGAGATATTTGAAGTGTCAAGTTCTGCCTGCAATCTCGATGAATGCTCCTTCATCTCTTCCACAATCAACATAGCGATGTTGTCTTCCCAAGGAGTCTCCTCGGGAACATCTCTAGGATTGCTGTAAAGAGGATCATATCTTTCATTGTGAGCATACTACTACACCCGACAACCTCTCCTTCTCTGGGGAGGTGGATTAGGATCAGCAGCAGCAAACCTTGTAAGAAGTAAAATGCATGTGCAAGTATTAAAACTATATATATAATTTGTCAATCAAATTATAAACATTTAAATAAAATGTGTTCATTTTAAATACCTGATGGAACCTCTGCATTATCATGAACATGGTGAGAAATAAAAATAAATTCTTCTGAACCATCATTATTGTTAGAATGTCCAGAATCCCTTGTAGGAAACCAAATATTGGCAATCACATGTAAGTTTACAGGAAAAATCATGTAATTTTTCACAAATAAAACAGTCATGTCAAACAAAAATTCTAGTCAAAATGTATGTAAACAATCTCTACCTGGCGATGGCGTATCTGAAGAATAAGACACTAAGGGTGCCATCTGTGGTTGTCCAATAGCCCCTGTAGACCCACCCTCAGACACACGTCTGTCATTTTGAGAGCCACCACCTGTGCACAACAAGATCTGTGTAAAAGAAGTTTTATGTTTATATAGACTTGAGCGTGAATTGAATGACAATTGAATTTACCTGACGATGACCTCAGGGAGTGAAGCTGTATACTAGCGAAGATTGCTTCACCCTGAAGCTGTGAACCTGTTCCTGATAAGAATTTTCCACAGATTAATAAACATGTCAAACAAGAATTCTAGTCAGAATGTATGTAAACAATCTCTACTAGATGATGGCGTATAAGACACTAAGGGTGTCCTCTGAGTTTTTCCATCGGCAGTTGTAGATCCCTCAGACAGACGTCTGTCATTGCGAGAGACACCACCTATGCACAACAAGATCTTAGAAAGATGTGTAAAAAAATATTTATGTCTATATAGACTTCAGCATAAATTGAATAACAATTGAATTTACCTGACGATGACCTCAAGGAGTGTTGTTGCATAGAAGTCAAGATTGCTTCACCCTGAAGCTGTGAACCTGTGCCCGATAAGAATTTTCCACAGATTAATAAACATGTCAAACAAGAATTCTAGTTAGAATGTATGTAAACAATCTCTACCTGGCGGTGGCGTATGAGACACTAAGGGTGCCATCTGTGGCTTTCCAACGGCCCGGTAGACCCACCCTCAGACAGACGTCTGTCATTTTGAGAGCCACCACCTGTGCACAACAAGCTCTTAGAAAGATCTGTGTAAAATAAGTTTTATGTTTATATAGACTTGAGCATGAATTGAATGACAATTGAATTTACCTGACGATGACCTCCGGGAGTGAAGCTGCATACTAGCCAAGATTGCTTCACCTTGAAGTTGTGAACCTATGCCTGATAAGAATTTTCCACAGATCAATAAACATTTCAAACAAGAATTCTAGTTAGAATGTATGTAAAAAATCTCTACCTGGTGGTGGCATATGAGACACTAAGGGTGTCCTCTGAGTTTGTCCATCGGCAACTGTAGACCCCTCAGACAGACGTCTGTCATTGTGAGAGACACCACCCGTGCACAATAAGATCTTAGAAAGATGTGTAAAAAAATATTTATGATTATATAGACTTCAACATAAATTGAATAACAATTGAATTTACCTGACGATGACCTCACATAGTGTTGTTGCATAGAAGTCAAGATTGCTTCACCCTGAAGCTGTGAACCTGTGCCTGATAAGAATTTTCCACAGATTAATAAACATGTCAAACAAGAATTCTAGTCAGAATGTATGTAAACAATCTCTACCTGGTGGTGGCATATGAGACACTAAGCGTGTCCTTTGAGATTGTCCACCGGCACATGTAGACCCCTCAGACAGACGTCTATCATTGTGAGAGACACCACCTGTGCACAACAAGATCTTAGAAAGTTGTGTAAAAAAATATTTATGATTATATACACTTGAGCATAAATTGAATAACAATTGAATTTACCTGACGATGACCTCACAGAGTGTTGTTGCATATAAGTCAAGATTGCTTCACCCTGAAGCTGTGAACCTATGCCTGATAAGAATTTTCCATAGATTAATAAACATGTCAAAACATGTCAAACAAGAAAAATATATTTCAGATTAACAATCAAATATACCTGACTGCATCACATGTCTTCGTCTAGCACTGATGGTAGATGTCTCTGGACGATCCATGTGTCCTTGTTAAGACAAAATGAGAAATCAACCAGGTTAATCATAAACTTAGAGATGTAGGCACATGAAATGCAACATTATAACATTAGAAACATGGTACTATCTATGTTTCTCTCCACCTCAATCCAATCTCAATCCCCATTGTAGCTACACAGTTGGACAAGCACAACGACCTAGGATTCAATGGAAGAATGAAAAATTATATGTCCAATAATACCATTTTTGTGAAGGCACAAGATGTGATAGAGTTGGCTATATCCTCAAAAGAAAGAGCAACAAATGAAGGTAGAAACCCACTACCTCCTCAACCTTCTTGTGACATATTGAAGAAGGGAAGTAATGAGAAAGTCTTAAAGACTCATCTTCGACTAGCATGTAGAATAAGTGGCAAACTAATCGACCATAGAAAGATTAAGAAGACCAAGAGGCATACATTAGGCAAGACATCCCTGATTTGTCACTGCTACAAGAAGAAAGGCCATAGAGCTGCTAACTGTTGGTATTCAAAATCATGTTCATTTTGTGGAAAGAAAGTTCATTATATGGATTCTTTTTGGGAGAAGCAAGACATCTGCAGGGATCCATATTCATTTTAGAGGAAGGATGGAAAGAACACTTCTCCAAACCATCCAATTGGAAGTATACCATCAGGTGCACCTTACCTGAATCCTTGTATTTGCACTCATCTATACTAAACATGTACAAGTTATATTCAAGTTCTTTTAAGACTAAAAGTTATTCATGGCACTTAAGCTTTATCTATGTTTTCAATTTCAAGAGACAACTTAATTGGAGTAAATGAGTGCTAAATGGGTTGTTTCTAATGCACATAGAGTTTCAATGCTACATAATTTCAAGGTCTCATCATTGACATAAAAAATTGAGAAAATAACCAACTCAATGGAACAAGTTCTATTCGTTGTTGCAATAATTGCATTGTTGATTGCAAAGATTCCATGTAGCTATTGGCATATGGGAATATTTTGCATTTCACAATATGGCAAGCAGAGCTACAATATGAAATGCATGCATCTTTGGCATTGTGGTAAAAACATATTGTGATCGATGCAATCTTCAAGTCATATGACCAAATTGCAAATATATTTAATATTGTGATCGATGCAATCTTCAAGTCATGACCAAATTGCAAATATATTTAATATTACAGTGCGATCCTATAAGATTGATGAACATTTTGCAGCATTTGGAGCTGTATGCAACAATCAAGTTCCATGATCAAATTGCAAACATACTCAATACTACAGTTGATGTTCTAAATCAAAAGCACATTTGCAACACAGGATACTGAATTTGATCCAAGTGCATAATAACACGAGAAGCATCAGCATAGATCATTTGATAGTGTGACAGGACAAACATAAACGCATGTTCTTGTGGCCACTTCCAATATAATCATTGGGCTAATTTGCAATGTTCAAGATATATATCAAATTGCAAACATGCTTGATATCACATTCGATGTTCTAAAATAAAAGGAATCCACATTTCCTAGTATCAATTAGTTGAGAAGCAGAAATTTGGTTTGCACTCTTTTCACGAAAACTGTGGCTGCATTAATCATTTAACATTGTGACAATGAAATAGAGATGCATGCATTTTTGACATTGCAGTAAACACATATTCTTAAGGATGCAATGATCAATTCATATGACCAAATTGCAAAAACACTATATATTATAGCGCATGCTCTAAAATCGATGCACATTTTGCAGTATCAACAACTGCATGCAATGAGCAAGCCCCACAATCAAATTGCAGACAAACTCGACACTCCATTTGATGCTGGAAAACAGAAGCACATTTTTCAGTATGGGCTATTGAATTTGGTCCAAGTGCATAATAACATGGGAAACACTAACATAAATCCTTTGACATCGGCACTCTAAAATTGAAGCAGCTTTTGCAACAAAGACTATTGAAATATCAAGGGAAACAATATAATCCTAAGGTGTAGAAAGGAGATAAAGAAAGTAGAGGGGAGGATCTAGTTGAAAAACATCCAGTTTTGGAAATTTGACTCCAAGAAGAAAGAAACATCAATTTTGGGATATTTTAAAGTGAACTCACAACCAAAACCTGAATTTATTGACAAAGTGGGGTTATTTTGATTGAAATATTGAATGGTTGCTAGATTTTGGTGCATCTTTTCATATGATTGGAGATAGATCTGTATTTGCTGATTTTTTATAGGAAAATAGATTAAAGTCCAAGAAATTACTATTGGAAATAAAGTGAAATCAAATGTTTTGAGAACTGAATATGTTCATTTAAGAAATGGATATTTGAAAAATGTTTTGTTAGTCAAAGGATTAGGGGACAATTTTACATCAATATATAAGTTTGTTCAAGATAGTTATGAATTTGTTGCTTCAACAGATCAAGTCATTAATAGAGAAATAAAACACCTAAACTCTATAGGAACCATTGATCATGATGCTGGCCTCTTTAAGCTAACTAGTTTTGTTGGTGATGGAAGTATACCATCAGGTGCACCTTTGATCTCTCATACATATTATATGTCGAAATTGTGGCATGATTGACTTGGACATAAATGATAGATAATAACATTGTTAAAATATCAACAAAAATACAACTCCAGAAGGTGTTTGTGAAGGCTATGCTTTAGGGAAGTAACATCAAGATCCTTTTCCTTTGGGAAAAGCATGGAGAGCTAGAGTTCTCAACATGAAACCTATAGTTATGTTAGTGGGAGCTTATAATTATTGAATGACCATATGATGCTTTTTAGCCTTCCAAAGTATTAATGATTTTAGTGTCATGACACATTGAAATTCAATGCTTATTACATGTAGAAATATTTCCTACGTGGCCTGTTTAGTTCACGTTTTTGGATGGAATTCATGATAAATATTTAAGTTCAATTTCAAGTCACCAAAGTTCAACAAAAAAAAATGGAATTTTACAAACTAAAATAGTAGACTAGATCTCTGGCAGCCAAGCAACTCTGATGAGCCTTGAATGAGGACAACCAAAAAGTTCGAGAAATAGCTTAAAAAGGCATTTTCAAACTGCCCAGCATATAAAGTGGAAGAAATATCACGATATCTTCTCGGGAAAAGATGATTATCTACTCAACAATGACTTGCAATCAAATAAGACAACAAATCCAAAAAACCTATGATATTCTTTTAATTTCCATGCAATATCTCCAGTTTGAGGAAACTTACCCAACAACACCACAATCTAAAAACCAAAGTTTTCCAAAAAGGAGACTCAAAACTCATTAATTTTGTTGTCTATAGACAACATGAATTAGATTTTTACCAAAAATAATTTACATCTTAATGGATTTAAGTTATCTACAGCTTCAACCTAGTCAGAATCCATAGCCAGTCAACATGTCATTCAAAAAATATTGCAATCAATCGATTCGTTGTGATTGGGTCCAAGTGCAAGCCCTTATGAATTTGTGCTGGAAGCACATATTTAGATGAGCAAATAGAAAATAAATTCTTAAAATTGTGCTATCATTTCCAAAAATATTTTAAAGTCAATTGTATTAATTTATTAATTTCAAGTTTCAATTGATCAGTTATTCCATGATTTTTCATTTTTTATTAGAAAACTAAAATAAACTTTCCTAATGAAGTTGACTTTAAATTTTGTTAGTCTCAAGTTATTTTAAATTTTAATGCATTCTTTAACTTTTTCATGTCATCTAATAAGCGACTCTAAAAGGGTTAGCAGATATTTGGCCAAGATTTAGATAAAATTTGTGAATGAAGTTTATGAATGTTAATCAAGATTAATTAAATTAGTGTTGTACATGTTCAAGATGTGGCTATCCAAGGAGAGATATACACTCAAGAGGAATGTAAAACTAGCAATATAGACAACAAATTGGTGTCAAGGATAGCCACATTCTAATGGTTTACAAACTTTCACCTGAAGAATCCACTTTGGAAGATGGACCAAATATTGATGCATGGAGGTAAATGAATTTGGGGTTCCTTAGAACTCCATGAATATAGCAGACAAAGTGGCCATGGTTGAGTATGTTTTGTGGTCCAATGAATAGTTGATTCTATTTTGAGAGTGAATGTAGAAGCAACTACGATATGGTGGAGAATGTTGGTAAAGGATCCACTGCATCCTATTAATGGTTATCACTTGCAACCAAGCATTTGCAAGAGTTGGCACTATCTTGCATAGTAAAAGTGTTATGATTACACACCAATTAGAGGGTCTTTCAGTTGATGTTATTGGAGATATAAAGTGTTGATTAACACCTCACCAATCAATATAGATTTGCTTCCAGGATGAGAATTAACTCATCCTAACGGCAGAGAGTTGCTACCATGATAAGCAACAATTGAGTCTTGCAATGAAGAGATCATTACCTGAGCATCCCAAGGAAACAAATGTCCATAAATTTGTAGCTACATGAGAGGTCAACCTCACCAATGAAGCAAGCAACAATTCAATGGAATTAGGAAAGAGCATAAAAAGATCTCAATCATGGGCTAATGTTTGACTCATTGAAGATTGATTGAAGCATGATTAACCAACATATAATTGTTCCATGCCAGGGAGCAATTGATCCTAGCTGAAGAGGGAAGCCCACACTTCATTTTTTATGGCATATGTTACATAGTGTCAAAAAATGAGGGCCAATGGAAAAGGTTATATTACATTGTTGGGTCACAAACAAGGATAAATCACCCTCATTCACCTACTCAAGATGGTATGGATGAGGGTGGGAAGTTACCAACAAATCCAAGGAATTGAAAAGGGTCAAAAAGAATAAGTGTTTATAGGTTACCATTGTCCATAATGATCTTATGTCACTAAATCATATGGTACAAAGTTATATTGCACAAGTTTTTAGAATACAGGAAGATCTGGAACAAGGGTATGGGCCTACAAAACAGAGAAGTTTCACCCAAATTTGCGGGAAACGGCAGGTTGGGAGCGACAATGATATATATATGTATATATATGTATATATACATATATACATATACATATATATATATATATTAAAAGGGAAAAATGGGGAAGCCATGCACATCAAGGAGCTCTATGATGCTCTTTAAAATCTGTGACTATTAATACCTACTAATGTCAATAAGGGCCTAAAATTAAAACACATAAAATTATTATTTATGTAAGTGCCCTATTTAGATTTTCCCTTTACTTGTAAGTTTGTAACAATTAATGTATTTTATTATGAAAGGGTTTGGACTTTGCCTAGATCAACAAGGAAAGGCCCGCTTAACCCAATGCTTAAACGAATTTCAAAATCGCACTTGACTCTTTGAAAATGTAAACCAACTTAGGGCCATTGACAACAAATAAAAATGAAAATATGAATCATGAAGGTAGTCAACAGACTTTAGAAACAACAATCAATAAAATGAAGGACTCCATACACCTATGAAAAACAAGACAATGATCTTTAAAGATGGAAGTCAACGACCCAACCAGGACTGAATGAGTGGAAACAATGCAAATTCATAAGGGTGAATCCTTCATAGTCAGTAGTTTGTAAGCCCAGCTGAGCTAATGTGGCATTGTAAGCAAGAAGAAAAACTCACCAAAACATATGTAATTTGAGCCCCACATGCCAAGGAACACGTTAAACATCACCGGAAAGGCATTGGGAGTGGTGATCCATTCACCCAAAAGCTCCCATAGCTCCTGGAATTGTTCCCTATGCTTTTGCAATGCTCCTACAAGTTCCAATGCTCCTAGAACTCAGGAAACAACAAGAATGGACTTCCCAACTCATTGAAACTTAGGAAATGACAAGAATGGATTTCCCAACTCCCAGGAGCAGTTCCCATGCATCTAAGATACAAAGTGAGCTACTTACGAGTTGGCATCTATGGAGGTGCTTTCTTAAAAACTAAGTGAAAGTAGAAAATTGAAAGTGAAAAAGATGGATTTTTTTTTCAGGATCGCAACTCCAACTAGGATACAAGGTGATTTGGTTATGAGTTAGGATCTACAGGAGCATCTTTTTTAAGACTGAGTGAGAAGAAGAAAATTGAAAGAGTGAAAAGATGGATTATATTCGTATCCCACATGGAACAAAGGAAAAAAATTGGAACAGCAACCAAGGGTTAACTAAAATCGTGTTGCAGGAAAACAATGGTCACATCTACACAGTTCTATGAGGTTTTTGGTAGTAACATAGAATGATAGATTTGTTAAAGCGTGAACCTAAAATACAGAGGGCTACAAGATCAAATCTAATCTCCCATAATTTCTTAAGCCTATATGTGGTTTCCAAAATCACAATTCAAACAAGTACATAATGCAAAGTTAAGAGTCAGCCACAAACTCCAAAGTTTATGATTGTTGCTATATTAGTTCTGAATCTGCATAAAATGTAATAGCAGAAGTTGAAAATTCTGAAGACAATACATGCAGTGACGAACCACAGATACAAAATAAAAGGCCTTAAACCACTCTAAATTTGGCCATTGCCATATAATGTATGCCACTTCCTTGATGTGACACACACATGATACAATCTGACAATATGCTTGAAGAGGACAACCATCATGCTAAAGCATCGAAACAATAAGAAACACAACAGAGTTCAAGATTGTAATACATGGATTTCAACCTAGGTACAACAAAGAGAGGAACAGTTTGAAGGACATAGTAACCTTAAAACTAGTGCTTCTAAAGTCAAACAAAGAAATATAAGAGGTAGGACAAAAAACATGGAAATCCGAGGAAAGAAAAGTCTCAGGAACATTCATTCAAGCTACAACATGTAGGTAAATCCATAGATTAAAGAGAACATAATGGAGGAAAATGGCAGAATTAGTAAACACCTGAGCTTCTGTCACAATGGAACCTTTGACAAACTTATCCAATGGATAAACTCTAGTAATGGAAATAGTTCCAATTGGAAAAATGATGTGTTGAAGCTTGAAAGAGGAAAGCCAGTAATACGCACATCACATATGCAAATTCAGGAGCAACCCTCAAGTGGGCCTTATTTGAAGCCAAAAAGCCTTAGTCCAATTATCTGCACTATATTTAATATGACAATTTTGAGTAAAGAGAATGGGATGGGTGGGAGGGGCTAGACATGTTATTAGAACGAGATTTGGATAAGATGTAGTAGGGTTATCCACAACAATGACATCATTTGGAGGGGTAGGTTGGGTGTTGGCATTAAAGAATAATATCTTGGTAGATCATCGATGTTATAAAACACAACATTGTTGTGCCATGAGAGGATGACTTATGGAGTGTGCAATATTGAATGGTGAGGGGAGGGGGTGTGTATACCATGGGAGAATTCCTAACCATGTGATATACCTGTTGTGAAAGGGGGAACCAAGATGAAGAACAAAAGGGCATTGTTTGTTTTTCTAGCTTCTTTTCAATAGCCAGAGCATGTTGAAAATCCAATGAAAGATAACATCTATTCACTAAAGGAGCTTCATGATGGAGAGAAGGGAGTAAACCATAATTAAATTTAATTATTAGCGCATGGTCTAGATCTGAAATGGAGATCTACATTTGAATTTTGCAAAATATTCCAATGTGTATTGAATTGGCTGAGTGGAAAGTTGATAGAGGTGATGCCAATGTGGATAGATAGAAACACTCTCGAACTGCAATGTAGAATTGGTCCCCAAGTATTGATGGCACTAGAGAGTCTATTAAGACTCTCATTGAGTTCTATGCAAATGGATTATTTAGTAACACTCATATTTTTCACTTGATCCCACTATTGGGTAGCTAATACTTGTATATAGTAGGATACCAAGGTGACTTTGTCTCTTTCTAGTAGTGTGGTCTAATGCTAGATCTATGAATATAATGCATGTATCCAAAACCTTGAACTGGTCATCATGAAAAGCACCAGAAAGTTATGGCAATGTCAATTTAGGGTCCCAATGCAATCCAGAGGTTGGTAGAGACATGTTTTCATATGCCCTTGTAAACCGTGATCAGCCCATCTCGACCTACAACAACTAGGACTCTACAATTGGATATGGCTTGTGAATTCGGCCTCTAACCCTAACCCTAAGGGCGAATTGATCGAAATCTCATCGACATTTTAACCTTAACCTAATTGAGGTCTTCGCCCATTAGGATTGATTCCACTAAGATATATGAAAACAGAGTTGTATAGGAAATTATTAGTATTTTTAGTTTAAGTTCGGATTTTTTACAAAATATCCCCTCTATAATTGGCTGGCATTTTTCCCTCTCGAAGTTCAGGCCTCAAAGCTTTGGATAGAGGCACGATAGTGAGGGTCTTAGTAAACTCTTGCTGAACCAACTGCTGAACTAACTACCAAGTGGTTACATACAGATAAGGATTCGGTTGGGCTTTAGAGAGATGCCAATGGAAAGAGAGAAACATACCCGTGTGCGGTCGTCTGATGTTATGGTCCTCTTCTTGTGGCCGTTCACTTCATTGCCGTGGGGGGTCTTCCCTGAAGGTGTTTCAGCAAACAGGTTTCAGCACTGTGTAAGCACAGGTTTCAACACTGTTTCAGCACAGGTTTCAGGTTTGCGCGAACACAGACACCAACAACAACAGTGTGAAAATGACAATGCGTGTTGCGGGGAAATATTATTGCGTTTATATAGTTAAACATGTCTCGTCCAAGACATTAAAAGGAATCAAAACTCTCGACCGAGAAATCTGTCCGAGAGTTTGACAAAAAAAAATGGTTATACTCTCGAACTAGAAATTAAAAACTCTCGAGCGAACAATTCTCTAACTATGGAAAAACTCACGGACGAGAGAAATCTAACCGGGGTTAATTTCTCGCCCGAGAAGTAGTAAAACTCTCGCTCGAGAAAATTTGTTTACTTTTGTCTCGGTGAGAAAATGGAAATTAGAACAAAAAAAAGGAAAATTGTCACGGAATTGTTTCCCACCTTCGCGTTTTCACCCCTAAATATCGAAATATAACTAAGCTATAGAAAAAATAGGATGGAACAACAAGAAGATCAACATTGTAATGAAAGGCAATTTGAAGTGGGGGATTAGATTTTTTTAAGGCTACAACCATATAAATAGATGTTCCTCAAGAAAAAAAATAAGGATGATAAATTAGAAACTGAATACTATGGTCCCTATAAGGTGCTGCAAATTAAGGATTGGAAGTGTGGCTTATACATTAGAGTTTCCTCCATCGTCACGTGTACGTTCAGTCTTCCATGCATTTTGCCTAAAAAGGGTAATTGGTGACAAGATCCCAGTCTAGACTATTTTACTAGAGATTGATGCTTAAGGGAAATTGGTACTAGAACATGAAACAATACTTGAAAAAAGAACCAAGAAACTACAAAATCAAGTAACTATTGAATACCTCATCAAGTGGAAGAACTTTCCAATAGAAGAGGTGAAACGAGGAGATGATTTCTTTAGGAAAAATAATCCTGAATTAATCAAGTGTTGAGGACAACAATTTTTTGAGTGGAAGGGGGATGTTAATCCCTATATATTGTAACATTACATTTCTATTGTTAATATGAATCTTAGGGGGCATATAGTCTAAGCTCAGATGTAAAATTCATAAATCCATATGTTTTATTAAGTGTAAAGGGAAGCATAATGGACATGTAATTAATGGAGTTACTTAATCAAAGTTTGCATGGTCAATAAGACACCTTATAAAAAGGTAGTGAGGAGAGAGTTAGTATCAGGAAGAAGAGGTTCTAAAATTGGCATTGTTACATGTAATAGATCATATTAATAGGACCTTTCTTCTCCAACTCTCTCTTGTATTTTCATGGAGTATTTAATTTATATATTTTTTTCAATGGTCCTTCTATGAATTTCTTGTTAGTTTACATATTTTCTCTACTCCTCTCTCAACATTCAAGGCTTTTGGATCTCATCCCTCAAGATTTGGATCATTGGTATCAGAGCAAGTAACCACTCCATGAGAATGAGGGTTTGAAGCATAGTTCGGTTTAAAATATTTGCAACAATATCCAACATTCTTTTGGCACTCTCGGATTCCATTTATTGGGTCATACACTGTAAGCATCACATTTGTTCCATGGGAACTACATGGTTTTTTCTTTACCCTCGAATATTCATTCACCATTACAAAAGAATCATACATGGATATCACTACATCCATTTGTCTACAACATTTTCATAAATTTCATAGAGTTTCTATGTTGTATATGGATGTTCCATTATCTCTACAAAAACCCATGCTACTCTACAAACCCTTGATATCCTTTATAGCCCTCTGCACTCAACACTCTTAGATCGATCATTATTTTATCTCCATATGGTCATGGCATAGCTTAAACTTAATTTTGCATATATATTGAATATCGGGAAACCTCACTTTATCCCTTTCTCAACCTATGCACAATTGTACGGCCACCATTGAAGTGCCCCGATGGATGGTTTGGAGGTCGATCCTCATCTACAAACTTCATAAAGATGTTGCAAACTCTATAGGGAATTTTAGAGGGTCTAAAATAGCTCATAAAAAAAAATCAGATCAAATGTGTATTTCAAATAATTTCTTTTTGTTTCCTAGTTTGATAGATATTGTTGATTGAAGCTCTACATGTATTTGTCCCAAGACATTCATGCCCACCTTATGTTTAAAAAAAAAAATTCTCACTTCTTGGGATACTACAGAACAAGTTGAGTATACTTATAGAAAAATATCTCTATTATCTTAAATGGGTCTTCGACAAAATTTGATTTCATTATCTGTAGCCAAAAGTTATGAACAAATTTGCAACCAGACATCAACTACACCAAAAGTCACAAAATTTTCATGATTTTTTAATTTTGGGATTTATTAAATCCCATTGCAATTTTATTTTTATCGATGTAATTTACTTGGCATGTAGAATCACCAATGCGATAATTTGGTACCAAGCTAATAAATCTTCATGTTTATGTCTCGAAGAATCCACAGTATCCATGATTGTGACGTTTCGAATCCAAAACATGATTCATCATCAAGACAAACCGTCCTAATGATGAATCCTATTTTGGATTCGAAACATCAAAATCATGGCTACTGTGGATTATCCAATACATAAACATGAAGATAATTCCCACAAAAATCTTGCAACTGATAAATCTTGTTATTTCCAACCCGTTTATGAATCATCCACAAACCCAAGGTTACGAGTAAACCACACAAAACCCTTATTTTGATTGAAAATTGGAAAATGTAAATATGTTGGTATGATACATAATGGGGTCTTTTTTTTTGCTTGTTAAAATGATGGGGACCATCATTTTAGAAGGGGGGGGTGATCCAAATCTTAGGGGGGCATATAGTCTAAGTTCAGATGTAAAAATCAAAGCCATATTTTTTATTAAGTGTAAAAGAGAACATGATGGACATGTAATTAATGTAGTTAGTTAATAAAATTTGACATGGTCAACAAGACACTTTATAAAAAGGTAGTAAGGAGAGAGTTAGGATTGGGAAGAATAGGTCCTAAAATTGGCCTCATTGCATATAATGGCTCCTCTTAATAGAATCTTCCTTCTCTAACTCTCTCTTGTATTTTCATGGTGTATTTCATTTATATATATTTTTTGTTAATGGTCCTTCTATGTTCATTTCTTGGTAGTTTGTATATTTTATCTCCTCCTCTCTTGGAATTCAAGCCTTCTGGATTTCATACCTCAAGATCTGGATCAATTATTATATTAGCATTATCTTTATAGGTTGGTCAAGACCTCAATTGTAATTGTATGGTCAACTAGAATTGTAATTGTACCCTTTGTATCCTATATATGTACCAAAGAGACCTAGATTTAGGATCATATCATATTATATTGTGTATTTGGTACAAAGTATAAAGATTCCCCCCCCTCTAATTTACTTCTTATTAATCTATGTTCTTCATTCTTAAGGAGTTGGACTATTCTCTCTTTCTTATTTTATGCTCTTTCGTGAATTTGGTGAATAACATTTACTTTGACATAATTTCATGAGCATATGGATGCTTATCTCTTTTGTATAAAATTATTCTCTATGTGTCACCTATTAGTTTATTGCTTCACTAGTTATCATCATCACTTATCTACAGGATTCCTTTTACTCTCAATAGTTATTCCCTTACTATCATAGTGATATAATATCAACATGAGGGAAATAAATGATGTTGTATTTTGGTGATACATGTCCCTCCTGACCTCACACATCAGGGGGCATCTGTTATCACCTAAATTTCACACACATGCAACATTTCAATGGTTATTATAGAGAGAAACCATTGACATACAACATTCAACTCATAAAACTTGTTCTTCATCAAAATCAACATGTGGAACAACATAATGAATAAAAAACACAAACTTTGGTCCATATGTACAGGTTTATAAAAGGAAACCTATATCACATCAAGTGGAAAAACACTCAAAAGTCTTGCAAATGTAATAGCACATGTACTATTAACCTCCATGAAACATTCAAAGATTTGAAACTACATTTTGGCTCCAAGGAATTCGAAATGGCCCCTATCACATGCTTTGTATTACCTTTGTATACATTGCACATATCCAATTATTTTGTTGATATCCTTAAGGTTTTCGTTTCCTGGAATTTCAAATCACACCTCCATTTCATCGTTCCTTTGCTAGGTCATAGCACACTACCATCATAAATGTACATGACATTAAAACCCCTTGTATCAAAGAACCCATGTAGCTTCACCCTCAAATGGGAGAGTTTGTTCATTCACCACCTCATTAAGAAATCCACGTACTTCTCTCTCGATGCATGTTGATGACCACCCTTGTGGATTCCATAGCACTTTATGATTAAAATTCACTAATAGCCTCTCATCCCCACCATGATCAGTAGATAATTTGCATTCATTGTTATCTCATCATCCCCTAAGAAGACCCACAATAGGACCTTACGCTCTAATTATAACATCATTATCATCTAAACCTCCCCACATGAATGCTCTACATGATATTTATTCATTGGGAGCTCGTCTTCTTGCCTATAACATTTCCCCTTATTCTTTTATTAATTTATAAAAAAGGGCTTCCCCAACACACCAAAAACATGGGAACAATGTTAGTTGCATTATTATTTTTGGCAACAATACCATTGGTCACCCTTGATCGATGTAATTATTAGAATATGTAATGACGATTTATGTGGTATTGTTGGTGAAGTGTCATTAAAAGGACTAAATAAATCTAATATTATAAAATAGAGTTATCCCACATGCATCATGTAATTAAATTCTCTTATAGCCATTCTTTATATAAGAGAGGTGGAAATCTATTTATCCCACATGTGTTATGGTATGTAAATATTCCATAGGTATATAATAGAAGTGAAGGAGACCCTTTTGGGTATGTTGTGATATATTGTGAAATCGCACATCATGTTGTGGATGTCATTTGTATACACGTGAATTGTGACATGATGTAAAGATGCAGAGTGATGCATGTGTGGAGATTCCTTATATTGTAAGATTGGATATTTCTAAAGATCAAAAGAAGACCAAGCCTTTCGTGGATGTTTCCTCAATTGGGGTTTTACCACGTATATCTGGTGTATTGTTCTCTTTCCTCTTATTTCTCATATGATTATTGTTTCTTGCATGGATAAAAGGATAGAATAATAGATATTTTTTGTTGATTTACATGTTGGTGTAAATGTATCGTTGTAGGTTATGCATATTCTGAACATTCGGACATGGTATTAGAGCCGGTCACTATGCTCTACCTTCTTTGGTAAATTCTTATAAATATTTTTACAAGCAACAAGTTCTCATATTTTTATTGAGCACTTCATATTTTGTAAATTTTTCACCTGATTTATAATACCCAAGTGGTAATTTTTTAGATCTAGGCCTTATTCTAGATGTTTGGATTTTTTTCAAACCCTAACCCTTGTGGAGAAGCATTTAACGTAAAATTAGGAGCTGAATTTCAGATTGATTTATGAAAATTTCTATGTATATTTTGAAAAAATAAATGTGGATATGAGCTCCTTTTGCATAAATACTCAATTTCAAAAAAATATCCGTCTCATTTTGAGCACGAAAAGTGGAGATATCATTGATTTAAAATAAGTTTTTTTCCATGTTTTTGCTGACAACAGTGCCAATTACATAGGAAATATATTTTGACAATGTGTCTAGTTTTATGTTTTGATTGTGAAGATAAATGCATAATGGCTGCTCCAGCTCTGAAAACTGGTTATAATAAATATTTTTACCAATATTGATCAAGTTAGGGTCTTTTTAAAAATTTTCCATTGGTGAGAAATTTCTGGTTTATTCATTGATCTTATCTTTAAATTCTTGTCACGAGCTTCTTATTCTCTTTGATTTAGGGGTTGTGTTCTTAGTTTCTTCATCATGTTTATAGAGGTTGTCTTGTTCATATTTTCCTAGTCTTTAATCTTCTTGTGTGGAAAATGTTTTGGCATCTACAAGGGCATGGATATCTATTATGGTAATGGTGACCTCAAGAAATGAACCTATGTTTAGGACTTAGTTTCTTTATGGCTATATTTTTATATCTATAAGTGATATCTTGTTTTATTTGATCAATATTTTTTATCAATATTGTAACATGGTCTCTCTCTTCTAATAAGGATGATGCTTCTAACATGGTGTCATATTTTGCTCATTATTTCATCTTGGTATCTTGTTATGCTCACTCATTATATGTTGTTGATCACCCTTGTTGTGTGAAAAACAATTTCATATGCTCATCTATCTTTCACATGTCATGTCATGAATTTTCCTATCTAATTATGGGATTATCATGTTTATTATATGCTTTACTCTTTTAAGTTCTTTTGTGAATATTAGCTCTCTATTTACTTCACTTTATCCATAAGGATATTTGTGAGGAGTTGTGGGACAACTTGATTATGTCATTCCTTCCTATATTAAGCATATTGTTGTGGTTCTCTCTAGTTCTTCATCATTGTTCATATTTTTATCTTATCCTTGACAACAAAAAAAGTTAAAACCTTTTGTATCCGGTATGGTTGATGTTAAGTAGGAATTTAATGTAATCAATTCCACATTATATCACCATATTCCAATAATAATGTATGAAATGAGAATCCATATTCTATTGTAAATTTATGATGATTATCTATGGGCCAAACATTTCAATGGATAGACCACTGGGGTCTTGTATTTTTAATGTAATCTTCAGTAGAGTTCTTTGGTTATGAAGACTGTATGCTGGAAACATTTCAATGGATAGATCTATGGTTCTTGTATTCATGATGAGGTCTACTATTCTTGCATCATTCAACATGGTTGTGAAGATTTTCTTCTTGGCTCATGTTTCGATGGATAGGCCATTCGGGTCTTGTATTAACAATGTAATATTCAATAGGGCTCTTTGAAGACTATATGTTGGAAACATTTCAATGTATAGATCTAGAATTTTTTTCTTCATGATGACATCTATTGCAGAGTTCTTTCAACTATTAGTGGGGTTACAACTTATGATGACTGTCTTCTTGCCACATTTTATATTGTATTGGACATACACTTTAATCGTTTTCTACAAGAATTCATTGTACACCTTGGTTCAGGTGCAATTTTGTGTTTCAATGAGAAGAGGTTATTATATTCATCATATTCATGAGGAAACGTGTTTTATTTTTGCATCTTATGTGACATTATAGAATTTTTCATCAAGGGGGGTATTAGTGTGATGCCACCTTCCTTTGTTTGTATTTTTTTCCAATTCATCATTAAGGGGGAGTGTCAGAATATGTAACGATGCCTTATGTGGTATTGTTGGTGAAATATCATTAAAAGTCCACTAAATAACTCTAATATTATAAAATAGAGTTATCCCACTTGCATCATGTAATTAAATTCTCTTATAATCATTCTTTATATAAGAGTGCTGGAAAGTTATTTATCCCACATGTGTTGTGGGATGTAAATATTCCATACCTCTTGGTATATAATAAAGATGAAGGAGACCCATTTGGGTATATTGTGATATATTGTTAAATCACACCACATTGTGTGTATGTCATTTGTATACACATGATTGTCACATGATGTGAAGATGGAGAGTGATGCATATGTGGAGATTCCTTATATTGTAAAATTGAATTTTTCTGAAGATCAATAGAAGACCAAGCCTTCCATGGATGTTTCCCCCCTTGGGTTTTACTACATATATATGGTGTATTGTTTCTTGTTCTCTTGTCTCTTATTTCTTACATGGATAGAAGGCTAGACCAGTAGATCTTTGTTATTGATTTACATGTTAGTGTAAATGTATTGTTGTATGGTATGCATATTCTCAATATTCTAATAGTAATTTCACCATGTTACTCCCCTACCATCACCTTCCATGTTATCGCTCTCACCCTAATATAGGAGACTTTTAGTCATCCCAATTTGACATTACCATTTGATTCCCAACTTATAGTATGTTCAGTTCATCAGCCCCTTTTGACCCTGATTAATCCTATACTGCTGGTTGAAGATTATTTCCTAGAGTTTGTTAACCATTTTTACTCAGATCAAGGGACTTCATGAGCTTCATATTCATGTTCACTAACTTGTATCATCTTAGTCTATCAACATCACAATAAATTACAATATGTTCTTGGTCTTCATCAGTGATATCATTATCTCAATAGTATCCTTAAGTCTCGTCAACGTTAGTACAATACACTCTAAGAGTCATGGAAGCAGTGATTGTACCTTTGATACTCGTCTCCTTAGTAAATGGTTAACCTCATATTGATCAAAGAGAGTCATAAATTCTCTTTACGTTAGTAGTTTCCCCATGCTCGACAACAACTCTTACATCGGATTGGGGGGAGTTGAATGTTCTAACGATTGCAATATTCCTAACTATGATTGAAGACATCTAGATCAGTTATTTCAATTTTTCCACCTAAAACCTTCACCATTATTTAGGCCCATCTAATCTCATGGGTTGTTCGAAATCATCAACAATTCTCCCCCCTTGGATCTCATTGCCATCATATCAGTGCACCAAATATATATACTTAGGAAAGGACTAAAACCAACTTCGTCCCTACCCCATTAGTTTAGATATTTGAATCCTTGGTATTCTCTTATTGTAATTTACTTTGACATAATTTCATGAGAATAGGGATTCCTATATCATTTGTATAATATCGTTCTTTATGTTTCACCTATTAGTTTATCGCTTCACTGGTTATCACAAGCAGTCCCCTATGGGACACTTTTTACTTTCAAAAATTGCTCACTTATTGTCATAGTCATAGAATATAAATATGATGGAAATAAACATTGATGTATTTCGGCTATACAGTTCCCTCCTAACCTCATACATCAGGGGGAATATGTTATCACCTAAATTTCACACAGAACTGACATTTTGGTGGTTACTATAGAAAGACATCATCGACTTATAACATGAAGCTCATAAAGCTTATTCTTTAAAAAATCAACATATGCAACAATGCAATGAGTCAAAAATTCAAATTGTGTTCCAGCTGTGGAGGTTTATAAAAGGAAACCCATATGATATCATGGGAAAAAACCCTCAAGAGTCAAACTTATGTTCCAACACATGGACCATTAACATACATGGTGCATTCAAAGCTTTGAAACCACATTTTGGCTCCAAGGAATTCGAAATGGCCTCCATCACATGCTTGGGCATGTAATAGCCCCCATGCTTGTACCTTGAGGCCACTTCATGAGAGGCAACATTCGCATGATGAACTAGTTTTTTTAGGACCACCATTTGGCCTATAACAGGAAGCCATGAGCATTTCATGAGGATAAATTTAGAGAAAATTTATGCTACAAGAATCAATTTAAGAAATTCATATTGCATCCTCATTCTCACCATTCATTGGAATTTAAAACTCACTTGGCTTCTTCCTCAAGAAGCAAGTATTTTCCCTTCATCATTCCATGTTAATTAGAAAGTAATTTGAGAGATCTCAAAGGACGCTCCCAAAGGGAGTGTTGGATACCATTTGCAAGAAACATTCTCCTACCTGACACCATTGTATTCAAACTTTTCCATTGGACATAAACAATTCATTGAACCTCATCTACTTATTGTGTTTTCATGTCATGCACGCAAGTTTTATCTTCCAAGTAGTCTTTATAAATGTTGTTATTCATGTCATAGCTTCAACATTGTTTATTGAACTTACTAACCATCAACTTAATTTGTTAAAATGGTTACAATTTACAAGGGAAGGAAGAATTTCACACCATTAAGCCATTTTTCTCATGATTTCCATTATATTTCCTAAATTCAATAACTAAACACAAAAGATCTTACTAAGAATAATGAACCCAAATTCTAAAATTTGTTCTACAATCATTCCAATCATAAAAATTTCCTTATTTATGTGACATGCATCACTGTAGAACTTTTAGTGAGATCCAAATCAAACACTTGTTCAATGCCTCAATCATCTTAACTCTCAATATGAATATCTTGAAAAACAAGCTTATACTTCTAATGTAAAATAAGGAGGCATAAAGCAAGGTTGTTGAAAAGAAGTGGAGTTAGTGGGATCCAACTCAAAAACTTGTTCCATGCCTCAATCATCTTAACGCAATATATGAATATCTTGAAAAACAAGCTTATACTTCTAATGTAAAATAAGGAGGCATAAAGCAAGGTTGTTGACAGGGAGTTTTCTCCATATATTACAAATGAGCAATGAAGCAAAATTATCCCTTCTTTAAAAGTTTAACCATAAGTTTTGAATTCATAGTTCATTTCCTGTAAACCATATTGATTGAAAAAGTGGAATTTCTCCCCATAGTTAATGGAGTAGGTCTCTATGTAAGTGAATACCTAAAAAACTATTGTCTATCAAATAAATTATTCTTGGTCTCAATCCTCCAAAGTAAGCTCCACCTTGTGCATCACTCGTTCACACTTAATATGTATGTGGATATGTATTTATGGGAAAGCAAATATGTATGGATGGGACATCATGTCTTTATGGGAAAGCAAATATGTACGGATGGGACAACATTTAAATGTATCTATATGGAGGCTTGAAATTTTTACATTTTCTTTATAATAGCATTTTTATTATAAAAAAGACTATTTATTCTTTAATGTTGGCATAAAACATGAAGAAATTCATTGTTTCAAACTCACTGGGGAACTAACAGGGGAAAGTGTCCCTTGATTTATAATGTTTGATAATGTTGGATGGATTTTGTTATGTTGAATAAATTTATTATTTAGTTTATCATAAATAATATCCTTGATTTATAATGATGGATGAAATTTATTTTATTCAATAAATTTATTATTTAATTTATCATAAATAATATCCTTTATTTATTTGTTTAAATTTTACATCAAGAGTATCTTCAACCATATAAATTTTGGGGTATAATTATATACATGATCCTTCTATCAAAGATGAGAGCATTTGCAATAAACCTTCAATGAGAAGGGATTTGGGATGTTAATGAGAAGGGATTTGGAATTTAATCTTAAGGATTTAATAATTTCCTACAATAAATTTTCAATGAGAAGGGATTTGGTATGTTCAACGAAAAAGGATTTGGAATTTAATCTTAAGAATTTTATAATTTCCTTCTTCCTATTATATATATAATAAATTTTCCTAAAAATAATCATATATTTTTAACATTATTATTTTTTTAATAAATTTATTATTCAATTTATCACAAATTATATCCTTGATTGATTTATAATGATGAATAGAATTTATTTTATTAAAAAAATTCATTATTCAATTTATCACAAATAATATCTTCTATTTATTTGTTTAAAATATACATAAATAATATCTTCAATCATAAAAAATTTGGGGTATAATTATATACATGATCCTTCTACCAAGGATGAGAGCATCTTCAATAAACATCATTCAATGAGAAGGGATTTGGGACTTTCAATGAAAAGGGATTTGAAATTTAATTTTAAAGACCTTATAATTTCCTTCTTCCTATTATATGTTTTTTAACATTATTTTTATATAAATTATAATTATAATAATAAAATTTTCAACAATAAGTTAAAACATTTTTTTTTATGATATATTTAGGACATAGACATTCCACTCCTACTTTATAAAGGGTTTGGCATACTTAAACTCAAGGATATATTCTTAATAATTATGTTTTTATAGATCATAGATGTTCCACACGTACTTTATAAAGAGTTTGGGATACTTAAACTCAAGGACTATAAACTTATATGAATATTCTTCATTAATTAAGTTTTTATAGAAAAAAATGAGTGATAGGAACACCATTAAATTAATCTTATATACCATCTACTCTCGAGTTAATACAACTACAAAATTACAAAAATCCTCTAAAAGATTTTTGAATATCCATCTTTCTCCATAAGTATGGATCATACATGTGTTTCATGACCTTGAATATAAGATTTACCATGTATGCATTTCGACTATTTATTCGAAGTCATACTATGGGACCGTGATTGAAATATTAAAAATGGGTATATTTGATGGTTTAAGAACAATAGTGAACTCAAAGGTGTATTTCCTTTCTTTTCAAAAGGATTTATCTCCTTTATCATCACATCCCTCGTGATTATGGATTGAATACTCTAGGCATGGCAATCCTCATGGATTGATTATGGATTCCATCCATCTATGCATGGCAATCCTCATGACCATCAGATCCACTTCCAGAATCAGAAACTTTTGCATCTTTTGGAATAGAAATTTTGTTCTGTTCAAGAATCTTGGTTAATCGATCTATTTTCTTGTGCATGCAAGATCTCTCTGGGTGGTTTCCTCTCTTGCAGTAGGTACACTTAGATCCATCAGATCTCTTATGTTTGTCCTTCTTGGAGCTAGAGGCTCCTTTTGATGGACTTGATTTGGCATCCAGCTTAGGTTCAGATGGATTCTTGTCCTTGCTTTTATGCCTCCCTTTCACATTCGCACTATTTGCTTCTCCAACTAGAAGAGCTTGATCTTTGGAGGCCTTGATGGCACCCATTTGGATCAATTTGTCTTGTTCTTGAAGGAGAGTTGCAGTAAAAACTTCTAAGGAGGGAATCTTCCATCCAAGGGATTGACATTCGCCCAGAGTGGAAGGTAGATACAAAGACAGAAAATTCGGATCCTAGTTTACTCAGAATGGATAGCACCAATTGCTCATCCTTCTTATCAATGCCACACTGCTTGCATTGCATAACTAAACTGTTGAATTTTGAGAAGAATTCTTGAATGGTCTCAAAACTTCTTGGTTGTAGGGAAACCAATTAATTCTTTAGAGCATGGACTCTTAGCTCATCTTGTTTGCCAAAGAGGGCCTCTAACTTCAACCATAAATCTCTTGGAGTCCTCAACCCTTTGAGATGAAACAGTAGATCTCTAGAAATATGAATGCACATGTAACCAAATGCTTCATCTAATCGATTCAGATGCTTGACTTTCTCCACAGCAGAAGTTGGTTCGGTCTCCCTTCCCATTGTTATCCTGTGTAGAGATTTGCTTCTCAATGACATTTCCATATCAAGTTTCCAATCAAAGTAATTGAAAGGAGTTAGGATTCTAGGAGTGAGGGGAGTGTTCGAATTTCTCATCTCAACTACTGGAGTGAATGCAAAGTAAAACTGTTGCTACTGCTGCTGGAACTTCGAATAACTTGCAAAAAAACTCTCAAGAATGGAGATAGAATATACTCTCAAATGGCTCTGATACCATGTGAAAATCCTCACAGCAGATCCAAGAGCTAATGTGTACCTCACAAGAAAGAATTTCATAAAATAGAAGAAGAATAGCAGTAGAACATAGATGCAATAGAACTCAGATAGGAGCAGAATAATCCCACATGTTTCATTAATCTGAATAATAAACAATAATGATACAATGCACAGGATTCGAATACCAAGGGTGTAATTCGAATTAGCCTGCATGGATAGATCAAAATATCAGTGGAGTGTCATCAAAGCACAACTAGGAGTCCTAATCATCATCAGTGGAGTCATCAATGAACAAATAATTGTCAACTAGGTGTCAAATTGAGTCTAACTGAGTGTGGTAGGTGTAACTGGCACATGGAAGCACTAATGTAGTGAAGGAGGCTCAGTGGAGGGCACATGAGGAGCTAACTGGAGTCAGAATAGGCAGTCTAGTCTCACTGGAGGTCCATCAGAGTGATACAGTCAGTTGAGGAGTCGATCTAGCCTTAAATCAAGGAAAGATCTAAAGATAACTCAACTAACTGAAGTGCAACTGAGTGGTAGGTCAGAGAGGGCGCCTTTCACAAGTGGTAGGTGAAAGGAGGGCGCACTAAGCACTAGGAGGGATAAAAATGATAAGAAAGGAGCTCCTAGGGCTAGCTAAATGAGGACTAGGTGCTGGGACTGATGACTTGGATGCATGCAATTGCATGACTGCATGCATGACTGGAAATGCAAAAATGAAAAATGATGTTAGGACTAGGATGGAGTATAGGAATATCCCAACACCCCCCTTAATCCATCCTGGGCCCTGGTAACTAGGACCAAAGGTCACCCATACAATCAAATAAATGATAAAAAATAAGAACTGTCCATAAACCGAGGAAATGGGGAAAACCTCATGGGAAAAATACCCCCCTTCAAAAGAATAGTAAATAACTCAAGGAACCAACATACTAAGCAGAGAAGGAAGAATCTTTCCTCAGTGAAAACTTTGGCATAAAACTTGGCAAGCTGATTCTCTGTAGGATGCCAATGCAGGTCCTAGATCTGGATCTGGTCTTCTAATGTGCCTCCCACTGTGTAGAAGATGTATTGGCCAAAGCAAGTCTTTCAAGAAACCTTTCTGCTACTGGAACGAATGGATCATGATGAGTCTTCCCAAAGGATGGTAGATTGAACCCCACCATCATGCAACATCTCTTAGGAAGAGGTATATTACATAATGCAAGGTTGGCATGATGTTGAAATCTGGTAGTTCTCTGATCAGATGAATCCTCAACTATGTTCCCAGCAGCTGCAAGGACTGTGTGAGCCCATATTAGTTTTGGCTCTGGATTGAGAACATGTGTTAGTTCTGGATCTTAATTTCAATGTTCTTGAACTTTGACCTCAACATCAAGATCTTGATCTTGATCTTCATTAGAAGAAGAGTCACTCGAATCTTCATCAGATTCCAAAGGAGTAGGAAGAGAGAAGGGAAGAAAATGTGAGAAATCCTATGCCTTGGAGGCATGATTTGCAAACCCTTTCGCTATAGTCTTCCCAGTAGAGATCTCTGTAATATCAACTATGTCGGGACCAAAAGTCACCTTCTTTGGTGATCCAGTGTGAGTCATCTGATATACAGACAACAAATTTGCTGTCAAAAAGGGAACGAATAGAACATTCTTGAACTTTCCATGCTCCATATGTATTGTACCCATCCCTATGGTAGAGATATGAGAGTTGTCTCCCATGTGAATAGTAGGACCATCTTTGAGATCTAAAGAAGAAAATGATTCTTCAGAGGAAACCATGTGGTTGGAGGCTCCAAAATCTATGAGGAGGGCCTTTGATTTCGAAAATCCAGCAATCAATGCATGGCAATCCTCATGACCATCAGATCCACTTCCTGAATCAGAAACTTTTGCATCTTTTGGAATAGAAATTTTGTTATGTTCAATAAGCTTGGTTAATTGATCTATTTTCTTGTGCATGCAAGATCTCTTTGGGTGGTTTCTTCTCTTGCAGTAGGGACACTTAGATCCATCAGATCTCTTATGTTTGTCCTTCTTGGAGCTGGAGGCTCCTTTCGATGGACTTGACTTGGAATTCAGCTTAGGTTCAGATGGATTCTTGTCCTTGCTTTTATGCCTCACTTTCACATTCACACTATTTTCTTCTCCAGCTAGGAGAGCTTGATCTTTGGAGGCCTTGATGGAACCCATTTGGATCAATTTGTCATGTTCTTGAAGGAGAGCTGCAGTAAAAACTTCTAAGGAGGGAATCTTCCATCCAAGGATTGAAATTCGCCTAGAGTGGAAGGTAGATACAAAGACAAAAAATTCGGATCCTAGCTTACTCAGAATAGATAGCACCAATTGCTTATCCTTCTTATCAATGCCACACTGATTACATTGCATAACTAAACTGTTGAATTTCGAGAAGAATTCTTAAATGGTCTCAAAACTGTTTGGTATTAGGGAAACCAATTAATTCTCTAGAGCATGGCCTCTTAGCTCATCTTGATTTCCAAATAGGGCCCTTAACTTCAACCATAAATCTCTTCGAGTCCTCAACCCTTCGAGATGAAACAATAGATCTCTAGAAATATGAATGCACATGTAACCAAATGCTTCATCTAATCAATTCAGATGCTTGACTTTCTCCACAGCTGAAGTTGGTTCGGTCTCCCTTCCCATGGTTATCTTGTGTAGAGATTTGGTTCTTAATGACATTTCAATATCAAGTTTCCAGTCAAAGTAATTGAAAGGAGTCGGGATTCTAGGAGTGAGGGGAGTGTTCGAATTGCTCATCTCAACTGCTGGAGCAAATGCAAAGTGAAAAATGTTGCTACTATTGCTGCAACTGCTGGAACTTCGAATAACCTACAAAAAAACTCTCAAGAATGGAGATAGAATATACTCTCAAATGGCTTTGATACCATGTGAAAATCCTCACAGCAGATCCAAGAGCTAATGTGTACCTCACAAGAAAGAATTTCAAAAAATAGAAAAAGAATAGCAGCAGAACATAGATGCAATAGAACTCAGATAGGAGCAAAATAATCACACATGTTTCATTAATCTGAATAATAAACAATAATGATACAATGCACAGGATTTGAATACCAAGGGTGTAATTCGAATTAGCCTGCATGGATAGATCAAAATATCAGTGGAGTGTCATCAAAGCACAACTAGGAGTCCTGATCATCATCAATGGAGTCATCAATGCACAAGTAACTGTCAACCATGTGTCAAACAGAGTCTAACTGAGTGTGGTAGGTGTAACTGGCACATGGAAGCACTAATGTAGTGAAGGAGGCTCAATGGAGGGCGCATGAGGAGCTATCTGGAGTCAGAATAGGTAGTCTAGTCTCACTGGAGGTCCATCGGAGTGATACAGTCAGTTGAGGAGTCAATCTAGCCTTAAATCAAGGAAAGATCTAAAGATAACTCAACTAATTGAAGTGCAACTGAATGGTAGGTGAGAGAGGGCATCTTTCACAAGTGGTAGGTGAAAGGAGGGTGCACTAAGCACTAGGAGGACTAAAACTAATCAGAAAGAAGCTCCCAGGGCTAGCTAAATGAGGACTAGGTGTTGGGACTGATGACTGGGATGCATGCAATTGCATGACTAAAAATGAAAAAATGGAAAAATTCTATTAGGACTAGGATGGAGTGTAGGAATATCCCAACAGCATTGTCCAGATTGATATTATTGCAGTCGTTCAAAATTCCAAATAAACAATTATAAAAGAAAAAAGAATATAAAACATAATGGGTAGTTGAGGCTTAGATAACTGGTATCTAATACATGGATAACTCTTAGTTGATGCATGCATAAGTGGTGTCATGGCATTTAACTTATTATTTAATTTTAACACTTAAATTGACCTATTGATGTTCACCAACCACAAGTTAAGTGGCTTTGCTAGTTTTAGAATTCTTGTATTTCTGAACTTTACTAAGATGACTACAAATCATTTCTCTGCCTAACAATCAACCATTATTTCTAACTATTCAATATTGATCAAATCCATGATAGATATTTGACATAGAGAAATTCTTCCTCGGCTACCCATCCACTAGTGAAGATTCCATAAACGAGGTCAATATTCATTGAAAGGATGGGTCATCCCTTGGTGAAGATAGAACTCGGTTTTCTATAGTGCTTCTATATCCACCGAGATGGAAGGACTGGCCATAACCTTTACCATGACGATTCAACCTTGAAATGGATATGCTAGAGCTAATGACCCACGTGCAAAGTCTACCAAAGCGAAGGCACCTTTGAAGGATTTCTGTGGGCTCAACGAAGCCATTCTTAAAAATCTGCGACTTGCGAAGGGACCCTGCTTAGTCTGAAGAAGAAGGGAGCAAAGAGCAAGATGGTTTTCGACTGATCATGGCCATCACCACCGCTGGAAGGGGAAAATGAGGATAGTGTTAGAGATAATTGAAAAATATGTCTGTCATGGACCGCAACAAGGAAAATTTTAGGGGAGAAATTTATCCCATGGGCTATATTCCAAGTTTTTTTCAAAAAAAAAGATTCACCAATTTGCATTTTTTGAAGCCCTATTTTGCTCAATTTTGATGGGGTAAAATTTTTTCACTCTAAAAATCGCCAAATTATTATATAAACTATATAAAATCCTTACAATTTGAAATATTTTTTTAAAAATATCGCCAAATAATTTATAGCTGACATTTTAAGAATTGGTAAGATTCGCTAAGGTTTATACACTTTTAAATAAGTATGGATCCTTAAAATTTTCTCTGGACTGCAATGATTGCAGGATATGTACAAAATGGGTTTCCTCAAGAGGCTTTGAGGCTATTTTATCAAATGCATTGTGAAGGTGTGAAGCTTAACGTGTTTACATTTGTCAACACAGTCAGGGCTATGACCGACGTATAAGCTTTTGAGTCACCCCATTTTTATCATCCAACACATTGATGATATTCCAGCACTGAAACCACAATTAGATTTGAAAGCAGTTGTATGAATAAGGATAAGAATCATAATGATAAAGTTGGAGAATGTTAGAGATAATTGAAAAATATATTTATCTATAATTGTATGGATAAGGATAAGAATCATAATGATAAAGTTGCTTTATGGATGGATATAAGATTAAATGTGGGTTTTTGAGATGTTATCAAGATAAATGACATAATCAATTAAAATATATAATAATAGTTGTTGTTTGCATTAGTGCAATATATGGCTCGAGTATTAAAAAATGAGCTTCATATATTTCTTATTTTTAATTTGATATCATATATTTTTAGATTAAAAATGAGCCTTGTACATTTTTTATAATAAATAGTTCTTCTTATTTTTCATTTGATATCATATGGTTTCAGTATTAAAAAATGAGCCTCATACATTTTTTATTACGCCGTAAGGTGTTTGTACAAGTGGGAGTAGAATCCCTGATTTTTTTTTTTTTTTTTTTTTTTTTTTTTTTTTCATTCAGTCGTTGGATGCTTCGTCTAACGATTGGGATAATTTGCCTCGTTGATCTGCTAACGATCTGTTTCCTGACATTTCTTCCATTGAACGGATGGCCATTTAAACTCCGCACATGCTCCTTAAATGCACATCAATATCAATGCCTACTGACACTCTTAGGAGAGGCAGTGTTGCCTCCATCTACCTTTGTCCACCTTCAATTCGTATTCCTCTCAATCAGACAACAATATCGTTTTTATGTCCGTCCATCGTAGTTCCCTTCAGTGTCCATCACAGTTCCCTTGAGTTTATAGTCGTATAGTCCCACATCACATGAGTTTACAATCGCACATTCTGCAACACACATAGGTTTTCATTATGGATGCAATATTTACTTTATTGGTTAAATCTTTAGCAAAGCATGTTAAAAACATGCTCGCAGTAGGGTCCCCGCATGAAGTTGGTACCCAAAATAACCGCAACAAGGGCGCGTGAGCGGAAAAAATAAAAGGACGCACACGCGCCTCCAAAGGTGCGCACGCATCTCTGCTTCGGCAATGTCGAACGTCCACGTGGTTCAGCCCATGTGGAAAAAAGGGGCGCGCACGCGTCCTTGACATGTACGCACAAATTGGCGCGCACGCATTATTGGCGTGTGCGCGACTTTGTTTTTTTTATAAAAAAAACAGAGCTCACGGGTTTTGTCATTTTTGACAAACCCGTGAGCCAAATTTCCAACCCGCGAGTGCACCTTCAACCCCGCAAACGCATCCTCGTGCACCCCAGTCGTCGTCAACACCAAGCAATCGCCCCTACACCATGGTGCCATCCGTTTCTCCATGTAAGTCCTCCTCAAATCACAAATTTGTCTTTATTTTTGTTTTTTTTTTGTTTTCCATTTGAATTTTAATTTTAAAAAAAAATTTACAATCCATTAAAAAACCAAGGAAATTTAATTGCAGGCCATCTACACACCTAACAAGATGTCAGACACACCAGCACCATCCGATGAAACCCGACCTCCAGAAGAAAATATGGGAACCGAAAATGAACCTAATGAACCCAATGAAAACCCTGAAGATCAATTACACCAAGACTTAAATCAATTGAGGGCACTAAGTAATGAATTGAATAGTACCAGGGAACCCTCTCGGGTTTCCTTGGATTCATCACTTCAAAACATTATTGAATCAATCAATATTGCACACGGTGAGATAACAAACTTGAGCCAATACAGGGCTCGAATGAGGGAACACTACTCCACTGGGTTGTCCAAAGAGCAAATAAAAGACCTCAACATCAGCAAAGCCCAGTTGTATAGCAAGTTCATAGTTCCCTCGACCGGACAGCCTCCAGCTATGACAAGGGCTCGTGTTTGCATGGACTGGTGCATTTACCAGCCATGGAGAGATATCTGTAGACAGAGGTGGTTCATGGTGTTTAACAGGCCCCCGTGAAACAATTTGGAGGTCCCACAGTATTTTCTTCAGAAATTGTGGGCTGAGTTTGAGCTAGGGTACCATGTAAACTTATTTGACATCATTAAGTTTCAGGGTGTCGGTCTTGGCTCTGCCCAAGATCGATCTCAGGCGCACCGCAACCCACTTAGAGGACCTCCTGCACCCAGGAGAGAGCCAAAACCCCCTCCTCAGCCACCCGGGTTTGGTAGCGGTCTAGATGAGATTCATGACTCCGTCAGACGTGCCACACATGACTACTTGATTAGACATACCATATTTGTGGCCATGTCTTCCCAGAGCCGAGAGGACATCGATGAGACACAGACAGCTACACAGTCTATGGGTGGTGGCCGAGACATGCCGGGTACAGGTGGAACCCAGGCGGGGCCTTCTAGTTCTGCTGGAACAACGGCACATCGTTGTTCTCATTATGGTCATTCTTTCCATGGTGATACGCAGCAGCATGCCACAGGGAGCTTCATGGATCAGGTTTGCTATTGTTTTATTTAATGTTGAAGTATTTGTTGTATTTTATTTGATATCGTATTGTTTAATATATTTAACTTTGAATTACACATTGTTGACTTTATTTGTTTTAATGTTCAGTTATTGGGTGTTGGGTCTCCATCCCCTAGGTGGGAGGACATCGGTTCCTTTGACCTCGATGGAGCCATGGTGACAGCAGAGGATATTGCGGCACCATACACACAGGTAACTTCTTTACTTTGAATAATTAGATCCAGTTACAAGTAATTTGTGTTCAGTAATTACAAATTAATTAGCACTGAGTAATTACCATATTATCATCGTATTTTATAGTTGTGTTTATAATATTGTCTAATTTATTTGAGAGCTATAAATTCGTATAATCCCACCCAAAAAAAAATGAAACCTTATAAAACATGAAAATGTAACAAAACTATAAACATCTGTGTTAGACACAATGCTCACTGAGAGGGGGGGGTGAATCAGTGAGCCTATACTTTATTTAATTTCAACTTCAATCACCAAGTCTTATATCATCATTTCACATTCACATCATATTCATCAATGAACTAACTATCAACTAATGAAACACATCAACACATAATACGAGACTAGATATAGTTTTTGTAATCTTTTGTATTTGGTTCAACGGTTACATCCGTGAGGCAATTCAGCACCAATGGTACAATGAGCACCAACTCATCATCTAGGACCCAACCTAGTTTTTCTTAGATCCTACTAAGAAAATGGATACAAGACCCTACTTGTATTTACGATTACATATTTGTCACATATCATACATATCACAATCATGTCATTATTCAGATCATCTCATTCATCAATCTGTTGCCAGCACCTTGTCTTCAATCATCATTCTTTCCCTGTTACATCATGTCCAGCATCTTCTCAAACATATCCATATTCTATCTACATGCACATCTTTAGCATGTCATCAAACTGTCATTAACCGTAGGCAAATTATCATTCTGCTGTCAAGATATCAAACATATCCACATTTATATCACTTTCTGCTCATCATCACTCTATCATAATTTTAACCAGCATATACACAAATACATCATTCTCTCCTTTCACCAAACTGCTGCCCAAAATATCATTAGTCTATGTAATTTTCATTTTATTTTTATTTTTAATTGCTGAGCCGACTTTGTCCTTTGAATGGACACATAATAGTTCACATACAATGTTTTATTTGCATGCTTGTTTCGGTTTGACTTCACACAACCACATCAAAGGCCACGTTAGAAACTTAGGGCTTCCTCATTTTTTTTGTGGGCTTCTACATCATCATGTTTAAATACTTCAGCATCAAAGGTTTCGTCAAGCAATTATAAGGGCAAGGGCTCCATCACACCCACAACAATAGACCATAAAAAATTCCAAGAACCCCAAGGCAACAATGCATTATGTCTTCATCACCATACATCAAGGATTCCACATATGGACATCTTCAAGGTTCAAGGGCTTCAACATCCATCGTAATTTCCATTAGATAAGGGCTGATTCAATTTGTATGTGGGTTTCAATGTGGGTTCCACCATCAAGAGTCAATCATTTAGTATTTAATCAACATTCTTTCAATGGACATCAAGCCCATGATCAAATGGTAGCATGGACCATCACCAAGGGTTCCATTGCCCCATCAAACCACAAATGACCACAGAATGGGTCATTTGGCTCATTAGGTGTTCCAATGGCTCCAATGCCCACCTCCATGGTTCTTCATGCCATGTGTGTTCTTCAAGCCATCCACATCATCATCTTCTTTGCCATTCCTCAATCCTTTGTCATTAATGTTGTCACCACCATCACCATCACCGTCAACGTCTTCATAGTGGCCAAAAGAGAATCATAGTGGCCAAGCTTCTAGAAATTCAAGAACCTGATGTTTCTCATGTCCTTATTACCCTAGTTTATTATCACAGGATTTCCAATTTATTCTAATACTTGAGACCAAAAGTAATCATACTACTACTCCTAGAACATGCTATTAGGAAAGACATATAAACAATGTAAAACAACTTATCACATGTATTGTCACTAAAGGTTTTGAAAATTATGTAAGGCCCATAAGGAAGAGCGATAATCTTACAAATATGGTCTATGGGGCCTTGCTATTATCTTGATTCAAATTCAACTCGGTAAAATATTTGGCATCAAGAATACTCATTTAACTCATTTCACTCAAGATTTATTTGATTTCAATCAAGTGATATCATTCTGACAACATAACTATTCAATCAAGAACACAAAATTACTCATTCAATGCAAAAGAACATGACACATTCAATCTTGTAAGTAAGTTAACCATGAAAAAGATTTCTCTTTCTTCCTTTTTCTAACGATCAACACTCTAAAGTATATTAAATAACATGCACACTAACTTAACTGCTATTTAGCACCTCTTTGCAAATTTAAACAATGAGATGCCATTTTATTTGATGATGTAAATGTTATGGAAATAAAGGGACTCAAGATCGTCACTCTAGGGATGCAAATACTTTTCAACTGGGTGAATCAAGCTTCTAGGAAACTACAAATCTATAAGAAGACATCAAAAGCTAGGAACTCTTCACCAAGAACCCAAACACATTACATAGGTTTCCAATTCAAATTTGTAAATGGACATGAATTTCATTTGCTTATGAGACACTGCACATCTCTCTAGGGCCAAAGGAAAAGCTCACCTACTCATAGGGATGACTCTAGAAAAGGAAAATCTCACCTACTCATGGAGATGACTTTAGAAAAGGAAAAGCTCACCATGTCACCTTCTATGCCCTCTCACCTTATTTAATTTTAATTTCATACCATGCCACATTCTATCCTTTCAGAATATTGGATATCATCTAACTTGAATATAAATTTATTGCAGTCATGTTTTCTAAGTACCATCGTTGTCATTCTCATTTTCATTATGCTTAATATTGTTAATATTGTTTTTATAAATTCAGTCTAAAAATTGTAGTGTTCGCATAGGTGTCTACGGGCTCCAGCGACCAGCCACCGCCACTGGGAACCAGCAGTTCTCCCCATGAGGAGGTATTGTGTGTATAAAAGCATAAATTTAATTTCAAATACGATGACTTGTCTGTGTATATTTATATTTTTGTATATTAAACTATGAGGTTATAAATGTGTATGCAGGTGCGAGCACCTCGGCCTGCCAGTGCCGTTATTCCTCCCTCCCCGACCTTTCGGCCACCCTATATGCCAGTTGTATCCCCTGGCATACATGCCCCACTCCCCAACCCCTTCCATCCAGCCCCCCCCTCCTATATAGCACCACAATTCCATCCAGCTCCCCCTTACGCATCATATCCAGCTCCACCTCCATATCAGCTTCCCATGTTCCCACCCTCCCCCATCCGACCACGGCACACCTCCCATCCACAGTCACCCATCCCTCTACCGCAACACACACCTCGCCCCCCCCCACATTCCCCCACCACACTCGCTTCCCCTTCCAGGGTGCGCCCATCCATACTATAGCCACTTGGGGTTTATAGCCCTAGACGTACATCTCCACTTCCCCCACCCCAGTCTATGCTTCCTCCTGCAACGCCCCCTTCTTCCACTGTTACCCTCAGTGGTGTAGCCACCGTTGATGTGGCTACATCCTCCCCTTTACCGTCCACCCTAGCATCAGAGCAGGATTTCCAGCCGAATGCTCTATCCGCCAGTCCCGAAGACCAGCCAATTTTGTTCACGGTGAGATTGACTAGTTTATCATTTAACTCTCCTTCAATTTTAACGAAAATTACTATATGCATCTAGTTTCAGCATTGATCTGATTGTTCTAAATGTTGTAGGGTGGCATTGCCGAGAGACTTGGATCACAGAGGAGGGAGACCCCCTCACGACATACAGTCTCGCATGCGGTGAGTTATCCAAGATTTGAAAACTATTTTTAGTTTGAAATTATGTTTTATACTTGTATAATTGCGAGGAAAAGTTGACATATTATTGTTGTCGTTTCAAGGCTTAGGGGGACGTGCTCAAAGACGCCGGAAGGACCCAGCTTCCTCTAGCACGAAGAAGAGGAAGATTGATTTTGGAAATGCACCTGGGAGCTCCGGGGGTGGGCAGGAGGATTGAGAGACCCTCCTATGTACAGTAGCCACGATGTGGGATTTTCGGCATGAGTTGCCATATTTTGTACAGGGCACCATGGGCCATATTTTGTATAGGGCACGAGTTGCCTTTTTTTGTACGGGGCACGAGTTGCCATTATATAGACGCTGGGAACGATGTTCCATTTTTCCAAAAATTGTACATGATTGGATCATTTTTGCATATTAATAGATGGATCTGCACTTGTGTATATGAGTTTGTCCTTGATTACATTTTTGCATACATGATTTTGTCTTCGATTTAGAACTCTCATATGTGGATCATAGCATTAATTGCATGTTATTTCAATGGTTATTATTTCACAAATTTGTCTTAAGCAATTACACACAACATATCCTAAATGTTTATGGTTTATTGAATGAATGTTTACAATCATCTAATCATTTACATTCTAGAAGTTACCAAACCTGTGCAAGTGGTTTTAGTGTCATGTTCTCTGCCTTGCTCGGGAATGATGGGAGGGGACGTGACATAATGGAAATGCCTGCAAGTGGTAATTGATTAACTTCTTAACTATTCTTTTGAGATGAGTTTAAATAATATAAATAAAAATAACAATTCAAAAGGTAGTATATAGTGCCCTTAGTTATGAATCCATGTGCAAATGACAAATGATAATCCATTTATGTGATTAGACACTTAGGAATTATGAGTCCACCTTCTATCCCTTAAGTGATTTAATCAAATAATCATGGTTGATGAGATGTAAAATTACAAGAACATCAACTTACAATTCTTGGAAAATTTAAAGTTTCCCTCAAGCTAAGCTACTGACAAAACATACAATTAAATATAACTAAAAATTCATGACTTGTTACAAAGATAACTATGCAAGTTACACAAGTAAATAGTTACACTTCCTATGAAATGAATTTGCATGCATATTACATTGGCCACTATGGAACACTAATGAAAATTAGGGATTCTACCATTGAACTCTTCTGAGAAAAAGAGAAAAAATGTGCAAGTCACCAAGATCATGCAAAATAAAATTCCAAAAACCTTGATTCCTTACAAGGGTTGCTAAGTGAGTTTGCATGCTAGTTAATGACTTTGCATGTCACTAGAGGTTAGAAAACAACTAAAAACAACCTAGTAAGTAAATATTAATTGATCTAGATTCTAAACCCAAAATGGAGTAGTCGATCTATTTTAGGGATTTTGTTGCAATGATGAGCAAAATTTGTTAATATATCCAAGTTGTGAGAGAGACAATATACAATGGTTATTTATTTGACAAGCATGAGAGTACTATAATAGAAAATAAATAACTAAGAAGCATGCAAGCAATCATATCATAATATTAAATACAAGAATGCAATTCAACTACAATAAATGGATGGAAAAAACAAAACTCATATATTCTTCAAATGGAAAAGCATACAAATGTGCAACATCATTTGAGAAAAAATGATTTGAGGCAATTTAGCTCCAACACTCTCCTTGGGATGGGTCATTTTCCTTATTAAAATCTCTCTCTAGCTATAGTGAATGAAGAACACTTACTTCCTTAATGAAATAACTCAAGTAAGAATGAATACAATGGATGGTAAAGATGAGAGAATGAGGTGTTTGATCTCCAAGCTCTTTCTTCCCACATGACCTTACAATTATTCTCTTCTTCAAGTCTACCCCATGGCTTTGATTTATAGGAAAATTATGAGATTCAATGAAGAACTATTTCCAAACCATCTTCCCAAACCCTAGCACATACCCTCATCCAAACCCTAGCACTAAACCATCTTCTTCATCCTCACCATCACCATCACCACCACCGTCAATGTCTTCATCATCACCTCCATCTTCATCATCATCATTAACTCTAACTCTAACCCTAATTCAATTTCCTTCTATAACTCTATCCCTAACCCTCACCCAAACCCTAGCACTAAGCCATATTCTTCATCCTCACCATCACCATCACCATCACCGTCACCGTCACCATCACCATCACCATCATCATCAACGTCTTCATCATCACCACCATATCCATCATCATCATTAACTCTAACTCTAACCCTAACTCTAACTCTAACTCTAACTCTAACTCTAGGTTCCAGATCAACATCTCCATCATCATCATCTTCTCCATCGTCATCATCTTCATCACCATGACCATGACCATGACCATCACCGTCACCATCACCATCATCATCACCATCATCATCATCATAAGTGCCCGGCGGACGATTTTGCAGAGTTGACCCCTGTGTGCAAAAATTGCACACTCCCTCACTGAGCAAAACCCTAGTTTCCAAGATGGATGTTCAAGATGGCACTAGGGCCATGGGACTGGAGGAGAGGGGCACCCCTGGCACTATCCCGGCATCCTGAATCCAACGGAGTCGACGGTTCGTCGATCGGAGCCACGGTCATCATTATATGGCTCGTTCCGTCTCGCATCCAAAAGGCCTTCAGGGACACCTGCTGGATACCTGCCGGGGGCATAGAAGTCCAACCATGCAGTAAACCCAGGCTTTGGAGAGTCCTGCAGGTGTGTCTAGGAAGGTTTCGGCTGGGAACGCTGGCCGTAAGTGCCCGACGGACGATTTTGCGGAGTTGACCCCCGTGTGCAAAAATTGCACACTCCCTCACTAAGCAAAACCCTAGTTTCCAAGATGGACGTTCAAGATGGTACTGAGGCCACGGGATGGAGGAGAGGGGCGCCCCTGGCACTATCCCGGCGTCCTGAATCCAACGGAGTGGACGGTTCATCGATCAGAACCACGGTCGTCATTCTATGGCTCGTTCCGTCTTGCATCCAAAAGGCCTTTAGGGACACCTGCTGGATACCTGTCGGGGGCATAGAAGTCCAACTGTGCAGCAAAAATAGGCTCCAGGGAGTCTTGCAGGTGTGTCTAGGTAGGTTCCAACTGGGAACGTTGTCCGTAAGTTCCCAGTGGATGATTTTGCAGAGTTGACCCTCGTGTGCAAAAATTCCACACTCCCTCACTAAGCAAAACCCTAGTTTGCAAGATGGATGTACAAGATGGCACCAGGGCCACGGGACCGAAGGAGAGGGGTGCCCCTGGCACTATCCCGTTGTCCTGAATCCAATGGAGTCGACGGTTCATTGATCGGAGCCACGGTCGTCATTCTATGGCTCGTTCCATCTCGCATCCAAAAGGCCTTCAGGGACACCTGCTGGATACCTGCCAGGGGCATAGAAGTCCAACCGTGCAACAAAAATGAGCTCTGGGGAGTCCTGTAGGTTTGTCTAGGAAGGTTTCGGCTGGGAACACTAGCCGTAAGTGCCCGGTGGACGATTTTGCGGAGTTGACCCCCGTGTGCAAAAATTACACACTCCCTCACTGAGCAAAACCCTAGTTTCCAAGATGGACGTTCAAGATGGCAACGAGGCCACAAGTCTGGAGGAGAGGGGTGACCCTAGCACTATCCCAGTGTCTTGAATCCAATGGAGTCGACGGTTCGTCGATCGGAGCCACGGTTGTCATTCTATGGCTCGTTCTGTCTCGCATCCAAAAGGCCTTCAGGGACACCTGCTGGATAACTGTCGGGGGCATAGAAGTCCAACCGTGCAGCAAAACCAGGCTCCAGGGAGTCCTGCAGGTGTGTCTAGGCAGGTTCTGGCTGGGAACACTGGCCATAAGTGCCTGGTGGATGATTTTGCAAAGTTGACCCCCGTGTGCAAAAATTGCACACTCCCTCACTGAGCAAAACCATAGTTTCCAAGATGGACGTTCAAGATGGCACCGGGGCCATGGGACTAGAGGAGAGGGGCTCCCCTAGCACTATCCTGACGTCCTGAATCCAACGGAGTCGACGGTTCATCGATCGGAACCACGGTCGTCATTCTATGGCTCGTTCTGTCTCGCATCCAAAAGGCCTTCAGGGACACCTGCTAGATACCTGCTGGGGGCATAGAAGTCCAACTGTGCAGCCAAACTGGGTTCCAGGGAGTTGTGCAGGTGTGTCTAGGTAGGTTCCGGCTGGGAACGGTAGCCATAAGTGCCCGCTGGACGATTTTCCAAAGTTGACCCAAATGTGAGGGCCATCCAAATTTGCTCAAGGGGTCCATTTCTCGTCCGGATGCCCCCGGGCGTGTGTGGCCACCGTGGACAGGTCGACAATGGCCACATGGACCTGTGGGAGGCAACGAAATCCAAGTCCTCTCGCCAGGTTGGGTTCCGTGCCCCCAGGGCAAATCCTCCAGGTGTCCTTGAACGGCCCCGGGGTGCCCGAATAGAATGCCCGTGGTTCGGGAATTCATCGACTCCGACGGGTCCAGGACAGTGGGTGTCAGCTAGGGGACCCCCCACAGCGTCCCCCGAAGACTCGGAAGCGGTGCCAACGAGCCATCTCCGGAGCTAGGGTTTTGCTTAGTGAGGGCCATCCAAATTTGTTCAAGGGGGCCATTTCTTGTCCGGAGGCCCCCGGGCATGCGTGGCCATCGTGGATAGGTCCACTATGGCCACGTGGACCTGTGGGGGCTAACGAAATCCAAGTCTCCTCATCGGTTTGGGTTCCGTGGCCCCGGGGTAAATCCTCCAGGTGTCCCTGAACAACCCCGGGGTGCCCGACTAGAATGCCTGTGGCACCCAGACCGTGGCTCGGTTCACGAATCCATCGACTCCAGTGGGTCCGAGATGGCGGGTTTCAGCTAGGGGACCCCCCACAGTGTCCCCCAAAGACTCGGAAGTGGTTCCAACGAGCCATCTCCGGAGCTAGGGTTTTGCTCAGTGAAGGCCATCCAAATTTGCTCAAGGGGGCCATTTCTCATCCGGAGGCCCTCGGGCGTGCGTGGCCACGTGGAGATGTGGGGGCCGACAGAATCCAAGTCCGCTCATCGGTTTGGGTTCCGTGGCCCCGGGGCAAATTCTCCAGGTGTCCCTGAACGGCCCCGGGGTGCCCGACTAGAATGCCCGTGGCACCCGGACCGTGGCTCAGTTTCATGAATCCGTCAACTCTGGTGGGTCCAGGACAACAGGTTTAAGCTAGGGGACCCCCGACAGCATCCCCTGAAGACCCGAAAGCGGTGCCAACGAGCCATCTCCGGAGCTAGGGTTTTGCTCAGTGATGGCCATTCCAGATTCGCTCAAGGGGGCCATTTCTTGTCCGGATGCCCCTGGGCGTGTGTGGCCACCATGGACAGGTCCACAATGGCCACGTGGACCTGTGGGGGCCGACGGAATCCAAGTCCACTCGCTGGTTTGGGTTCCGTGGCCCCGGGGCAAATCCTCTAGGTGTCCCTAAATGGCCCCGGGGTGCCCGACTAGAAAGCCTGTGGCACCCAGACCATGACTGCAAGTGACACATGATCCCATTCATCAACCCATTCCATGCATTCGCATTCATCCCATTCATCGCTGCTACAAGCTTTGCAAAAGCATGCAAGCTTTCACGTCCATATTTCAAATATGTGGTTGTTTGAGCTTCGAACTGAGTGAAATCCACGTGTTCCTTGTATTGTGCCGCAACTATAGGAACGCGATCAATCTATGTCAACCACTAGCCAAAAATTTCTCGCCACACGTCCTGCCACCGATGATGTTTGTTGATCTCTTGCTCGTTCTGACATTGTTGCGGAGCACCATTGAACTATGGATTCTGCATCTCGGATATGAGGTTCCCTGTCAAACCTCATCTCTTCCCTTCGTAGTGCGGTCTTGATGCATGCACCGGCCCCATCATGCTCGCCTTTACCATGTCCGGTCTCAAAATAGTTCTAGATATGCGGCACATTACAAGTCTTATGCAAAGCACTCATCCATTGGAATACTCGGGCATTTTTGAACTGGCCCGCACAACCATCCGACCATATCCAATGCTGATCCATCTGTATATCTCTCTCCTTCAACTGATCAAAGAAAATTCGAAAACAATGTTGCACATAATGCAGATCATGGGTTCTATCATCACTTATGTAAAAGTTTGTCTCCTTCAGTATTATCCTCTTTTCATTGCTGCTCTCTGGCCCATGCCTATACATAATATGTACCATGATGCTGACTTGGTCTGAATGGTATTATTGACTCTGGATTTCATTTTGTGGCTGAAGGGTGTAATTTTCTACAAAATCCACAATTGACACTATGGTTCCAATGGGAAATGTGTCCCTGTATTTTCTGTACTGCTCATCTTGCCATCGCGCTACATGCACATGTTGAACATACTGCTCGGTTTTCTCGTAGAATTCCGTCAAGAAGTCACATACCGGTACTTGTTACCATGGAAACAAGGGAAATATTACAATGTGGCCTTTGGAAAAATGTATATGCCATAAATTGAACGTGTAATATGAAAAATATGCAATATTCATTTGTACCTGTGACTTTACCAATGCAATATTTTTACATTCTTTGACACTGTATAATTGATAGGTCACGTACTTGAAGCTCTGCATCTCCACACCCATCATGCCAAATTCTGTGTCCTTGCTTTCACGAATGCAACGGTTCAAAAGAGAATACCCACTGCACATAGAACATGTCCCATATAGACACGATTTTTTATAATACTTTTGTCCTTTGGGCCTTGAACACATGATGTTGTGGATAAAGTCTCTTGATGCATTTGGTGGTAGTATGGATTCATTGCAGCCCTGCACAATGTTAGTATGCAAATCACAAAATATATGTTTATATGTGTCATAATAATGTTCATATTCTATGTGGTATCTACAACAAAACAAGTGTTCCGATCAATGCATATACGAACGTACCATGGTTTGTATTTCTGAAAGGACCTTTGGCCAAGGTTCAATTGTGTGTGCTCATTCCTGAATCTCTCATAGAGTTCAGTCTGTGTGGTGTCAAGGAAGTGTTTAACATGGGGCTCACGTTCAGTAGAACCTTTTCTCAGTTTTAGCACGTCCCTTTGGTTTGATGAAGGTCTAGTATGATCATGCCAAAACTTTTGTACTAACTCCTTAACAACATCAATTAGCTTCCTATCTGCATGAGGCAACCTACCAACAAAATCCCAACAATCGTTTCCACCCGGAGTGTCAATATTTTCTCTTATAACAGAGTAATTTTTAATAGTTTTTCTATTTAATTTGAGTATGTGAGAAGTGTGTGATAGCAGGCGACGTTGCCTTATGGACTTGCTTACAACTGATTCCGCTAAAAAACGACGAGCTGCACAAAGATATTTTGTACGAGACTTCTTCCCAATCGCATTAAATGCAGATTGGAGATTTCTAACAATATGACTGTTGGCCTCTGAACTTTTAACCATCTTTATTCCCAAAATTCTCCTAACAACAGCTAAAGAACGTGACTTTAACAAACATAGCAATAATTGACATTTACTTGCATCACCTTTGGATTCAAAATATTCTTTGACAATTTTGTTGCATTGCCATTCGATAGTGCGTTTTGGCAACTTGCCTTCAAGCCCCGACATAGCACTCTCATCCACATGAATACGTCTAGGAGTTCTTCTTCTTGCACTGGAAAGTCAAGGTAGGGAGGGTGGACATGAGACATGAATATCGGAGCTTGTTTGTTGTGGTGCTTCGTTCATAGATTGGGCCATAATGGGAGTGTGGTCGACAGGGTTGTGGTCTTCTTGGGGAGATTGAAAATTAAGCAAGGCTTGTATGTCCATCTCTACACATGCAGCATCTCCCAAAATTCTTGTGTCATGAGGAACTTCAGAATGACTCATTGATGGATTGTTGGTTGGAGATTGTGTTGATGTTGGAATTTGAGTTGGGTCTGTTGGACGTGACCGCTTTACCCGTGGTTCTGAACAAGAGGTTGTCATGTCAACAACTGTGTTAGGATCAGTGGTAGGATCTGGGGCAATGATAGGACCATGTCTCAATATTTCCATTCCCAACCTGGCCTTTTCTCTTAAGTCATTGACCTTTTCAATGGGCAGATTCCTTCTATTTTTTTTTTTGCATTTCGTGAGTTTCCCATCTCCAAAAGTCTCTTTAACACAACTATCAGGCCTACCCCTGCAAAAGAAACAACAAATAAGATATTAGTGCCATTATACAATGAACCTGACACATTCCAACATAGCTTACCACTTTACAAATTAACATATACAACTACAGACTATGTTGGTTTATTTGTGTTCGAATAAACATCATTATCCCTTACAATTCCAATCAATATAGATGATGTTTGGTCAAGTGTAGAGAGGAGAAACTAGTGTCTTTTGCTAGCCATGAATTCATAAAAATTATGGCAGTAACACCCTACAACAGAGATGGCTAGAGATGCCTTGGGAATAGTTTGATAGTTTTTCTACATCAAATAAGGTAACCTTAATTAATTGCATCTTTTGCTTTCTCCCTTAATTTTATCGATTCTAGGACTTTTCACCTAGTTTGATTGCTTTGTCTTCCTAGTGGAATGGTATATCCTTCCATTTGAGGCAATGTCCTTTACCATCGTAAATTACTAGGTTATATAACACATTAAGGAGTTGAAGAAACAACAACAAACTATTTGCTTAGATCTATAAACCTTGAGATGATAGAATGTGCTTTTGAGTTTAAAATACCCATGGTTGAATTCAACAATGCATCACAATAGAATGAATGTATACCTTGTTTTGTGCAAAACCTTTAGGAGGATGCAAAGGTTTCTAACAAAGATCATGGTCTTGGGAAGGGTGATTAGGAGAAATACAATTTGGCCTTTCAATGTGCAATATCTAGGGTGGGGAGGTGTTGGAGAGTGGGGAACTAGGGACTATACCAACAATCATCATGTTGAATAGAGCATGAAGTGGGGAAGTCTTGGTTTTTGGAAAAAAAATCATTGTTAGAGGTTAGGGGATATTGTAAGGATGGTAAATATGGATGAAAATTATCATATTTGGATTCATAGAGAAAGGAAAGGTGCATATACTTACAGATATCCTCATTCCATACAATGGTATTGAATAGGAGATGAGAGAGTTGAGGTTTTGTGGATGAGTTGAAGTGATATTTTTAGTTATGTTTAGTGAGTGTGTGGTTTTTTTTCTAGCATAATATGAGGTGAAAAGAACAAAATTAACTTGGGGACTAATAACACAATGAGGAGGTTGCATACTTCATCTTGTCTAGTGTTCATATGAGTTTTTTTAGATGTGAACTTGGGAAATCTTCTTGTCAAATTCATTGTTGTCTATGCATGGATATTGTTGTGGGAATATGACCAAAAAAAAAAGGCATGGGCTCATCTCAAATCTTGTGAATGAAAAGACTCATTTACAATTCACCATACCTCTATAGAAATGATCTCCACTTGCAATGGAAACTGGTAGCTTGAATGAATCCACTAGATTCCAAGAACACTGAAGATGTTTGATAGATTCCAAGGGTGATTTTGTGTCCAATAGATCAAAGAGTGTCCAAAATATCAATGAGTGTGAGCCAATGAGCAACCTGTGAAAGCTTGAAAGCTGCGGAAGAAGTGAAACCCGTGATTTTGGTAGAATTCCCAGGAAACAAAGCTTTGTTTTTTTTTAACTAGTAACAGGGCCATGCACGCGTGTTAAAACACGCGCACATGTGTTTTTCGCGCGTACACGTGAGGAGCACGCACGCGCCCAAACCCACGCACGCGCCCAAACCCATGCACGCACCCTTGTACAACATATAAACCATTTATTCCCCAACATTTACACCATTTAATGCCAAACCTTCCCCCCACTTCGAAAATATTTGCATAAATTGGACTCGGTGATCAAGTTTGAAGGGTGGGTCTTAATTTTTATTGGAAAGGCTTACTCTTTGACACATTTGATAATTTATGGTTGTCTATGCGCCTGGACCCAATTGACATTGTAAGGTGAGGATGTGCATGCATAATAATCCTTATTTATTACTATGCGATGAGGATTTAAAAGGAAGAGGATGTAAAGACGTGTTATTTTTATACGTATTTTGATGGCGAGTGTTGAAGAGAAACGTGGTGATAAACCACAATTCCTGAGCCAAATTTTTTATTTTTAAATTTTATTAATAAGCATTGTGGTACTTTGGTCCAATTTTTTTTTCTAACTCATTGTTTCTCCATATTGTCTGCCTACTTCCACCTCTCTATATCAATGCATAAAATCAACCTTTGCTTGGTTTGTGGTTATAGTTGCATGCCATTGAGTGTTGTTTAGAGTTTCCGTGAGTCTGTGACATTCATGCAATAAATGAAGTCTTGTAGAGGAGGAGTCATCAAAGAGGCAAATTGAATTTCATTTTGACAAAACACATCTTTTGTAAAGATCGAATGCCATGAATGCATCCTCAGCCTACCATGCAAGACCATGGGTATGTTGAAAAGCATTGAACATCATCGAAGAATGAAAACCGGTTCCTCAAGATCTTATTGAAACATATTGATCTCAATTGAATTCCACCTGGGCCTTAATTGAAAATTCTAGACCTCACGCGTCATCAATAACACATAGAATCCATGACACTATCCCTCTACAAGGAGCCTCCTCCTCCTCCTCCTCATAATCATCTTCGTCATCGTCAGCATCATCATCATCATCCTCATCATCGTCATTGTCCTCGTCATCATCATCATCATCATCGTTATCACCCAATTCCTCATCATCATCCTCCTCCTCCTCCTCCTCCTCGACATCATCTTGGTCATCATCTTCATCATCATCTTCATCATCAACATCGTCATCATCGGCATCATCATCATCCATCATCTTCTTCATCAGCATCATCATCTTCATCATCATCGTCATTATCAATGATGATGATGATGAAGATGATGGATGATGATGCAGATGAGTACGAAGATGAAGATGATGATGTTGATGATGACGAATATGATCACCATCATCATCCTCATCATCCTCCTCCTCCTCCTCATCATCATAATCATCTTCGTCATCGTCAACCTCATCATCATCATCCTCATCATCATCATCATCCACGTCATCATCATCATTTCCATAGTCATCATCATCATTATCCCCCACTTCCTCATCATCATCCCCATCCTCATCATCATCACCATCATCATCTTAGCCATCATATTCATCATCATCATCATCATCAACGTCATCATCATCCATCATCTTCATCATCATCATCATTATCATCTTCATCATCATCATCATTATCAATGATGACATCATCATCATCATCTTCGTCATCATCATCATTATCAATGATGATGATGATGAAGATGATGGATGGTGATGCAGATGAGTACGAAGATCAAGATGATGATGTTGATGATGACGAATATGATGATGATGATCATCATCACCCACTTGCTCATCATCATCATCATCATCATCCTCATCCTCATCGCCATCATCATCATCGCCATGATCATCATCATCACCATCTTGGTCATCGTCTTCATCATCAACATCATCATCATCGTCATCATCACCCACTTGCTCATCATCATCCTCATCCTCATCCTCATCCTCATCCCCGTCATCATCATCTTCATCGTCAACATCATCGTCATCGTCATCATCATCATATCCATCATCATCTTCGTCATCATCACCCTGTTCCTCATCATCATCAACATCATCATCATTGTCATCATCATTATCTTCTTTGTCATCATCATCATCATCATCGTTAACATCATCATCTTCAATCGTCATCATCATTGTCAAAATCATCATCATTGATAATGATGATGATGACAAAGATGATGATGAGGAGGAGGAGGAGGAGGAGGAGGATGATGAAGATGAGTATGAATATGAAGATGATGATGCTGATGATGATGAATATGATCATCATCATCATCCCCATCATCATCATCCTCGTCATCGTCATCATCCTCGTCATCATCATCATCTCCATCGTCATCGTCATAATCATCTTCGTCATCATCAGCATCATCATCCTCATTCTCGTCATCAACATCATTGTCATCATCCCCATCATCCTCATCATCATCATCAACATCATCGTCATCATCCCCATCATCCTCATCATCATCATCCCCATCATCATCATCAACATCATCGTCATCATCCCCATCCTCCTCCTCCTCATCATCATATAAATTTAATTTAATTCAATTTAAAACATTATTAACTATTAAAAATATATATATTTTATAAAATTATTTAATCAATATGGAAAATTTCAAACTTTAGTAAAAATGTCATGTCCCAAATTTGGAATTGGGTCACAATGGCCTAATCACATTGGCCATATTCATTAGAGTTTGTAAAATTGATGTTAAAGGTCAAATAATTGCCAAGGAGGAAAATTACTAGTTTCCTAGGTTTGGGGTGGAAGCTTTGGGATTTGGAATAATGGGGATAATAAATGATGTTTGAACATTAGAGTGGCATAAATATTTAATAAAGGATCTAAATAAATATATACAAGTGAAAATCAAAGTGGCATTTGATCATGAAGACACATGGAGGAAGTGGGACCCACATATGGCTAGATTTCCCCACTACACTTGGCATCATTCTCTCACCAATTCGAATTCAAGGTGAATGGTAACATACTTGGGGGAGTCCAAAAGGTATTATTCATGGCATGACTCATCCAAGGTCGAAATATAGAGGAAGAGTAACTCCCATGGAAGAGGAAGAGGCAATTTGGAGTTAGTGAGACACTTGGGCTAGATTCCCTAGCTCTATGACAACAATGATGAAGATGCTATGACACCTATGACAAAAATCAGACCTGAAGGCTGACATATGACATATATGACATGTCAGGGCTAAAAATAGACTCCAAGAGGGCGCTCAAGGGTGTTAGGACAGCTAAGATGCTTCCACATGTGATTTGGTGGAAGTGGGAAACTAGGAATTGTTGTAGTGGCGTTCTTTGGAATCTCTTCCCAACTTGAGTTGGAATGAGTCTCTTGGAAGGAATTCGACCCATGGAGGACATTAGAACTTTATAAATGTCAATAAAAAAGAATGAAACTAGCTTTTGATCATTTGTAGAATTTGCAATTGCATTTGTGAAGAGGGAGAGCTAGTGGATGACTAGTTTCTTGCCTTAGCCAATTTCGAGGGTGAAAGATTCCCATCCAAGTTGGCAATTGGAAAGGCCATTCAGACCTTTCATTTGGAGCTTTAATGGAGTCTTTATTTGCAGGTGTAAGCTACAGGGCAGCTCATGGTTTCTTCTATTGCAGCTCGCTCCTTCAACCATTTCCAATTTTGATGGCATATTCTTGATCCTTGAGGGAGGGCGTTTTTGGTGAGCTATTATACTCTTTGGGGGAGCTTCTAATGCCCCATTTATTTTTTAATATGAAGTAAATACTCTGTTCTTCATCTCTAAAAAGTTTCAGGTCGAAATTCCAAGTAGAAATGTATAAATCTCATTTTTAATGGAAGAACAATGCCATTTCCCCACTACCTTGTTGTGAGCCAATGTATTGATGATGATTTCGAATGAATGGATGATTCTCTGATATATTTGTGATAAATATACTGCCATGGATGTCTTATACAAGTTTCATGTACTGTACTTGAGCATTTGAAGCATTTTTACTCAGTTTAATTGCATTGGGAGAAGAAATAGTGCCATTTCCCCAAGGGTCGAATTGGAGATTTTTGCAGTTGAATTGGAGAGGGTGAGAACAGTTTTAATAAACCATTGATGGTTCATATGAGACCTTAATAACATATTTAACACATTACATACCTCTGTTCATAAATTTGAGTGGGTTTGGAGGCATTTGGGAAGCCATTTTCAGTACTTACCTTAGGGGGATTTGAACCCCAAATTACTAGTAAAATTGCATACTTGGTCCAGAATCTTAAGAGAGTTTGCAGAGGTATTTTGGTGGCCATATGTTGTCCCTAAACATCATATTCAATTCCTAATATCATTCATAACCCTTCCTTGAAGATTTGAAGGCATTTGGAGTCAATTTGAGACCTAGAGACCAATACTAGTCAAAGGGAAATCACTAGTAAAGTTACCTACATTGACCAGAATTGAAAGAGTATTTGCAGAAGTGTTTTAAAGGTAAAAAGGAATCCCTGAAACACATATTTATGTTCTAATATCATTCATATACCTTCTCAGAAGATTTGGGATCATTTGGGGCAAATTTGGGACCTAGAGATCGAAACTAGTCAAAGGTCGAACCAAGGAAAAAAGTGGAAAATTGCAATTTTAATAAAATTCCTAATAAGGGACATTACAGTGGTATCAGAGCATGGTATTGGCACCTGATGTGGTAGAACATTAATGAAGACCAGGAGTCAAAGAAATAAGCCACCACCTTTAGAAACTGAAACTGGATGTACTTTGGTGAAAGGGAAGAAATAGGAGAAGAAGTGCATTTATTGGTCACCATGAGTAAGGATGAGAAAGGGACCTCAGAGGAGAATGAGGAGTTTAGAAAATTATTGGAACCTTCCTTTGAAGACAAGTTGAGGCAATACTTTCAAGAGTTCAAATTGTTGCTTAGTGAAATTGGAAGCAACTCGAAAAAAATAATGAGCAATGGTTCTCTTTTCAAGAAAAAGGATGAAACAGTTTATGCCACAAAAGAGGAACCTAATGTAATTGTGGAACATGAGGTACATGTTGATATGCAGGTGCTTGAATATGCTACACTAAAACAAGAAGAAGGACAAGAACTTGTCCTTGTTCAAAGGGATTATGAGTTGCCTCATGGAGAGAGTTGCAAAGCCTTGGAAGAGGTACATGATCTCACAATAGTTGGACCAAGCAATTATGGAGAAGATGAATTAAATATTTCAATGGGTAAGAGTTGTAAAGAATTAAAGTTGGTTCATAATTCCTCACCCCACACTTCTTTTCCAACCACATCACTTTGGGATGAAAATTGGGTGAAAGGTTTTTTTCTAGTGGTGCCACATGAGGGGTATGAAACTCCTACCTCTCCTTTTGATGATGACATGAATAGAGCACCTCATTATTTAGAATTGCAGCAGCATATTGCTTTACCTTATGATGATACATATCATCATGGATGTATGGATGAGACTTCTTTGAGTCCTTTGAAGTCTCCTTGTTTTTCCCGCTCATTATTTGGTTGAGATTTTAGTGGAGATTCTTCATTCACTTCTTGGATGAAAGAATGCATGGCTGAATATTTTGATGCATATCACGTTCTTTTGGAGCAGAACTATCAGACATGGGATCCTCACCTATGTCATTGGAGCAGATTTGATTGGTCACTTGAAGATTGTATGCACCTAGCAAATGGTGGTCTACTTACTTGGAGGTATAAACACTTTCATGATTCTTTGATGAAACATCTTCTTGATGTACATTTTCATTATGTTGTTATGTACTTTGATGATATATATTTTGTACTCATGATGTTTGGAAGAATGCATACAAGAAAATGGGATCCAGGAATCCGCTTATCTGATGGTATGGGTTGGAGAGCACTTTTAATTGTTGGGGTGCAATACAAGCAATGGGACCCTGGAATAATTTTTGTCTCATTGGTTTGAATTTTTTTTTGGGAAACAAGCAGTATGGGAGATGGATTTCCCACTTAATAAAGTGAATTTTATCAGAGTAGTGCAGCAGCAAGCATGGTGGTTCCTCTCTAAAATCTTCAAGGAAACTCAAAGACTCAAGGTTGGGCAATTCAATGGCAACTTCAAAGAATTATACAGGAAGCAGGTTCTTCAACACCCATGTTTGAAATTGCTTGAGGACAAGCAATATTGGGAAGGGAGGACTTGTCATGTCCCAAATTTGGAATTGGGTCACAATGGCCTAATCACATTGGCCATATTCATTAGAGTTTGTAAAATTGATGTTAAAGGTCAAATAATTGCCAAGGAGGAAAATTACTAGTTTCCTAGGTTTGGGGTGGAAGCTTTGGGATTTAGAATAATGGGGATAATAAATGATGTTTGAACATTAGAGTGGCATAAATATTTAATAAAGGATATAAATAAATATATACAAGTCAAAATCAAAGTGGCATTTGATCATGAAGACACATGGAGGAAGTGGGACCCACATATGGCTAGATTTCCCCACTACACTTGGCATCATTCTCTCACCAATTTGAATTCAAGGTGAATGGTAACATACTTGGGGGAGTCCAAAAGGTATTATTCATGGCATGACTCATCCAAGGTCGAAATATAGAGGAAGAGTAACTCCCATGGAAGAGGAAGAGGCAATTTGGAGTTAGTGAGACACTTGGGCTAGATTCCCTAGCTCTATGACAACAATGATGAAGATGCTATGACACCTATGACACAAATCAGACCTGAAGGCTGAAATATGACATATATGACATGTCAGGGCTAAAAATAGACTCCAAGAGGGCGCTCAAGGGTGTTAGGACAGCTAATATGCTTCCACATGTGATTTGGTGGAAGTGGGAAACTAGGAATTGTTGTAGTGGCGTTCTTTGGAATCTCTTCCCAACTTGAGTTGGAATGAGTCTCTTGGAAGGAATTCGACCCATGGAGGACATTATAACTTTATAAATGTCAATAAAAAAGAATGAAACCAGCTTTTGATCATTTGTAGAATTTGCAATTGCATTTGTGAAGAGGGAGAGCTAGTGGATGACTAGTTTCTTGCCTTAGCCAATTTCGAGGGTGAAAGATTCCCATCCAAGTTGGAAATTGGAAAGGCCATTCAGACCTTTCATTTGGAGCTTTAATGGAGTCTTTATTTGCAAGTGTAAGCTACAGGGAAACTCATGGTTTCTTCTATTGCAGCTCGCTCCTTCAACCATTTCCAATTTTGATGGCATATTCTTGATCCTTGAGGGAGGGCGTTTTTGGTGAGCTATTGTACTCTTTGGGGGAGCTTCTAATGCCCCATTTCTTTTGTAATATGAATTCAATACTCTGTTCTTCATATCCAAAAAGTTTCAGGTCGAAATTCCAAGTAGAAATGTATAAATCTCATTTTTAATGGAAGAACAATGCCATTTCCCCACTACCTTGTTGTGAGCCAATGTATTGATGATGATTTCGAATGAATGGATGATTATCTGATATATTTGTGATAAATATACTGAAATGGATGTCTTATACAAGTTTCATGTACTGTACTTGAGCATTTGAAGCATTTTTACTCAGTTTAATTGCATTGGGAGAAGAAATAGTGCCATTTCCCCAAGGGTCGAATTGGAGATTTTTGCAGTTGAATTGGAGAGGGTGAGAACAGTTGTAATAAACCATTAATGGTGCATATGAGACCTTAATAACATATTTAATACATTACATACCTCTTTTCATAAATTTGAGTGGGTTTGGAGGCATTTGGGAAGCCATTATCAGTACTTACCTTAGGGGGATTTGAACCCCAAATTACTAGTAAAATTGCATACTTGGTCCAGAATCTTAAGAGAGTTTGCAGAGGTATTTTGGTGGCCATATGTTGTCCCTAAAAATCGTATTCAATTACTAATATCATTCATAACCCTTCCTTGAAGATTTGAAGGCATTTGGAGTCAATTTGAGACCTAGAGACCAATACTAGTCAAAGGGAAATCACTAGTAAAGTTACCTACATTGACCAGAATTGAAAGAGTATTTGCAGAAGTGTTTTAAAGGTACAAAGGCATCCCTGAAACACATATTTATGTTCTAATATCATTCATATACCTTCTCAGAAGATTTGGGATCATTTGGGGCAAATTTGGGACCTGGAGATCGAAACTAGTCAAAGGTCGAACCAAGGAAAAAAGTGGAAAATTGCAATTTTAATAAAATTCCTAATAAGGGACATTATAGTGGTATCAGACCATGGTCTTGGCACCTGATGTGGTAGAACATTAATGAAGACCAGGAGTCAAAGAAATAAGACACCACCCTTAGAAACTGAAACTGGATGTACTTTGGTGAAAGGGAAGAAATAGGAGAAGAAGTGCATTTATTGGTCACCATGAGTAAGGATGAGAAAGGAACCTCAGAGGAGAATGAGGATTTTAGAAAATTATTGGAACCTTCCTTTGAAGACAAGTGGAGGAAATACTTTCAAGAGTTCAAATTGTTGCTTAGTGAAATTGGAAGCAACTCGAAAAAAATAATGAGCAATGGTTCTCTTTTCAAGGAAAAGGATGAAACAGTTTATGCCACAAAAGAGGAACCTAATGTAATTGTGGAACATGAGGTACATGTTGATATGCAGGTGCTTGAATATGCTACACTAAAACAAGAAGAAGGACAAGAACTTGTCCTTGTTCAAAGGGATTATGAGTTGCCTCATGGAGAGAATTGCAAAGCCTTGGAAGAGGTACATGATCTCACAATAGTTGGACCAAGCAATTATGGAGAAGATGAATTAAATATTTCAATGGGTAAGAGTTGTAAAGAATTAAAGTTGGTTCATAATTCCTCACCCCACACTTCTTTTCCAACCACATCACTTTGGGATGAAAATTGGGTGAAAGGTTTTTTTCTAGTGGTGCCACATGAGGGGTATGAAACTCCTACCTCTCCTTTTGATGATGACATGAATAGAGCACCTCATTATTTAGAATTGCAGCAGCATATTGCTTTACCTTATGATGATACATATCATCATGGATATATGGATGAGACTTCTTTGAGTCCTTTGAAGTCTCCTTGTTTTTCCCGCTCATTATTTGGTTCAGATTTTAGTGGAGATTCTTCATTCACTTCTTGGATGAAAGAATGCATGGCTGAATATTTTGATGCATATCACGTTCTTTTGGAGCAGAACTATCGGACATGGGATCCTCACCTATGTCATTGGAGCAGATTTGATTGGTCACTTGAAGATTGTATGCACCTAGCAAATGGTGGTCTACTTACTTGGAGGTATAAACACTTTCATGATTCTTTGATGAAACATCTTCTTGATATACATTTTCATTATGTTGTTATGTACTTTGATGATATATATTTTGTACTCATGATGTTTGGAAGAATGCATACAAGAAAATGGGATCCAGGAATCCGCTTATCTGATGGTATGGGTTGGAGAGCACTTTTAATTGTTGGGGTGCAATACAAGCAATGGGACCCTGGAATAATTTCTGTCTATAATAACCTTGTTTTCATCATCACCCGATTAGTTGTAAGCTTCATTGAATTGCTTGAAAGAAGCAATTTCACTAGTCGCCACTCCTCTCGTCACAGGTTCTTCCAAAGAGTTAATCTTTAGTCTTTCCTTAGTTCTGACCTAACATCTCTTAAGCATAACATTGGAAGAGGAAATGCACTGCAGGTGTGGTGGGAAGGAATCGCCAGAGTCCGCTCTGCAATCTAAACTCTTGACTCCATTGTCAGTCCCTTGCAATTGAAAGAGTCACTCAAGGAATCCAACAGGACCGCCAGTGGCCTCCTCGACAGCTAGGATGTTGTCCACGCCATCTCCTCTGCACTCCACTTGGCCTCCGCTGGCTCCGCCTCTCATCACCTTTGCCACTGGCTCTAAGACACCTTTCTCTCCTTCGACGCTGACTTGCAGCTCATTATTCTCAGGTATGTCCCCCTCCTTGTCAGAATCTATCTCTCCCGCCTCATCTCCGACACCCACTCCCCCCACGAATTGCTCGTCGGATTCGAGGCCGTCCTGCTGGTTCTCTACATAGGCGAAGTAAAGGCCAGGGGTGGAAGACCTCTGCTTGTCCACATTCCCTACCTGGCCCACCCCTCACTCTACCATGCCCCCATCAATCCCCTTCAACATGACTTATGTCCCATACCTCTTGTTGGACAAATTTTTTCCACCCTGGAGCCCCAGGAAGCCGTGAAATCCACCAAGAGGGCTTCCATTTTTGGGGTCGCTCTCAATCTCTTCTACTGTCAATATAACCATCTCAACAGGGCCAACGACAAACATGACGAACCATAGGTTCCTAGTCAACCATCTCCATGGCCCACGGAAAACATAGTTGGGCACAACGCGTCTTAGCCACTCCCGTGAGGGGCATCAAAAGTTCTTAGAAGAGAAGATTTTTCCTTTCAAGGATGCATTCTTTGCTTATTTAACTAGACCAAGGACTTTCCTCGGCCACTCGAAAACTAAGTAGATACCGGTGATTCCATTGTACTACGTCCGGCAAGGGAGAGGGCGTTGAAACTCTCTTGCAAGTATGTGGAAGGAGATCCCAACCCTCTTTGGTAGGGGAGCCCAACCCTATGCGCCTAGGGAAGAAAACAAAAATAAAAGAGAAGAGGGAATCATGGCCCCAAACCAGTTTAAATTATATGATGTAACCCAAAAAAAATAATAAATATAAAATTAATTAATGAAAGAAAAGTTGAGAAGCGCTTTGGATGTCGCATGTAGATATGATTTTCGTGCCATCTAGGGCCGCATGCAGGTAGGACCACATGCAGGTAGTATTAGCATTCCATCTAGGCAGCATGCAGTATGGACATGCATATGTGTATGTCGATGGTGGTGGCACTCAATTCCATTTTTTATATAATAATTTAATGAAGCTCTTCCCAGGTATATAATGGTGATATTTATGAGCGTTCAAATCATGATCGAGGAGCACCCTAACTATAGCACCACCAGAAAGACTAAGGTGTGCTGAGGATCGTGGGCGAATGAGGACGGTTTCAGCTCAAATATTATAAAACATTGGGCTCTCGAAGTATTATATTGGGCCGTTCATGATGTGTACCATGCACACACATTAAACCTTGAATTGAGTGTTAAATAATTTAATTAAAGATTTGCAATTTTTAAATTCGTAAAGATTTGTAATTAATGTTTTTGTTATTATACTGAATTGTATGTTTCTTGGCTGTGTAATTTTAAAAACAATAATAATAGCATGATTATTTAGTCTCCTTGTTAACTTTGTGGCAGATTGTTATCAATCCTCAACCCGTTGTTTGTAGTTGGAAATCAAATATGCTTTAGTCCCAGTTAGACATATATGAATATACTTAAGTTGAAGTTAACCTTAACCTCAACCTCAATCCTCAACCCGTTTTTAAATTTATGCTTTAGTCCAAGTTAGACATATATGAATATACTTAAGTTGAAGTTATATAATTCAACCATAGTGGGTGGATGAAATTAGTCGGATAATGGACTAAGTTATTATGGTCGATAATATTATTTAATATAGCTAAAAATAGGTAATGATTTTAGTCGGTTAATGGACTAATTTATTATGGTCGGTAATTTTTATTTATTATAGTTTTATAAGAGATTTGTTGAATTAATACTTCCTTGATTTACTGAAATGGAAATATGCATATACTTGTAAAATAATGATTTTTCCTTATCTTAAAGAAATATTTGGGAATAACCAACAAATATTTATTTAAGTCGAAGTAGATTATATATATATATTTAAAAGCTCACCATTTTCATAATTGTCGGGTTAGTTGGAAACTGACAAATATTTATTTAATTCAAAGAAGACTATATATTTATATGTAAAAGGTCACTATTTTCATAATTGTCAGGTTAGTCGGCAACCAACAAATATTTGTTTAAGTCAAAATAGAATATATATTTATATTTCAAAGCTCATTGTTTTCGTAATTGTGGAGTTAGTCGGCAATCAACAAGTATTTTTTTAGGTCGATGTTAGACAAGTATTTGTTTAGTTGGTTAACCGAAAGACTGCACTAACTCGACTGTAGTCGGATCTCGACCATAGTTTATGAAAAATGGTCGAAATTACTAAGAATAAATTTTATAAGGAAAGATTTAGAAATATTATTTCTGGGCCAAACTTTATTATGGTCTAGTAAACTTATTTTGGTATTAGTATGGGTGCATAAATATATGTCTTAATCTTTTTATTTTACATGAAACTTATTGTAAAGTAAGTTTCGAAAGTAAACAAATAAGTCAAAGTTCTAATTACCTTTAACCTAATTAATGGGTAAACAAATAAATAAAGGCATGCTAATTTTTTTTTTTATATAAATGTCTATGCCCTAAATTTGTGTAGTTTGCGTGTAGTCCATAAGTTAGAGTTTTACTACATAGTGAATTATTATTAACTATGAAGGGGTGCATTAAACTATTTTGCATGAACATTATTAAATAAATGTCTCATATATTATTCTATGCTTCTGATATTGAGTTTTATGCATTTGATAAAATATTGAATGGGTCTTTTGAAATATTTTATGCTTCTACTATTTCATTTCATAGTTAATATGCATTATAAAAAACATTTTCCGAAGGGGTGTGTTACATATCGTTTCTATTTGTTCTCCAGTCATTGTGTGCTAGATGGATAGATGATGACGACAAATGATTTCAAAACCTATCTTTTCTAATTGAGGAGTCTTAGTGGCGTCTACAAGTTCAAAGCCCATGAGCAAAGAGCCTTTTAGATATGAAATCTTTGTTTGGAAATTAGGTAATTCAAGTAGTGTTTTAGCAAATCATTGTGTTTTTAGACTTTCATTTTCCTACTTGTTCGTTATCCATGTTGAATTTGATGGATTCCTATTAAATGATACCACTTAGATGGGTTAAATTATGTGAATTGGATATTTAAAATGCAAACATTAATTGAAAGCTACAATATATTTGTTCAACTTTAATTGGTGATGAAATGAAACCAACTAATCCTCAAGTTACATAAAAACAAAAAAGAATTGAGACTTAAGTGTTTTTACAAATATTTGTGAAAGATAACATCATCCTTCACATTAGAGATTACAAGGTATCTACTAAAACATAGAATGAATTAAATAATTAGCAATAGAATTGTGTTTCTTAAAAGTAAGCTTCATTCATTCAAGATGTAACATAATGCAACTATTAGGGATTACTTATCTATCTAGAGTGAAGGAGTTGAAAGAGAAACTTAGTTACATAGGTGAAAAAATATCATGTAATAATTTGGTTATCCGAGATACTTTTCTCCTGATGATGAGCCCTACTTTGAGGCTCGAAACATCGAGAAGATAAAATAGCCAACGCAGTCTCCTTCTTTCTTCAATTTGGTTATCATTATTTTAAATGGGAAGTTGTTAGAATACCAATTTTTTATCACTAGTTTGACAACTAAGGAAAATGTATTGGCTTTTGATGAATTGACATGTATTCTCATGCGAGAAGAGGGGAGGAGAAAAAACATTGAGAACAAATAGGATTCAACAAATTTAGCATTGATGACCAAAGGTATGAAAATTTTCAAGAGAAAACCATGAATGAGAACTAAAAGAGGAAGACTAGAATCAAAGTCACATAAGGGAGGAGTATCCTCCAAAAGATGAAACAACTATGTCTAGGAGGAAGGTAACTATTTTATTGTGGTAATCCTAGACATTATTCAACACATTATAAGGTAAGGGAGCTTATTGAATCCAAGTAAAGAAGACGAAGGAAATTTTGTGATAAAGAAGGTGAGTCAATTTAGAAGCTATTCATTATAGATGTATCTTTATTAATAGAAACATCTAAGTGTGACACTTGGTTTATTGATTGATTTCATAGATTGGTTTATGTATCTTCATATGTGTGTAACATAGATTGGTTTCATAATCTTAATGAGAGAACTAATAGTGAACAAAAATTCTTAGGAGGTGATAAGTCTCATGAAATAAAAAAAATGCATTAATGTATATTTGCAAATAAAAAATTGATGTATAAAGCAAACTCAAAATGTGTTCCATACGATTGGAACCAATAAAAACTTATTGATTTTTGTTTTACCAATGGGAAATGAAAGAATGAATCTTGAATTTGTAAAGAAAAGTTTATTTGTGAAAGACACGATCAATAAAAATGAGGTGATTGCAAAAGGAGTTAGAATGGGAGGCATTTAGAAGCTCGAAGCCACTATTTCAAACAATCAAGCAATAACATCCACTAGTGTATCCATCAAGGAGCTTTCGCACTTGGTATGGCCATTTAAATTTTTCGATATATTGATTGGTTGTAAAGAAAGGATATGGTGAGGATTCTTCCTATTTTTAAGAATCAACATATTGAATATGACGGGTGCATACTCGGAAAACATCATACAAAATAATTTTTCATAAGAATAGATAACTAGGTCACTTGGTGGAGCATTCTAATGCATGTGAGACTAATATGCAAACTAGGTCACTTGGTGGAGCATCTAATTTCTTGATATTTCCTTAATATGATAGCACTTGTTATAAATGGGTGAACTTCATTAGAAATAGAAATAAAAGTAATGTATTTGAATATATATACAAAAATTAAATCCATGATTGAAAAACAAATAGGTAAGCATATCAAGATACCATAATCAGATGGAGGTGAAGAGTAAAATTCAAATGAATTTGTAAAGCATTATAAAGAAAATAATATATTAAAACAGTGCACAATTCAATATACTCATTAATAAAATGGGGTAGCTAAGAGAAGTTCAAGATAATATTAGTTGAATGTGCTAGAAGTATGTTGAAGAGTAAAAATATCCCAAGAATTTGTGTAGAAGTTGTAAGTATAACTATGTACTTACAAAATAGGAGTCCAACTATGTCCTTGAAATTCAAAGCTCTCATTGAAGTTTTTTTGTTATAAGCCATGTGTTAATTATTTGATAATATTTGAATGTAGATCATTTTATCACAATCCAAAATAAATTGAGGAAACTTGATGCAAAATATGTGAAATATGTAGTTTCATTGGTTATTATTATGATTATAAAGCATATAAGATGTATGATCTAGTTACTTATTTAAGATATTGTCAAGTGTTTGCAAGATAGGATGTAATTTCATGAGCATGAAGATGATTATCACAAGGAGGATGTACAAGGATGAAGGATAGTATTCAAGGAAAGTATTGAAGAGATTATGTGAGCATAGGTCTATGGAAACCATTTAATTGTTGATAATCAAATTAGCAAAAAGACACCAAGCAAGGTAAGAAGCAACAACATCAAGAAACTCCATACTCTTAAACCTTTAAATTTTGAAAAAGCAAAATATCATTAAGAATGGATGAATGCAATGCAGGAAGAATATGATTCCAGTATGAAAATCATACTTCAAAAGTTATGGAGATGATAGAAGATAAAGTGCATATAGGTTCCAAATGGTTATTCAAGTCAAAATTTAATTTTGATGGTAGTATAAAAAAATTCAAAGCAAGTTCAGCTACAAAAGGTGACTCACAAAAGGAACACATCATACATTATGAAGAAACTTTTGCATTTGTACTAAAATTGATACAATTAGGTTGTTAATTGCACTTGCAACAAAGTATAATTGGGTCTATACCAAATGGAGTTAAATCATCTTTCTTGAATGGTGATTTAAAATAAGAGGTGTATCTTATTCAACTATAGGGTTTTGTAAATAAAATAAAAGAGTATTTTTATGTCGGTTAAATAAAACACTATATATGAGGTTGAAATCGGCTCCAAGATCACAGTATGTCAAAATCAATAACTTCCTCATTCAACATGGATTTGTTAAAAGTCAAATTGAACCAAATCTATACATCAAGAAAGATGACGAAGGAAATATTACATTGATATCCTTGTATGTAGATGAACAACATGAGACATTACATATCCAATAAGCATACTCAACCAATTTGTGGCTAGACCATATGAGACTCACAAGTTGTTAAGTACTTTGATATCTAAAAGGAACTTTTGAGAAAGGTATTCAATAGATTAACCATTTAAATGTTGAGTTGACAAGTTATTGAGCTTTTAATTCGGAATTATGGAGTAGTAAGAAACAACTAACTACTTCATTACACATTTGAAGATAAATGACTTCTACACATACACATTCTTTAGGATATGGGAAAAGGAAAGAAGAACCTACATCAATTAAAATCAATAATTGAAATTTAATAAAGATGGCCCATTCTTTTAAGTTACTATGCAAGGTCAAAACATATAGAAATCCAATATGCAAGGTCAAAACAAATATAGATGTGTAAGAAATAAGTCTTCAAGAACTACTAAATTTGAACGCATTTTTCAATTAACTGTTAAGTATTGAATACATTTTTTAATTAAAGAGAAGTATTAGATAAAGTATGATGTATTTTCAATTAAAGAGAAGTATTAGAGATAATAGAAAAATAGATATGTCCAAGTCATCACTATATATCACTATATAAGGTTGTTAAGGTTTTATGATTTCTGAATAGAGTATATCTACATGGAATTAAACTATGTGGCAGATTCATTATCTAAATTGCTGGAACACTCTTTTGGGAAAAATGGATTGAAAGTATAAATACACAAAATGGCTCGGTGTTCTTCTTAGATGATGCAGAAGTTGATTCAAGTGAGTGATTTGGCTATAAGCTGTTTTTTGAGCTATCTTGATACGTAAACAAGATGAGACAAGATAATGCTAAACACCAACCCTTGATCCACTATCAAGATCATGGACAAAATCCACTTAAATATATGTTAAATAGTTACTATGTTATAGGTAATATATCATAATAGAATTTAGATATTATTTTCTGTTTGACAAAGCCTAGGTGCACTCCCTCTTCTCTCTCTCCATCCCTTCTATTGACTTCAAGATATCTGATTCCAGATTGTTGTGTGCTCCACTCATTTGCAAACAAAAAATAAAATATAACCGACCTGGTTAGAGTTAGGATTGGGATCTAAAAAATTTCGGGTGGGTTAGGGTTACGAACCACCGTTATGGTGACCATCCTTATGATTTGTTTACTTTAATATCTCCGTAAAATGGCTATGAGCAGCAACCGACTACTTTCTCTGTCAGTACTGCGTATAGAGCTGTTCAATCAATTAGTTGCAGAACAAGGAGAGTATCAGAACGCGTTATATCGTAATGGGTTTTCGGTGTTTCTTGAATCGGAAAAAAGCACAGCCCGAACCATCGCGTGGACAATCAAGATTTTCGTTGTGCATATTTACTTCGAGATCGCGGCCGGCGTCTCCCGCGACCCGATCCACTGCTTCCCAACCCCGGAAAAGGACATCAAACCGATCGGGGGAGATGTTGCTGAGAAGGAAGGATGATGAGTTCGTTGAAGTAAACCCCGCTACTCCTTCCGCCATGCGGTCGAGTATTGCTGTGGAGCTGGAGGAAGTATTCAAGAAATTCGACGCAAACGGCGACGGTAAGGTATCGTCCTCGGAGCTGGGCGACCTTATGCAATCGCTCGGAGGAAACCCGACGGAGGAAGATCTTGCAGTGATCGTTGCGGCGGCGGATTTGGATGGAGACGGGTACATCGATCTGTCCGAGTTCCTACTTCTCAACACCGAGGGGGTCGACAGTTCAGGCAGACTTGAAGACCTGAAAGCCGCCTTCAGTATGTTTGACAAGGATGGGAACGGAACCATCTCTCCCCTTGAACTTCTCCATGTTTTAACCAGTCTACAAGAGCCTTGCACTATGGATGATTGCCAGGCCATGATCAGCACATTCGATTCTAACGGCGATGGCCTCATCAATTTCGAAGAGTTCATGGCGATGATGAACACATCTGATGCTTCATCTGTGACAAACAATATCAAAACAAAAGTTAATAAAGCAGCTGTCCTTAGCCAACTTCTGCCTGCCAGACAGGGCTCCATTTTAGCACAACAGTAGAAGCTACTAGAGGTTTTTTTTGGATGTATAGTGCCTTTGCATACCAGTTCTTTGTTCTTATTTACATGGTAGAGGATTGGGCTTAAAGGGTGTGTCCAAGAATATTTTTGAAAGCTAATCCTCTACACAGTAGAGAATATAAGTAAAAGAGAGTTTGAATATGCTGTGCTTGATCTAATATAGGTGTGCCATATGAATGCAGAAATACGTGTTTGTGTATGCATACTAAGAAGCTACAAATATAATTTTCGAGAGTTTTTATGCTGTAAATCTTTGAAATTTCTCAGAAAAGGATAGAGGAAAACCCTAAGATCTCCCTAACCTGTAGGAGTTGTGAATCTGTTGTGTAATGCATGTTGTGTTCATAACGCTCAATGACTTCTATATACATAGATGTCTGTTGCCTGCAGATTTTATGCAGAGTAGAATGTCTTTGTGTCAGGTTTTCTGGTTTATATATTAGTTGTCAATTTTCTAATAAATATTTTTGTCATTTGTCATTATAATTTTAAGAGTATATCTAACCATGGGCAAGTTAAATATATCAATAATTTATAACTCAGCAACAAAATAGGACCAGACGTATAAACCTCTATCCCAGAAGTTGCCTACAGAACCTTATGGAAGGGCCAAAAGTGACCTACCCTTCCAGCCAACCTTATCACAATGACTGTATTTACTTTAAAAAGTATTTATAGAGCTCAGGGCTAACGATGTGCTCTAGAGAAGCGGTGTCTGTATGCTTTATGGGCAAGATAGAGCTGCGTGTGAGTGGGGCGGCATGACTGGTGGAGATCATCGCCAACATCCAAGCTGTGTGAGAAGTAGAAAACCCACGTGTAATGAAAAGCATGGCCGGCAGATATCTCACGCATCTTGTATGTCCGCCAAGTAGTTACTGAGAGAACGAGCAAAGGCGGGACTGCTGGTGGAAATGAATACCTACAGATGGTAGGAGAAGTAATCAGTTCCTTATTTGGGCTGCAGATATGTCACGAGCTTGGGTATGTAGTGAAGATGTTCTGACTACAAACAGAATTCTGCCCATTGTTATTTTGTGTTTGGCATAATCAAATTTGAGCTGCCGGAGTAAAGTCGATTGAGAATACAGTGGCGCTGAGAAACAATGGGTAGTAAAGCCGATTGAGGGTACAATGGCGCTGAGAACAGTGGGCAGTCGTTATCGACCGTGTTAATCCCGGGGAATCTATTTGTCATAAGCAAGGGTAGAGCATACAGCTCTAACAAATCAAAGGCTACAGTTAAGAAATCAAGAAGATAAGGATGCCGTCTTGTCGTTTGTCGTTTGAGGGAGAATCGCAGGCACGCCAACTGGAGAAAGAGAGCGCATTCACCAAAGTTGACAGTGAAATAATAAAGCACTTCTTTATAATGATTTTCCATCTATTGGAATCAAGCAGCGATATTTTCCATAATGAGGTAATATTGATCATTTTTTCAAATTATGAATAATGGAAGGGGAAATGAAATGGAGATTCTGGATGAATAATGAAAGTGTAAATATTAAATATTAATGTTATATAATTTTATTGTATTAGAGATATTTGAAAATATTAAAATAATAATTTGATAAAAATTTAGTTTTCTTCGTTTTATATTTTTAGTTTTTTATAAAAAAAAATTATATTTATTTATGATAATTACATAAATTAAAGTTAATGATTTGAGAAGATCTTAAAAACTATTATCATCATTATATTTATGGGTTATCATTCAAGTGTGAATTACTTTTTTGTAATAATAAAATTAAAATTTTCTATTATTGTTGAAGTTAGAAAAGCATTTGATATATTACCTAGAAGCAACCTTTGGAATAGGTTAGAAGAGCTTAAAGCCTCACTATTGCTATTACGATAAGGTTGTATGAGAAGGTTATTGCCAAGTTTAAGAACTTTGAGGGCTAGTAAGAAGAACTTAATTGTAATATATAGGAGTCACGCAAGGTTGTTTGTTATCCCCTACCCTTTTTAGTATTTACATGCAACTAAAAATTCTCAAGGATTTTTCTCTAGTATGGATATTAGTGTTAAAATTGACAAAACAAAGGTTATGATAAACAATCCCAAAATATCACTTATGATAATTTCATGTATGACAACAACTTGGAGGAAGTGTCTTCATTTAAATATCTAGGAATTGATCTTCATCATCAACTTAACTGGAACTACAACATTGATAAAATGATTAATGGGGGATGTAAAGCTTGAAAACAGTTGTAAATTTGTAGATCTCTATCTTTGGAATAGGAAAAAACTCCTCCTCCGTGATCTTTTGGATTTTATTGCTTTTTGAATTTGAAACCGACATTCCGAGCAGAAACCTTGTTCATCTTTAGGGAAGAAGAACCCAATGAAAAGATTATGACGAAGACATAATGACATAATTATGCTTCAATACAGAGAGAATGGATAGATTTATAGTGTTGAGAAAAGAAAAGTGACCATTAGTTGTAAGGTACACGAAAGTCAAAATTTCTCCTTCATCGATGGCACCATGGATAAAATCGCCAAAATTCTAGGAAAAAAGAACATTAAGACTATCTTTAAACCTCTCAAAATCATTAAACAAACTTTCATCTCTGTTAAGGACAAGACTAACCCTTTTCTCCACAAGGTTGTCTACAAAATTCCTTGTTCCTACGGCACCTCCTATATTGGTCAAACTAGTCACTCTTTTAAAACTAGAATAAAAGAACACATTGCAGACACTCATCACAACCTGGTCTCCCAAAATTAGCCCTTGCAGGACACTCCTCTGAAACAAAACACCTCATCCATTTTGACAAAACTCAAATTTTGGCTCGAGATTCCCACTATTATACTTGCTTTATGAGAGAAGCCCTAGATATTGCAAAGAACCTAAATAATATAAACAAAGAGGATGGACTAACATTATTTCAATATTGGCATCCTATTATCCACAAATCCTCTAATCCTAATCAAAACCCCCTTTAATCATTCCCAACAACTCCTAAACTCCCTCTTCTCTTAATTCCTCTTCTATTCATCTTTTATTTTTCTTTTTGACCCTCCTTTTGGCTTTTGGTTTCTTCTTTTTGTTTATCATCATCATTATTTATTTATTAATTATAATTAATTTATCTCCCTTCCCAACTAATCCTTTATTTTTATTTTATTATTACTTATCATCCTTTTAAATCTTTCATTATTATTATTTATTATAAACCAAGTTTCTTAATGTTATTTATTTTTCTTCTTTTATTGATTAATTTTTTATTTTCATTGTTAATGATTATTTGTTATTCTCCTTACTCCATTTTTCTTGTTATAATTATTATAACTAAAAAAAGTATTATTCTTATTTTTATCTTTTATTATTTAATATTAAATCTAACTAATTTTTCATTAATTATTATTTATTAATATCCTATTTCTCCTTATTCTTCTTATTTTTCTTCACTTAATAATCAAAAACTTATTTTAACCCACATTAAAAAATGTAATTCAATTTAATATTACTCTTCTTATTTTTCTTCACTTAATAATCAAAAAATTATTTTAACCCAAATTAAAAATTTTAAATCAATTTAATATTATGAAATGGGTTCGTTCACCTACATCTTATAATCTTTCATTCTTGTAACTTTGATTCTTATTATTATTTATTAATAGTTTATTCATTATCTTCCTTATTCTTACCTCTTATTTTTCTTCGCACATTAATCTAAAACTTATTTCAATACAATTTAAATTCTAATTCATTTTAATTATTCCCCACTTCTACCCATTTACCTTAGATATTAATCTTTAAACTCACTTTATCAATCCTTCATAAGTTTCAATATATAATTTAACTAATTCTCTATAAATATTAATATATAATTTTACTCCTCCTATTTTATTAATTTAATCTAACAACTTAAATTGAAATTTTGACTTTCCTTCCTTACCACTAATAGTCACTTTTCTTTTCTCAACACTATAAATTTATCCATTCTTTGGAATCTTTTCATTGGGTTCTACTTACCTGAATATGAGTATCTTTTGTTCTCTTGAAACATTGGTTTCAAATTCATAACGCGGTAAAAATCCAAAAGATCGTGGAAGATTTAGAGAACTCAGAAATCCTGAATCAAGAAACTCCTCTTTGATAATCCCATCACTCATGTTATATTATATGATTGTGAAGTTTAGGGTTGCAACATCTCTAATGAATCTTGGAGAATGATAGGAACAAATCCAAAAGTGATCTATAGCATATAATCTCAAAATTAAAGGCAAGAAACCGTATCTTATCCTCCTCATAGAAACAAGTATCTCCTTGATTGAAACAATGGATATTACTAGGTACCTAATGTACAAGAACAAGATCATAAATAACATGGGAGACAAGAGGCTTCCTAAGATTTCTTCCCACTCCTGTAGTGGAAGCGATGGAATAAATAAAAATATATTGCAAAAATTTATTGTGTAATAAATAATTAATTGATTGAATGATGAATGATTACAATGCCTTCGTGACAGTATACATTTATAGGCATTGGCTGGCCACAAAGATGAACAGGTATGTCCTTTGACTTTCCATTAAATACAAATCGTATTTATTAATTGTTAGTTACTTCTATTATTTGTTATTATTATGATTATTAGTATATCATGTATATCTAAGTTATTATGTTTATAACATGGCCACCCTATTAAAGAATGTTGTGTCCTCAAAGACTTATAAATATGATTTCGCTGGCTACACATGTTATTAGAGAGGCATAATTTTTGTGCTTGTCTAGTGGTATGGGTTTGATGTGGTTCCTTTTTTGAATACTAGCAAGGCTCCTTTCTAAGATGTGCATCATATGTTGAAGTCTTTGGACTTGTTTGTTGCAAATGAACCTTTGATGCTTCTTGGAATGCAATTTCCAAGACTTCGTTGCAAGTGGTGTTGTAAAATTGCTTTTCCTTTTCAATGGAACTTGGATCTTATTAATCTTCCTGAGATGAGGAGGAACATATCTTATGGGTACTTTTTGTCTTTTTTTAGTATTGTTTCTCTTTTGTGACACATCATCATCATTTGGTAGTATGCATAAAATTGATGATAGTGATATTTGTGGTGTTTTGTCATGGTCAGAATCTAACTTGTATGTTACCATGATTTCCTTTCTTGGATTCAAAAATTTCAAACTTATAGGTAGATCGTCGTAGATAACCGGTTCGTTGATTCATCTCGTCTTCCAATGGATTGCCTAGTCCCTTCTCTATGCTCATTAATTATTTTCATTGTTTTTTTGTAAGCTAGTACCCACGAGGATTGGAACTTGTGACCTTCCATTTACAACTTCTCATCCCATTTACTGATTACCAATTGCTACATAATAGGGTTTCATTTTGATTAGAATACAAACTAGCCTTTACGCTACCAACTACGGTTTTTAGGATAGGCTCTCGTGTTTCTAGGCTAGGATTCAATCTCTAGGGTTACCAAATTAGTGTTTAACTCCACTAGCATGACATCATTATCACCAAAACCATTCCCACTAACACAATCACCATCAAGCCTCGTCATCCTATTTCTCGTGGTGCCACCATCCTCGTCCCCATCAATCATTTGTCATCCACCATCAACCTAATGCACTTTGTCTCATTGTCACCGTCACCATCCCTATCCTCATGCCCATTATCACCATCGTCATCATTGTGCTCATTGTCTCCATCATGCTCATTGGAGTCTAGGCCATTTAGCCTCTTTGTTTATGTATTTTGGGTTAGATATGGATTGCACTTGATTTGTTTTTAGTTGTATGCACCCTTGCTATATACATGTAAGAAAATTTGCATATAAGTGTATAATTATTTGGATTCAAAACTAGGGTTTTTAGGCTAGGCTCTAGGGTTTCTAGGCTAGGATCTAGGCTCTAGGTTTACGGGATTAATGTTGAACTCCTTTATCATGACCATAAAAAAATGTAACCCTCACTTAAGCAAAACCACTTATTAGGCATGGGAAGCTTTTTATACCTTATTTTAACACTTGCATTAGGAAGTTTCATCAAATATTACGGAATTGACTAATGTCCTCAGAGGAACACCTTTGAGATTCAAGGTAAAGACGGGGGCTAAATCCTAGAGGAGTGGGAACATGGTGTTATTTATAAATAGGATCCAAATATAGGAAAGGATTTTGATATGTAATTATTTGTTGTAGCTTGAAATATTCTAGACTCTATAGGACATTTAGGTCATTTTCACCATAACGCCATCCACATTCTCATTGCGCCATGACCATCATGATTAATCAACACCATGTCCATTTTCACTATCAATGTCACCACCATCATCCTCATGCAAATGTTGTCACTATGAACACCATTCCCATTGCTACCATCAATATAACCTTCATCCTCATCATGCCCATGCTGTCACCATCGCAATTGAGAGGCATTAGAATTTTTGCACAAAGCAATGCAATTTCATAATATTGGATATTCTTGGAGAGATTGCTCTTGTGTGATGCTATGGATTGCACCATCCATATATGTTTTCTTTTGGATGATCGTTCAAGAATCTATATATTGGCATGTGATATGCATAATATGCTTAGATATGTGCTCATATATGACAAAATGCAATAACATATTTGAAGAAATAAACTTTTACAATTCCCGTTTTCTTCTCATTGACTTTTGCAATGTTCATTCTCTTTTTTATAATAAAACGAAGTTAGATCCAAGAACACTTCATAGCAATCATTTTGAAAATTCTTCCACTTACATGTGAAATTTTTAAGACCAAATATTGAATGTCACATTTAATTCCACAAATATGTATTTCAAGTAGTTTTTCACTCGGTGGTCATGTGTGGTAGTTCAAGGGATTATTAGTTTCCATTGAGCTTCAAAATTTACATTTTAGGCCTAATTTCAATGTCTCATTCCTTTACATTGGTTTATGGCTCAAGACCTATACATAGTTCTCAAGCAAATATGATCGTTTGAAGGTGAAGTATCTGCTTGCAATGTCATATGTGCTTATTGCATCGAGAGTAGTGAGGTGGTTACAACTTATTATGGGGATATGTGTAATGTAATGTAGCGTAATGACATCACGTTATGTACCCAAAAGAAAAATTAATTAAAAAAAGTTATGTCATCTCATAAAATAAAAAGTGAAAACCAATTAAAAAATCCATATTCGCTCATAAAACAAAATTTTAAAACGAGATAAAAACTCATTAAAAACATAAGACCTCGAGAAATTGAATGCCTCTCAGTGCTTGATAGATATGCATTTAGGATGGATCTATGTTGGTTCAAGGAAACAATCATATGCTAATGATACCATGATGGCACAACCATCATCAATAGGACAATCATACCCTCAAAATGGTATATGTTCTTGGTGGAGGAAACCTTGCTATCCCTAAATGGATGTGACATTCCTTTTAGTCCCGAGCTTCAAGTATCCTCCCATGACCATGTACAAACCACCAATTCCAAATACTTGGATACATAGTTCCATGGAATCATGGATATCCCTACAAAGTCCTACATGGTGCTTTGAGACATTTTTCATAGCTTTGGATGCCCCAATGGTTTCTTTAGGGCCAAATGCATAGTCTTTTTCCCTCAAATGCCATTTCCAAGGACTTGAGACACATACATATTTCTCCAAACCACCTTGCACCAACGTCCCTAATCATAAGCCATTGGCACACTCAAGAAGCCATGTGTGGTTGGTTGAGGAAACCTTCTTAGTATTTGATGGCTAGAAGACTTCTTCAAGGCCCAAGGTTTTGGTATCCTCCACTAAGCATGTCCAAGGCGCCCCAAGACATAAATATAGATCATCATGAATACCATTGACAAAGTCATGATTTGTGCTTTGAATAATTTTTCATGGATCTAGATGCCTCAATGCTTTCTTTAAGGATAAAGTCAAAGTATTCTTCCCTAGAGCATCATTCTAAAGGCCCCGAGACATGTACATACTGATGAATATGGCTGTCTATGTTTGTCATTAATGACAGAGTCTAAGCATGATGACATGGAGGAGATGGCAAGCATGACAATGGGCATGGGCATTGGAGCCCATTGGAACACCTAATGAGTCAAATGACCCATATTGTGGTCATTTGAAGATGAAATGGACAAAAGATTGAAACTAAAGGTCGATGGCATGGCAATGATATGGGCACTAGATGACATGAAGAATATGGAGAGAAGGACATGACTTGGGTATTGGAACATGGGGCATGGCCAAAAGACCCATTTTGTGGTTATTTGTTACTTGATGGGGTCATGGACTCCTTGACATGACCCTAGGGCTTGGTAAAGACTTGGTACCCACAAACATGGTTGAATGATGACACTTGGACATACTTGGTTACTTATTATTAATATTTATGATGGGATTGGAGTCCATTGAAAGTACTTTGATTAAATAGAGGCCTTGGAAGAAGCCCACGTTTTGAAGTAGAAAGTCAAATTATTCAAAAAGAAAATTAAAAATACAAAAATAACAAGTCATCTCCAAATAAAATTACAAGATGAAAATACAAATAATTTTTTTTGAAAAGTCGGCTCTATAAATTATTAGGGAAAACTAGTATATATAACCAGCATACGACCTCATTCAAGCAAGTAAAAAAATTCGGTTGAAAAAGAGCTCTGAAATTTCGGATCACTGAGAAAAATTTGGATTGTTTCTGAGGCAGATTTTCGCTGGTACAGGAGACTGATTTTTTATAGTGGCAGCTGCTAATTTGAAGTTTTTCTTTATGCTGGTTATATATCTCTCTGATTTTCTGGCACAGACTAAGACAATAGCATCATAGGTGAAGCTTTTTCAGTGATGAAAATTTTCTTTGATTCTTGAGTTAACTGGTGAGTGCTTGTGGAGAATTCAAGAGGTTCAGTGAGGAGGACAGTTCGTGTGAAGAACATGAAATAATTAATTAATGAAAACACATGAGATAACAGAAATAACAAAACTTAGAATCGCTTTTATATTGATCGCAGGCCACTTCGAGGGGGCAACCTCCTTTGAGCAAGCTCAATACAAATAACTTCACGGTACCTTCATTGGTCTCAACACAAACTTATATACTAAGTCTAGGCGCCAATACCATGGGTCAATACCATGTCTCAATACAAACCATGGGCCAATAAAACTATTGATAAACAATTACTATGGGATGACTTACAAAGCATATGCGTCCAACAACAATAAGACAAACTATGGATCAACAAATACTACGGGACGACTTACAAAGCATATGCATCCAACAACAATATACTAAAAAAGTAAATAGAAGGGTTGACATGGGTTCCTAACATCCCCTCTCCCTTAGAAAAAGATTTGTCCCCAAAGCTTTAGATGTGGAAATTGATGCAGAATCTGAAGGAGAGGTTCCCATGTAGCATCCTCGGGTTGCATTCCGGGCCACTGATGCCTTGTGAGTTTCAGGGAGGGTTTCTTGGAAGGCTGTAAATGAAGAAGGACCATATCAGCTGCGTGAAAAGTGCGCTCAAAACGGTGTTGATCAGCTTGTTGTTTCAGTCGAATTATTGCCATGTGAAGATTGTCCTGCAGAATGAGAAGAATTTGATCGCGGTTTTGAAGAACCGAGTCAATTGCCTAAACTGGGGAGCTACTGAGGGTGTATGGAAGAAGAATTGGTGGTGCCTATCCATAGACTACTTGATATGGTGTCCTTGTAGATGTGGTATTGTACCACTGGAGTGCTTCTAGGAAATCCATAGAAATAGTTGTCCAAATCTGTGTAGGGATGGGCAAGGGTTCGAGCAGTCCCGAAAGGAGTGTCGTTTCACCATTGTTGACCTGGAAAGTATCACAGTCAACCACCATCTGTTGATTTTTCATTTTCAGTCCATGCCAAAAGAAGTTACATTGTTCCCGGTCATACATTTTGAGGAACCCAGAGTGCCCTGTTGATGAAGAAGCATGGAGTTCATAGAAGAGATAGACCTGCTGAACATATTGCAACCAATTTGGAACAAGCAAAGAAATAGTTGTCAGAGAAATTGGGTCGTCAAATGTTCGAGAAGGAGCATCTGCCACCATATTTTCCTTACCCTTCTTGTAAGTGATTGCATAGGCATAACCCATGAGTTGGATAACCCATTTCAAGTGTGCTGGGGAGGAGACCCATTGTTCTAGGAAATTTTAAAGACTCTGGAGATCAGTCTTGATGTAGAAATAATTCTCTAATAGGTATGGCTGCCACTTCTGTACTGCATGCAAAATAGCCATCATTTCCTGCTGAGATGTAGATGCAGATAAATTCTTACCGGAAAGGTCTGTTGAAGGTGACAAGCCCACTAGTTCTACAAGGACACCTCCATATCTATCCAAGGAAGTAGGGGGAACCGTTGATGGGTGCATCTGAATGGAATGGAGTTGAGCGATGACACCATGTGAATTCTTCTTAAGGATATTTTCCAGGCGATGTGAACCGATGATGCGGAGAGACCTTAAAATTGTGTTGTTTCCCATTAACTGAAAACTGCATCCAAAGTTCAGCAAAATCCAATAATATGGGGCCAATTGTGCGTAACCATTGAATGCCCAAAACCACATCACATCCTCCTAGGGACAAGGAAAACATGTCAGCGCATAGCTGATAATCTTCCACATTGTGACACTTCCCCTTGCAAGGTAAGGTGACCCCATTGGCAACCATGACTTCAAATTTGGAGCAAGGATGAACAAAACAATCAGCATGTTTGGCGATCTGAGGATCAATGAAGTTATGGGTGCTACCATAACCAATGAGTATTGTAAGAGAAAGCTTCTTGAAGTAACCCCTGACCTGCATTGTTTGGGGGGTGGTGATGCCAAATAAAACATGGAGAGATATCTCTGGTTGTTCATCCTAAGATGGGGGGTCAATAGACGGCTTCTGAATGTCGACCTGATCATCCATTGTATCTAGAGCTTCTTCACCAATTTTAGAGGTAGGCAGAGAATCCATATCCAAGAGATAGAGCTTTTGTTGAACACATCTATGTCCCCAAGTGAATTTCTCATCACAATTACAACAAAGCCATTTTTCTCCATGGGCTTGCATCTCTGTTTCAGACAAATGCTTGATAAGAGTTGGTTGAGGAGCTGCTGGGATGAGAGGTCGTTGAGAACCCATATTTTGGAAGGGAACAAAAGTGGGTTTGGAGCGCTGTTGGGTTGCAATATTGTCTTATGCCAACTTAGCCAACCGTAGGACTTCCATCATTGTGTTGAGACAAAATTTAGTGCCCTCATCTGGGCACTGGGTCTCTATTTGTATTTTCATGTAAATACCAAGTTTTCTTTTATTAGGTTTTCTGGAATAAATTCAACCGTCTATGTCTCTGCTATCTAAATGTTTACATGTCTCTGCAATTTAAATAAATATAAACTTAAATCTTCATTTCAGCTCTGTTCTTTTAACCTGCATAATTTGAAAGTAAAAGAAAAAACCTTTTATTCAAGCTAGCTCAGTAAAATACCTGGACCTGTAGATTTGCGATAAGATCAGAAGACTTACGTGGTGAATTCTGTGTGGTACCTTAGCAACCCAAAATGATGTGTCCACCCTGCCGATCAGCCATTATCGTGCTGACCCTAGGAAATCATAGGATTTCCTATCCCCCGAGCCCACAGACCGATAATCCCGACAGCAGCTTTCCATCCCACCTTTCCATGGTAATCTTTTTGCTGAGTTAACCCCCTCCTCAGTCTTTTCATTTGATTTTCCCACCTCCTCAAAGCTTCGAGTTAACCCCCTCCTCGGCATCGAGTTAACCCCCTCCTCGGCATTCCTTCTTTTTCACAAAATAATCCTCACAATTCTCCCACCAAAAATCCCCCTTAGTACCTTGTTAATTCTCCTCTTTATAGGAATCCCCCTCCTTCATAACTCAAACTTCCTTATCACTCCACCACCCTAGCTGTCATGGTCCTTTTTAAAGTACAAATCATTAATGCATCCCCTTTTTAAGGCAAAAAGGTGGGTTATATATTATTTTTAAATCACCCAAGTTTCTCTCGAGCATTGGGACCATTCAATGATTTATTTAAACAAATCCTTTTTAACTTATTGTGGAAATGATTCTGTCCCTTAATTTAAATGAATAATCCATTTAATAAATCATTCAATCCACTATGCTTTATATAAATATTATTATTTTATTATTATCATTAATTAAATAATAACAATACTAACATACTAATTAATAATAATAGAAATTAAATAAATTGTGAATAGAAATTAGAAATATTTATTTGGTTAATGGATAAGGGTCAACATAGTACCTCTATGTATAAATACTGAAATATACTTTAATAGTTTATTTAATCGTGATCAACAATTATATAGCACACTTTCTAGTATTAATGTTTAACTATTATTCTTCATATTGGAGTCACCTTCACCCGAGGATGCTTACAATTAATGACACTTATTTTAATCGTTCATTACCATGTTTACATACAAGACTAATTAACTTATTTTACACATTAAAACGTGATGATCTTTTACTGATTAAGTAATTCACTGAATACTTATTTGAGTTATCTATGATAACTTATAACATTGTTACATCTTGATAAGTAGGTTGTAAACCAATATTATTGCGCATGTGCATAATGTGCATGCGTGGCCAGCGTATGCACAAGACGGACATGTACTATAAACATACGTCATATATACGTCATATTTCCTATGCATATCAGCTAACTAATATTCATAATACTTTATGCAAACTGAACAAGTACACATTCCTCATAATATTACTAAAACATCATCGTTTATTTTATCAGTTAACCTTTAAGATTCCATTTCATTCCTTTTATGATTACATTTGTTCAATCAATCAGGTACAAGGAAAGCTACCTACTACCACTAACTCCAGGTCAATGAATACCCAACTCTCAACAGTACTAACTATCATATCCTCCCATCCTAACCTACTGCCACATCCTCCCTATCCCTCCTCTGCTAGTACAAAAGTGGATGTCGGACTCATCGACCTGACCACATAGAACCTGAGAGCGATAGCGTCGGCTGAACAACGGACCTATCCTCTCCTAGTAGGCATCCGACCATCATCATCACACATACATGGGGAGCGTGTCTCATCATGGCCCTCCCATGATCTCGGGTATCATAGGAACATAGGGTGGGAAACACATCCATCCCTCTCAACATACTGGGCCTACGTCCTTATCAAATCATACTCTACTGCTCTCGAGATTATCGGTCCATGTCATCGTTTCATCAATTTCGGTTGCTAAGGTTTACTGCATGGATAGGTTCTTCTCCGTATCTCAGATCAAGTATTCGGCTATCCCATAGCCCTTGTGTCCTTTAGGTTAGCATTCCGCAAGATACACCTTTTATAACAAGCATTTCCATTCGATCACCAATTGATCCATATCATCAACATCATTTTATTTCATGTCAAAATTTTATCACATCACAGGTATGTATGGAATATAACAGTTCTATCAATTTCATCATAGGATGGCATACATGTACAACACCATATATTTTACATTTCATCAATGACAACGCTAAAACATATATTTTCCCTTCTATCATTGTCTGATCCATATTGTCAGCATCATTTATTTCATCACATAAAATCATTAAATTGATCACAGCATAACTACCACATCATATATATATCACATTTCCTCCAGGACGATTATCAAACATACACTGTCATTATGAAATAAAAGAATCTCATGATAATCATAACTTAATAACTGCACGAATATAGTAACATCATTAACATAGTAGCAACATATCATCATGTCTATCATGCCGAAAATATAGTTCACGTTGTCTAGCTGAGTCAAACAGATAACAAGCAACAAAGTGAAAGGTTTCTAACTCATAAACATGCCTTGTCAAAATATGGGGCGTTACATACACCCACCCTTCAGGAAACTTTGTCCCGAAGTTATGGTCATAATAATGCAGGGAAATTCTTGACACATAAACTCCTCATTCCTGCAAGTAGCAGGTGTTGGCCATACTTGTCCTACTTAGCCTTGACTTTACCGAGTATGTCGGTATTATATTATGGCTTGGCTTCTTTTATCCCCCTGATGTGTGTTCTTACTAATTTAAGAAATATTTAGATTAATCCTTCAAGTTATAACATCTCGAGAGGTTTACTCATCACAAAAGCTTATATTGATCAAATCTTAGCATGAAATGATCAACGATTTTTTGAAAAAGTGTGCTGAGAGTTCATAATCTTTAACTATTCAACAAGCGACTACAAGGATCTTTAAGATTTGCATATCTCTCCTAGGAGATGAGGATCCCTATCATTTCATCCTAAGGTCAAACATTCTTATTATTTTAGGGTTAATAAGCCATCTGCATCCTTGATAACCATAAGTATTGTAACAAATATTAAATTAGGGGAAGTATCATTTATTAGAATGTTCTCCGTAGCTATATCTTACCAGAATGCTTAAGTTCACTGATAGTATCTGTTAGGGTTTAAACAGCATAACTTTATTCATTGAGGTGCACATCGGTCCCTATTTTGCCTCCATTATTACCCCAGTTACCTGTATTACTAGTTCACTTAATCTGGTTGAGGGTTCAACGCACATTTATTCACGGTAACTTCATTAGTCCCTCAATAATTTACCTGCCTTTATATTTTACTGCCTGTTCATTTTTGTAGTTATTAAATCCAAGTTGTTTCTCAATGATATCCCCTCCATCATGACAATTTGACCTAAGCAAGACTAGCAGCATATAACCCCTATTCTTTTCCCGCACATACCTAGTTCCTTCAATCTCATTCCACTTACTATATTGAAACATGATTATTTGCACTTTACACAGAGAAAATTTACGGTGTCGATTTTAATACATAGATATCTCCCATATCTTAATACTAATTAAATTTTCCAATAGGGGAATCCATTCACACATCCCTTAAATATTGACTTACCACCTCTATGGAGTGCCTCATACAACTACACATTATCACTAGACATGAGATACACATATAATCCTACTCCCCTTTCTTGACAGTTTGTAAAGATGCCCATTCTCATCAATAATTAATTTCATCATTTCTCATAAATTGGAAATGCACTATTTCCTCTAAAACATAGTTTCATTACCAATTCCACGTACTTGATTTATAACGGTTGTTAGACTATAGGTCAAGTGTTATTGACTTCAATTATCTTCCATTTTGTTAGCTTCCTACCATGTCCTTGCACCATTTACTACCTTATTAGATTGGGTTAATGCATCTCTTGGTTCCATCGATCATCCTCCCTTATATATATAACCCGTAGATTCTGTACAATAATGGGAAGCAACAGAATTATCCTAGTCACTAATAGTGGTAACCATCATCCCTTAAATATTTGAACACAAATGTTTATTTATTCGACAAATCGACACATTATTAAACGTAAGTGGACTCCATCATCATAATTAGCTAATAGAACTAGAACGCTTCTTCATTCCTTACAATCTTTAAGGTATATCACCTTGCCATTTCACTTATTGGTAATAAATAACAACAAGAGTATCGTAGCATCATTAAATTAGGAGAACGATTATTGTTTAAAAAGTTTTCATGGCTATTTCTTATCAAATACAATTGTTATCATTTTTTTTTTCTCATTTTCAAACCAATATCACTTGTCGGGAAACCATCACTTCTTCAATTCCTTAAGATTCTCGTAGCTAGTTTTGTTCCCACCCTTACCATCGCAAGAATAATTACTAGTATATATATATAAATATCCTTGGTCTACCCCTACAATTCGAACGAGAACATCGTTGCGTAATATGCTCAATCATAGTAGAACTTCATAACAACCGCTTTAATTGAGTTAAGTTGAGGACTGTGTTGAGATTCTTATGACTCTCTTATTATTACCCGAAATGATCACTATATTAGGTATGATTAATCCGAAATTTTCTCAAAAGCCTTTCGCACCATTACACCAATTCTTAACTTAATCAGTCTAAGCCATGTTTCCCCTTTTTAAAATAGCCTTTTAATAAGCTTTATACGCAATCTCTTGGTTTACATACATGGTGCTTCCATAGTGTGATTCTAAAGGATACCTATTCTTGTATCCAACAAATTTATTTCCTTCCATTATCTTATCTGAATAATATGTAATGTATTTTTCATTACTCGATATAACATTCATCTTTATTTCTTAATGGAAATTTCATTCGTGAATATAATTATGAGAGGTTCACGAGTTTTCACTTTAATCTGTACCTTGTACTAAGTTGTCTATGCACACATATTAATGTCGTGTAATTTGTTGTGGGGAAGTAGCAGCTCAAACACCACTTCATGTTTATTTAACCAGGTTCTCTTATTAAACTCAAGCAAGGTGTAGATGTGGTTGTCCTAACAAATCACACATTCACATATCCCTGAAACACGTTAATTACCCACATATAAACCTATTCAATAGAACTAGATGAGGTTACATAGTATTGCAACTGATGCAATCTAGGAATTTCATCACTAGATTAAAACACAACTTTTCCCTTCTTAGTTGATATATAAAAATTTCCATTCTTTATAGTCCTTAGAGAAGAATATAAGAAAATAAAGGAATTCATTCTACCCAATCATTTTACCTCACGAGGAAAACCTAAAGCAGTGTCCCTTAAAATGCCTATATTTGTACTTATGTGCAAGGAACAGTTTGTTAGGATCAACGTGTTGAAATCTATGGTCGTTTTCATTAATGATTTTGTCATGTAGTGAAATTAGCATCCTAGCATTCAGCTTGCCATGCTCGTTTTAGCAGTTCCTTGCTTTCAGATTATATGTTTGTTTCGTCCCTTCGACTATACGCTAAAGTCTCGACAAATTTAATAATCGATCACCTCATTGCTTATTATTAAACCATATTTATGCAATCTTACAACATCAAATTTTTGCTATAAATTTATATTTAAATATTATTCTTTATATCAATGGATTAAAAATTATTTTACTTTTAAAATTACACGTACAAATTACTCAATAGTTATTGGTAGTATTTTAAAAATATTATATTATTTTAAACATAAAATAATAAATTCATATCAATCTAACTATAATATAAAATTCATGAAGTATGATTCATAAAATACGCTGGTCTTCATGCTATACTGGCCTGCATTTTGCATACATACTTCTTCATTATCTGGAAACATATTTATTTATATTTTTTTTGAATGTCAAACACTTATAATGTATCGATTAATTTTATGTTATCTATTTTCCTTAATATAATAGAATACGACCCTTTATAAATCTATAAGATGCTCTATACATTTATGTATCAAGGATTACCAAATTTACATGTATGTGTATGACTTTAATGTATTATCAAATCACAATATATCATTATCTCCCCTTTTTTTTTTATAAACTTACTCACATATTTATGTCCACATCTATTTGGTAAAATATATAAACCCACTCCTACATTTCAATTCCATATTTATTAAATAAACATGGTAAATACAATCCATTTCATACTCGTCTACCTCAAATCAAACTCATTAATTAAAATATATAATTCTATTGAAGTATTTTAATTCATACTTATTGCATAATTTAGTTATTCATATAGTTCAATCTACACCTTATTAAATGAGATATACAAGCCTACTTACAGTTTTGATAGGGTACGATGGTGGAGGCACAAGTGTCATGCAATCCCCCCCATGCTCTTCTTGATGAAATAAATAATTAGTTAAAGATATTTTCGGTCAATTTCAATATAGCCCCTTTTTTTTATATAAAAAAATCATTCCCTCGTCCCAGAGTAAGGATAGCTCAGCTATTTCTAACTTAGTTTTTTTCTTTTTTTTTACTTTAAACCTATTATATTTTTACATATTCGTATCTTTTAAAATTTTGTTTCATATTTTGAAATTCCTCACATTTTTTGTAATTATTTATTTATTTTGTTAATATATCTTATTTCACTTTATAACTAAATATATAAAAAGAAATCACAAAATATTGGTTTTACTAGGCACAATGTTATATTTAAATACTTGATTAAAATAAGTTACTCACTTCCGCATGAAAACCTTAGTTAATACATGGTCGTGGCAACATGATAGATTCCCCTTTAACAATAATGTCATCCTTAGGAAATGTGATTTAGCATACCTAGATATAAGAGTTATTTGGTTTTGGCTTTCACTCTCATTGTGTGTTGGTTCATCACCTTGACCTTTCTCGTCTCCCATTCCATGGTTATTAGCCTCACGTCTTGATCATGGTTGGCAATGTACGACAAACCATTTTTTTTCAATTTTTAAAAAGGTTTAAATATATATATTTAACATAACCTCTACCCTAACCAACTCTCCACACACTAAGACTTCCACCCATTAAAATACATAAATAAGGTTTTAATAAAAAAAATCTAAAATGATAATGATGGGTGATTTTGCATTGTTTCCATTCCTTAATATTTGACGTAATACATTTCCATTTCTCCACATAAAACGTGTTATTCAAATTATTTAAAATTCCTGGAAGTTAAAGTTTGGGGACATCTCTTTTCTTAAGATGAAGACCTTTTAAAATGCTGCAATTGTGACTTTAGTGACAACAGCGAATGCAAAATTTAAGCTTCTGACCTCCATCGACTCCAAACAATTATGAGCATAACGCAAACCATCATATTGTGAGCATCTATTCAAAGAACTACCATACGTGGAAAATTTCAATTTTGTGCATGTATTTTCTCCATACGACTTCAACAAAGGAAGGACTGGCTCTCGTGCTGTGTGCACTAACTTACGTGAGCTCGGTGCTGGACTTCGATGGCGTGCATTGTGTGGCGAGTGCATGGGCCCACTGACCCTTTTGCTCTCGGTGCTGGGCAGATGTATGCCTTGCAATGGGCCCCCCCGAACGAATGACGTGGCTCAAGGGAGATTGACGGGAGAGGAAATCAACGGCTCACGTGAGCCCGCGCCGTCAACATGCTCGGGCGTTAAACGATAGAGGCAGTCGCGGTAGGAATACCACCACCACGCGTGTCCACTTTCTACTCATCCGCATATGGAAAGGCGGTATGGTAAACCGCTCCAGAGGCAGCGCGGAAACCGCCTTACGTGGCATAGGGTCCGCTCCCTCTTTATGGAAGGAAATGGGGTTTATTCGGCATTTACAGTATGCTCGAGAGTGAGCTCGGTTCCTGGCCCTAGCAGCAGGCTTGATGGTCCCTGCTCGACCTGGAAGGTGGCTCTCGGCATTAAACTCGAGCTGGGAACGAAAGGAAGAAATTTTATCGAGCTGGGTGCTTGAATTTGATGGTGCGCATGGTGGTCCTTATGGCAGTGGCGGCGCTCGCAGTAACAACGGTAGCATCATCATTTAAACGAGAAACCAATTCGATTGGTTAAGGATCCTCTTTGTTTCCCACTGTAGCGGATTTTGCACGGTAATTATCTCTTCTGCGGCTATTGATTTGGTTAGCTGTGAGATTTTGGACAAAAGATTTTTTTTCAGAAAGGCTGGCTATTTGACTTCTCGTCTGGAGAATAGTTCAGTGTTCTTCGTTTGCCACGAATTGAGGACCTTAGGATGAAAGAAGAAAAAGATTTAAAGGCTGACGCTGTAATATCTATATTTACTGTGGACGCGATCTTGGAAGGAGAGGCAGGAAGTCCAAAGAATTACAGGAGAGTTTCTGCAAGCTATAGCAAATTACATTTCAAGATTAACTTTATAGTGAGGGTGTTTAAACAGCAGAATAAAATATCAGACTGTAGCTATTTTAGTTTGAATTGGAGAACTTAAGTTTGAATTGCACAATTTCAGGTCAAATTGTCGCGATTGCAGTTGAACCGCACTTAGTTTCAGGTTAACTTCTTGTAATTCTAGCCTCTAGGTAACATTTTGAAATTTTAGGTTAAATATCATTACTTCAGGCTAATTTGAACCAATACAAACTTTAAATATCATTATTTCAGTCTAAATTGAGCAGATGGAGCCACTAAAAGCTATCTTACAGAATTTCAAGTTAAATAGTTGTGATTCGATTTAAATCCAATAAATTTTTGTTAATTTGCAATAATTGTTGCTTTTTGGGGTTAACTCCATTTTTTTTTTAAATATGTTAATAATCAGCATTTATATTTCTTTTGTAAATTCCGGTGGTGAATATGTTTATCAAATTTTAACAGCTAACCTTGGATAATATGTAAAAAGTTGTTAATTGGGAGTTTCAAGAGGTTACAGGGTTGAACCCTTTTACAAGCTTAAGGTACTGTCAAAATTTGATTTAGTAATTGTGGTTATACAGTGCATAATATAGTTCTCAGAACTAAGTTTCAATTGGTCTTTTATATATTATCCTGTAGGATGCAATTTAACCATGCCAGGGTTTTGAAATAAACTTTGAACATAATATGTATTAGTTTCCTACGCAGTTATATTTCTATTATGCCTTGTAATTACATGGGAAGGGCTCCTCAAGTTATCTCCCTTTTGCCGCCATCATATTGGTTTGTTATTTTCAGGTAAATTTCACTAAAATTCCAGGTGTAGTTAGGCCCTAAGGTCTCAGTGTTTGAGCCTCGGCTCTGATACCAAATGTAGTGCCCTCATCTGGGCACTGGGTCTCTATTTGTATTTTCATGTAAATACCAAGTTTTCTTTTATTAGGTTTTCTGGAATAAATTCAACAGTCTATGTCTCTGCTATATAAATGTTTACATGTCTCTGCAATTTAAATAAATATAAACTTAAATCTTCATTTCAGCTCTATTCTTTTAACCTGCATAATTTGAAAGTAAAAGAAAATACCTTTTATTCAAGCTAGCTCAGTAAAATACCTGGAACTGTAGATTTGCAGTAAGATCAGAAGACTTACATGGTGAATTCTGTGTGGTACCTTAGCAACTCAAAATGATGTGTCCACCCTGCCGATCAGCTATTATCGTGATGACCCTAGGAAATCAACGGATTTCCTAGCCCCCGAGCCCACAGACCGATAATCCCGACAGCAGCTTTCCATCCCACCTTTCCATGGTAATATTTTTGCTGAGTTAACCCCCTCCTCAGTCTTTTCATTTGAGTTTCCCACCTCCTCAAAGCTTCGAGTTAACCCCCTCCTCGGCATCGAGTTAACCCCCTCCTTGGCATTCCTCCTTTTTCACAAAATAATCCTCACAGTTCTCCCACCAAAAATCCCCCTTACTACCTTGTTAATTCTCCTCTTTATAGGAATCCCCCTCCTTCATAAGTCAAACTTCCTTATCACTCCACCGCCCTAGCTGTCGTGGTCCTTTTTAAAGTACAAATCATTAATGCATCCCCTTTTTAAGGAGAAAAGGTGGGTTATATATTATTTTTAAATCACCCAAGTTTCTCTCGAGCAGTGGGACCATTCAATGATTTATTTAAACAAATCCTTTTTAACTTATTGTTGAAATAATTATGTCCCTTAATTTAAATGAATAATCTATTTAATAAATCATTCAATCCACTATGCTTTATATAAAGATTATTATTTTATTATTATCATTAATTAAATAATAACAATACTAACATACTAATTAATAATAATAGAAATTAAATAAATTGTGAATAGAAATTAGAAATATTTATTTGGTTAATGGATAAGAGTCAACATAGTACCTCTATGTATAAATACTGAAATATACTTTAATGGTTTATTTAATCGTGATCAACAATTATATAGCACACTTTTCTAGTATTAATGTTTAACTATTATTCTTCATATTGGAGTCACCTTCACCCGAGGATGCTTACAATTAATGACACTTATTTTAATCGTTCATTACCATGTTTACATACAAGACTAATTAACTTATTTTACACATTAAAACGTGATGATCTTTTACTGATTAAGTCATTCACTGAATACTTATTTGAGTTATCTATGATAACTTATAACATTGTTACATCTTGATAAGTAGGTTGTAAACCAATATTATTGCGCATGTGCATAATGTGCATGCGTGGCCAGCGTATGCATAAGACGGACATGTACTATAAACATACGTCATATATACGTCATATTTCCTATGCATATCAGCTAACTAATATTCATAATACTTTATGCAAACTGAACAAGTACACATTCCTCATAATATTACTAAAACATCATCATTTATTTTATCAGTTAACCTTTAAGATTCCATTTCATTGCTTTTATGATTACATTTGTTCAATCAATCAGCTACAAGGAAAGCTACCTACTACCACTAACTCCATGTCAATGAATACCCAACTCTCAACAGTACTAACTATCATATCCTCCCATCCTAACCTACTGCCACATCCTCCCTATCCCTCCTCTGCTAGTACAAAAGTAGATGTCGGACTCATCGACCTGACCACATAGAACCTGAGAGCGATAGCGTCGGCTGAACAGCGGACCTATCCTCTCCTAGCAGGCATCCGACCATCGTCATCACACATACATGGGGAGCGTGTCTCAGCACGGCCCTCCCACGATCTCGGGTATCATAGGAATATAGGGTGGGAAACACATCCATCCCTCTCAACATACTGGGCCTACGCCCTTATCAAATCATACTTTGCTGCTCTCGAGATTATCGGTCCATGTCATCGTTTCATCAATTTCGTTTGCTAAGGTTTACTGCATGGATAGTTTCTTCTCCGTATCTCAGATCAAGTATTCGGCTATCCCATAGCCCTCGTGTCCTGTAGGTTAGCATTCCACAAGATACACCTTTTATAACAAGCATTTCCATTCGATCACCAATTGATCCATATCATCAACATCATTTTATTTCACGTCAAAATTTTATCACATCACAGGTATGTATGGAATATAACAGTTCTATCAATTTCATCATAGGATGGCATCCACATACAACACCATACATTTTACATTTCATCAATGACAACGCTAAAACATATATTTTCCCTTCTATCATTGTCTGATACATATTGTCAGCATCATTTATTTCATCACATAAAATCATTAAATCGATCACAGCATAATTAACACATCATATATATATCACATTTCCTCCAGGATGATTATAAAACATACACTGTCATTATGAAATAAAAGAATCTCATGATAATCATAACTTAATAACTGCACGAATATAGTAACATCATTAACATAGTAGCAACATATCATCATGTCTATCATGCCGAAAATATAGTTCACGTTGTCTAGCTGAGTTGAACAGATAACAAGCAACAAAGTGAAAGGTGTCTAACTCATAAACATGCCTAGTCAAAATATGGGGCGTTACACAAAACATTTTAACCTCTGACCGGATTTCATCCTTAAGACCATTGATAAAACAACTCCTGTAGAATTCATAAGACAATCCTTTTGTGTGATTGGCTAGTTTCTCAAATTCTGTCTGATACTCTCTCATAGTGCCACTTTGACGAAGTTTAGTGAGTGCTCCAGTGAAGTCATCAAAAGCACTACGACCAAATCATTTCAAAAGGAGTTGAAAAAAATATGTCCATTTTGGCTCGTCATGAGCCTTGATTTACCAATGGTACCATTGAAGGGCTTCATGTTCCAAATGAAAGGATGCAAGTGGAACTTTTTGGACATCAAAATTATTATGCAAACTGAAATACTGTTCTGTACGATAGATCAATCCAGTTAGATTAGTACCATTGAAGCAAGGAAATTTAAGATTCGGACCACAAAAAGTGCTGAAATAATAGAACCCATTGGCTGCAGAAGATTCATGCTGTCGATTATTGTTCATGGTTGAATTCTAAAGATGGAGGCTGAGAAAATTTTCATCCAAATCTTAGAGTTTGGTTTGGATGGCTGCAAGTGCTTCCTCCATGGTTTTTGCTCCTACGCGGGGGACAACCATAACCAAGAGTTTTTTTTTGGAGGGGGGGGATGGTGGGGGGAATGGATAGAAAAACACAAACAAAATCTTATTAGTAAAGGGAAATTTGGATTTGGGAAAAACTCAAATGGGTAATTGGGGTTTGACTAGGTTTTGGACACTTTTTGATGGACAGGGAAACAAAAAATGAGGATTTCAGAAGCGGGGTGAAAGAATGAGAAAATTTGTCAAAGAGGGACAATGAAGCAGAAATATGGAATGAACACGGTGGCAAAATTTGGAGGCGAGTGAGTGAAAATTGAAGAAGTTATGGAAAACCCTAAAAATAGACAAATGTGAGATTTCTGGCTTTGGGAAGTAGAATTTGGGATAGGGTCCTCAAGAATGAAATATGTAGAATGGGATTACAGGGGTGTCCGGGGATTTTCAAGGGAAATGGAGTTAAAACAAGGGAGATATGGTGAAAAAATGAGAATTTTTTTTTTTTTTTTTTTTTTTTTTTTTTTTTTTTTTTTTTTTTTTTTTTTTTTTTTTTTTTTTTTTTTTTTCAGGAATGGATCTGCAACGGCACGGAAGGGATTGGAAACAGATAGATCTGCAACAGTGTGGAAGGGATCGGTAATAGATGGATCTGAAATGATGTCGAATGGATAAAAAATGGCTGGATCTGAAAGGGCTTTTAGAATAGATCTGAAATGGATGGATCTAGAACGACTGTCAGAATGGATCTTAAATGGTTGGATCTAAAATGACTCGGAATGGATATGAAATGGCGTCAAAGTGATCAGCAACAATTCAGCTGAAAATAGATATGGACCCCAAGTATGTGCGGCTTCCTATCGGTTCAGGGGATTCACTCGACCACCAATGTTGTCTGACGTCTTGCATATTGGGGCAGTACCCCTCACTCCACGGATCAGGTAAAACTGATAACCGCTTTGCCATGAACGACAGCTCTTGGTTTACCTCACGGGTGGGAACTAGTCAATCAGGTAGGGGTCGTTGCCCTTTTTGCTGGCAGGTCCTCTCAATGGGCCAACTACTTCGGGTTTCTTGTGGTACTCCTCACAATGAGTTTTAGGGCTTATGCCCAAGTACTTCCCACAGTTAAGTGGATAGGGATTATTCCCAGATCCGAAGCTGTGACAGATGCGAAAAAAAATTTTGGCAGAAATTTCACCCAGCGAGCCCAAGAAGGTGCTCTGATACCAGATGTGAAGAACCTGCAATAATTAATTAATGAAAACATGCGAGATAGCAGAAATAAAAGAACTCAGAATCGCTTTTATATTGATCGTAGGCCACTTCGAGGGGGAAACCTCCTTTGAGAAAGCTCAATACAAATAACTTCACGGTACCTTCATTGGTCTCAACACGAACTTATATACTAAGTCTAGGCACCAATACCATGGGTCAATACCATGTGTTAATACAAACTATGGATCAAGAATTACTACGGGATGACTTACAAAGCATATGCATCCAACAACAATAAGACAAACTATGGATCAACAAATACTTTGGGACAACTTACAAAGCATATGCGTCCAACAACAATACACTAACAAAGTAAATAGAAGGATTGACATGGGTTCCTAACAGTTCGGTGGTGTGAGGACAGTATGATGGCACCAGTAGGAGCAGCATAATGAACTATTTTTATATCTTTGTTTTTGGGCTGACTGGTTGATCATGACATGATGTTGGAGCAGCATGAAGATACTGTTTTCTGGGTTTTACTAAGACAATGACATACTCGCAGAATGATAATATGTTCAAGTTGTTGATCATAGAATGATGACATATTGAAGAACAGAATGTTGACTTATTAATGAACTGAATGCTGAAGACATGCACATGAAGATATGACCAGAACTTTGTCATGATGACCTAGATGAATGATGAAGCATGATGAAGCTTATGTGGATGGAAACAGTGATAAATTTGGTAGACAGAATGAGATGATGTATGAAGTTTTTTCTGGGCAGCAGAAATAACTATATGGTTGTGAACAGAATGATAGTAGTATGAGATGATGACAAAGACAAATGACATGATGCATGTAATGATGTGATGTTGGACAGTTTGATGTGGATATGTTTGGAACAAAATGAGGATCTCCTGATGATGGACAAAATTACGATATATGAAGATGTGTTTTTTAAGGGATTTGAAAATAATGACTGATTGATGTATTGATATGTACATGCAGTACAAGCAGGGTCTTGTATCTCTTTCTTGGTTGGGTCTAAAAAAATCTAGGCAGGGTCCTAGATAAAGAGTTTGTGCTCTTTTGTTTCAGTTGGTGCTGAATTGCCTCACGATTGTAGCCGTTGAACCAATTACAAAAATTACAAAACTATATCTTGTGTCTCTCGTGTGTGATGTGTTGGTGATTATATGACATGTGCTTAGATGTAATTCATTGATGAATATGTTGTTGAAATAATTGTGAAATGATGATTTAAGTTTTAGTGATTGAAGAAGAAGTTGAATTTTGATTAAGTATAGGCTCACTGATTAACCCCCCTCCCTCTCAGTGAGCATTGTGTCTAACAATTGGTATCAGAGCCTGGCCTTCATCAAAATCCTATCAAGCTTATAGGAGATCCGTGGACACAAGTGGAAAACAAATCATGGATTATTCAGAAAATGGAGCACCTCTTTTTGATGAGAACAAATATGCAATATGGAGTGCAAAGATGAAGTGGTACTTGCAATCAGTTGGGCATGATGTGTGGAGATCAAGTGTAAATGGTTATGTACCTCCAAAGAAAGTAAAATCAGCAACTCAGAAAGAAGCCAGAAGTTACAACTCAAAAGCCAAGGAAATTATACTGAACACACTACCTGATCATGTCAAAGAAAGGGTAGGATAATGTGTCTCAGCTAAAGAGCTTTGGGACATACTAAAGGATTTATATTCAACCGAAGGACAGGAATTTGAAGCTAGTACTATAAAATACTTGATGCAAAACTCACTCAAATCTGAAGGTAAGAACTCCTCTATTTGTAATAACTCAAGATGTGATACTTTTCATTGCTCTAATGAAAATGAAGATGAAGAAATTGATGAAGAAAAAGGGGAGATTGATTGGGAAGGAGAACTCACCTGTGCTCTAGAAGAATTAGACAAGTCTAGGAAATAAAATGAGCAGCTCAAGGAAAAATTGCTAAGACATGAAGAAAAAGAAGATAATTGAAGTGTTGAAGTACCAAAGGATGGACTAGTAAAACTTGAAAGAAAGGTTCTGCATGCTCTTAATGAATTGATGAAATCCACAGAAAAGAATGAGCTGCAACAAAGACTATTAGAAAAATATGAGCAAGAGAAACATGATCTAAAACATCAAGTTGAAGAGACTCAACAAAACTTCATGAGTCAACTTCAGAAAAATAATCATTAGAGAGATTTTGAGGTCAAAAAATGGCCTCCTACGAGATGTACTACAAAAATATGAGATATATTAAAATATTATGAATTGAGGGTTTTATGGAGTAGGTATATATGACAAGTTACCTCCCACACTATTTTCTATGCACAATATAAATAACCATGGTTGAGTTACTTTTCAAAATTCACTAGAAATAAAATTAATAAAACAGGTCTACATTGATGTGACTAAGATTCATTGTAAATTCCCAAAATTTATTGTCATTTAGCATTTATTTGTCTTGAACTTGCAAATGAAATTAAATAATAAAAAGTATTTTTAAGAGCTATTTTTTTAATTTTATGTTGACTTTTTATATTTAGTACTTTTCTCATGAATTTAATATAATGTAATTTAATTGAGAATTTATTTACATGTAAAATGTTAATAATATTATTATAATCCACATTGCATTATTATTATTATTTATTAAATCTATTATTATTCTTTATTAGTTTGACATTATGTTATTAAATAGAATGGAGTGAATATATAATTTAAAATTAAAAACATAAAAATGATAATATATTATTTTATAAAAAAGTGTGAAATGACTTTCTTTATGAATTAAGAGTACTTCACTTGAAAATGACAATAATATTATTTTATGAGAAAGTGTGAAAATACATTCATTATGAGTACTTTACTTGAAAATGACAATAATATTATTTTATGAAAAGACTATCATTACGAGTACTTTACTTTATGACTTAAAAGTACTTACACCATTACCTTGGTTAACTATGTGTTTTCATCCACCATAGAAAATTTGACAAATAAGCATTCTTAACTCATGCAATGCCACCTCAACCAAGGGGGATGATGTCATCTACTAGAATGTGATTGGTTGTTTTTTATAGTACATTTTATTTGTTTTGAGGCCATTTTTTGACCTCAAAATTTCGCTAATGGTTGAGGTCGGCTCTTTAAAAGAAGAACTTGACAAATTGAAAGATGAAGTGGCTAACTTGAAAGAAACCAATGAGACCTGTGCAAGTCTTAGAGGTCAATTGGAAGAGACCAAAGCTCAGCTCCTGGAACATAATAAAATTAGCCAAGCAAAAGAGTTTGATATCATTTCTCTAAAAAAGGAAATGAAAAAGACAACTTCTGCAAATTTGAAGTTCCAGAAGAGTTCATTAACGCTAGATGATATCCTCAGCTACCAAAGATCGCCACATGTCAAGACTGGATTAGGCTATGATAAAGAAGAGATCCCAAAGAGTCTTAAGCATGGCGAAGAAAGAAAGAAAGAAGATACTCAACGAGACAAGGAAGCTCTCCAGATCAAGGTCAGCCAAGAAGGATCATATGAAAAAAGGGACAATGTGTTTCCAGGTATGAAAAATCAATTTATGGCTATTGCTACTCTTGCAATGAATTTGGACATAGGGATGTAGATTGCAGATCCCGGGGTAGATCTACTCAGTCAAGAACTAGAGGTATGAGTGCTTATATGAAATGTTACAACTATCATTATTATGGTCATATAGCAAGAGATTGCAAGCAAGGGATTAACAAAGTATGGAGAAGGAAAGAACAGGTTCAAGGTACTGAAAATAATTTGTCCAGAGAAGAGAAAGGAGAGGATACATGTCAGCTAATCTTGGTTGAGTATTATGCTAAGATGCAAGAATAAAATATTCAAAAACTAGATGGTACAATGTCCAAGTATGAAGTTGATCTGTGCAAAAAGGATGGCTGCCATATGGAAAGCCATACTTAAAGTCTTCTAAATACTTTGAGTATACCGTGAGTTCATCTTTGGAGAATGGACTCAAATGGTGAATAGTGTTTCTCCAAGAAGCAAATTAGGTCCTAGGATCGGATTGATGACACTGGCAATTAATATTTAGTTTGAAGATGAACCAGACCTCATAATGATGACTTTCCACACACACAACATAAAATCTGAGATCAAGCATCCAAGGAAGGTATGAGGAAGCTACAACTTGGAATATCAAAAATCTGAAGCATTCACCTTGATTCTGAAGCAAGCAGTTCAGTTGACAAAATTCGTGGTATGAAGAAAACCCAAGCATGAAGTTGAAGATTGAGTAGCTGAATGAAGAAAATACAAAAGCAAGTCAAGAGTTCTGTTATGAAATTGTTTGAGTTCTGGTCATCTACAAATGCATACAGTTTAGTGACATGATTGCACTTGAGAGCTTATTTGGCTAAACATTTGAAGCAACCTAGAGCATCATAGAACACAAAAAATTGAAATTTAAACTATGAGATGTGGCAGAATGTTAGGGGGAGTATTCTAGCAGTAAAAACATGTTGGAGCAGTACAAAGATTCATCTTTGTTTTGGTTTTAAATATCTTGGAAAAACCTTGAGTTCATGATATTGGAGGTTGAGCTCAAAGGTAAATGGTGGGTACTCCAAGCATACAAACAGGTCCAAGGATTGTGTTTCAAGAATACAAGGTAGAAATGAAAAAGTGGCATACTGCTAGGGGGGGTAGAAGTATAATTTTTCTTGAAATAAAAATCTACAGGTGTTACAATTTGACTCAAGATAGGGGAAGTATGGAATGTTGATGCATGCTTACCTTTTATGAATTTAAATCATTCATATAAGTGCACTAAGGATTGGAAAAATGGTTTTCAAAATAACACTTGTTGTTGGTGGTTGATTGTATGAGAAAAATAAAGTGAAGGCCGCATGAAATCACAGTCCCGAAGTTGCTGTTAAAGTTATGGTTAAAGTTCAAGTTGAAAAACACTACAATAACAGTCACTGTCCAAGCCTTGATGTAGGAAGCAAGTTAAAAATTCAAAGATTCAAGGTATGTATGACATGATGACACATACCTGTGAAGCATGTTCACAGTATGTAGTGGAGCACATACAAAGGTAAATATCAACGTGAAGTTTTTGATGATGAATTAATGATGATATAAAGTCAATACAGTGGGATACTAACAAAGATGATGTTGCATATCCTATGATGGAACATTCAAAAGACTGATATGGTTGTTAAATCTTATCTCCTTGATGAGATAAAATTGTATATGCCCTGATGATGATATGATAGTGCCTTAAACACTATAATGCATAACCTATGATAATGAGCAGCTGGCAGTATTGGAGCTCAGATTGATTGCTGAACTTAAAAGTGGTTGTTATGACATGACACCTTAAACATAAATTACAACATGGAATTTAGTGAGAGCTACAGGATTGGCAAATCATTGATGATGAAAGATGCTGATATAACTTTGAATATGATTGATATACAAAATATGCAATAATGCTAAATATATATATATATATATATATATATATATATATATATATATATATATATATATATATATATAATAGACAAGCTCAAGCTAGCTAGAAGATCTTTGAGAAGTTTGGTTGAAGAAATTTTCAAATTGAAGAAGTCATGTTTCTGTGGTCCAGTATGAAAGTGATACAAAATTTCCTTAGGGAGCATGGCAGCCAAAAAGGGGGAGTGTGGTTAGCAAAATAAAGATCATCTTCAAGAAACACTTGTTAATGGTATGTACACAGCAGAAGCGTTGTTGAAGCAGAGTGGTGGACATTTTGAAGTATAATCTCAGCAGTCTAGTTGAAAGGGGGAGCATATACATGTACTTATGAAAAAGTTTGAAGATGGAAATCCATGAAAGATCAAATTCAGAAAATAACTTCATGATGTATTCAAAGCATTTTTTTTGGACATTGTGAAGCCTTTAATGGCTCATTGGCCCTTTGTCATTAATGTCAAAGGGGGAGAAAGAAGTTGGATGGTTGCCATCAATGACAAAGGGGGAGATTGATGAATATGGCTATCTATGATTGTCATTGATGACCCACCATTAATGACAAAGTCTAAGCATGATGACATGGAGGAAATGACAAGCATGACAATGGGAGTGGGAATTGGAGCCCATTGGAACACCTAATGAGTCAAATGACCCATACTGTGGTCGTTTGAAGATGAAATGGACAAAAGATTGAAACTAAAGGTCGATGGCATGGCAATGATATGGGCACTGGATGACATGAAGAATATGGAAAGAAGGACATGACTTGGGTATTGGAACATGGGGCATGTCCAAAAGACCCATTCTGTGGTCATTTGTTACTCGATGGGGTCATGGACTCTTGGACATGACCCTAGGGCTTGGTAAAGACTTGGTACCCACAAACATGGTTGAATGATGACACTTGGACATACTTGGTTACTTGTTATTAATATTGATGATGGGCTTGGAGTCCATTGATAGTACTTTGATTAAATAATGGCCTTGGAAGAAGCCCACGTTTTGAAGTAGAAAGTCAAATTATTCAAAAAGAAAATTATAAATACAAAAATAACAAGTCGGCTCCAAATAAAATTACAAGATGAAAATACAAATAATTTTTTTTTGACAGGTCGGCTCTATAAATTATTAGGGAAAACCAGTATATATAACCAGCATACTACCTCATTCAAGCAAGTAAAAAAATTCGGTGGAAAAAGAGCTCTGAAATTTCGGATCACTGAGGAAAATTCAGACTGTTTCTGAGGTAGATTTTCGCTGGTACAGGAGACTGATTTTTGACAGTGGCAGCAGCTAATTTGAAGTTTTTCTTTATGCTGGTTATATCTCTCTCTGATTTTCGGGCACACACTAAGACAGTAGCATCAGAGGTGGAGCTTTTTCAGTGATGAAACTTTTCTCTGATTCTTGAGTTAAGTGGTGAGTGCTTGTGGATAATTTGGAGGGTTTAGTGAGGAGGACAGTTCGATGGTGTGAGGACAGTATGATGGCACTAGTAGGAGAACCATAATGAACTATTTTTATATATTTGTTTTTGGGCTGACTAGTTGATCATGACATGATGCTGGAGCAGCATGAAGATATTGTTTTCTGGGTTTTACTAAGATAGTGACATACTGGCAGAATGATAATATGTTCAAGTTGCTGATCATAGAATGATGACATATTGAAGAACAAAATGTTGACTTATTGATGAACTGAATGTTGAAGACATGCACATGAAGATATGGCCAGAACTTTGTCATGATGACCTAGATGAATGATGAAGCATGATTAAGCTTATGTGGATGGAAACAGTGATAAATTTGGTAGACAGAATGAGATGATGTATGAAGTTTTTTCTGGGCAGCAGAAATAACTATATGGTTGTGAACAGAATGATAGTAGTATGAGATAATGACAAAGACAAATGACATGATGCATGGAATGATGTGATACTGGACAGTTTGATGTGGATATGTTTGGAACAAAATGAGGATCTGCTGATGATGGACAAAATTACAATATATGAAGATGTGTTTTGTAATGGATTTGACAATAATGAATGATTGATGTATTGATATGTACATGCAGTATAAGAAGGGTATTGTATCTCTTTCTTGGCTGGGTCTAAGAAACACTAGGCAAGGTCCTAGATAAAGAGTTGATGCTCTTTTGTTTCAGTTGGTGCTGAATCGCCTCACGATTGTAGCCGTTGAACCAATTATAAAAATTACAAAACTATATCTTGTGTCTCTCGTGTGTGATGTGTTGGTGATTATATGACATGTGCTTAGACTTAATTCATTGATGAATATGTTGTTGAAATAATTGTGAAATGATGATTTAAGTTTTAGTGATTGAAGAAGAAGTTGAATTTTGATTAACTATAGGCTCACTGATTCACCCCCCCCTCTCAATGAGCATTGTGTCTAACACATACTAATTAAAAATACAGAATGGCACTAATATCCTCAATCATAGAGTAATGATACCCTCAATATGCCACACGTGGTTGGTGGATGAAATATTCTTATCCTTGGATGGCTAGAAGATTCATTTAGGTCCACAGGATCAACTCTCCTCCCTTGACTATGTCCAAGGTCCTAAGTCCCTTTAAGACATTATGCATATTTCCACATATATCCCTATGAGGTAATGCATGGTTCCTCGAGGAATTTCTCATGTCTTTGGATGCCTCAATGGTTTATTTAGGGCCAAATGCATGGTATTATTCCCTGGAAAACCATTTCCAAGGACCTAAGACACGTAGATACTAAGTTCAAAACCATATAATGGCACTTCCATCCTCAATCACTGGACAATGATACCTCAAGAGGCCATGTGTAGTTGGTGGAGGTAACCTTCTTAGCCCTAGATGGATATAAGATTCCTTTAAGGCCCAAGTCTTAGGTATCCTCCCTTGACCATGTCCAATTCCCTAATTCCCCAAGACTTGGATACATAGCACAATGGATGCCCTTATGAAGTCTTGTTTGGTGCTTTTAGACATTATTCATGGTCTTGCATGTCTAAATGGTTTCTTTATGTCCAAGGGCACGATATTCTTCCATAAAAAAACATTCCAAAATCCTTGATTAGGCACATACATAATTCTCAAAACCACTTCATGGTATCGACATATTAATCATAGGCCAATGATACCATTAAGAGGTCATGTGTGGTTAGTGGAGGAAATCATTATAGCTCTTTCTAGATAGAATATTCCTTTAGGGCCCAAGGTTCAGGTCTCTCTCTCTGAATATCTCTATAAACTGGCTATGGGTTCTAAGTTTTAAGGGTTGGGTGTTTGATGATAGAGTTTAGGGTTCATTAGAATTAGAGGTTAAAAGGGTTAGGGGTTAATTTTTATTTGACTAGACACTTTAGAGGTTAGGATTATGTGGTTAGGATTATAGGGGTTAAGGGATATATATATAATTATGTATTAGTATTTAGGATTTTTAGGGGCTATATTAGTTTAGGATTATAGTGGGCCAAGAGTTATGGTGGTTAATTGTATTAGGGACTAGGGATTGCAATGGCTAGGGACTATTGGTTAAGGGTTTGGGGATTGAGATGTAGGGGTCATGGATTTATGGTTACAAGGATGAATATTTATATGTACATGAGGATAATGAGAGATAGTGATTTTGTGTAATAATATATCTCCTAACCCTTGTGGTGAAGGAGATAAGAGAGGGTTGAGGGAGGGAGGAGGGATTGGGTAGAGTTGAAGAGAGGGGGGGTGATTGGGTGGATAGGAAGAGAGTGGGGGGGTGGGATTATAGAGAGGGAGGGGGGGTTTAGGGAGAGATAGATAAAAATCAAGGTGTGAAAAAGAAAGCGTGCGCGCATCTACATGTGCACACACATAAACGCCTGCGTGCATCTATGCGTGCGCATTTGTGCACAAACGTGTTTGGATTCAAATTTTTTTGGCGGCCTTGCAAGTTTGGTATTATATTTGGATTTCCAAACCTTGAGGCTCGATCTGAGTTATGGTAGAACACACCAATTTATGTAACTTCATGTTTTTCATGCTTAGTTCTGCATATGCTCCACTTGTGCACTACTGATGAAATTGCGTACACTTGTCGAGCTCTGTTTGTAGATTCTAACTATATATTTTTGAATAGATATGTTATTTTTTTTATTTTTAATTTATTTTTAACTGCACTCATGTCAAATTTGTAAAAAACATAGGTCGTTTATTTGGCCTATAACTTTTGATTGGATCACATATTTCGAGAATGGAAAAGAACCCACACAAGATTACAAGAATACCTACAAGCTAAAAAAAAAAATTATTGATTATGTTCAAACCATGATATGGTGGACCAACACCCGACCATGTTTTTTTAAGGCTTCACTGACTTTCGTAATTTAAAAAAAATATAAAATTAACTTTTAATATTTCGGGAAAATAGCCCTGCAAAAGATTCGTCTGTTTCCTACGCCTCTACATACTTTTTTCCTCATAAATTGACAATTTACATAAAAAACCGGTGGACCAACACGAACATATGCATTATGTTTTAAAGAAAAATAACATACCAATCTTAAAATACTGACATTTTGGGGTGGTTATACCACTTTTCCATAAATAAAAGTTATATATTCCGGAAGGTGATCCATTTTTCTACATTTAATATTTTTACACCTAATTCTAAACACTTTTGTAGGTACCTCTAATAATTCATTTTAATGATAATATTTATGTTTTTTCAACATGCCATTGAAACTAACGTGTCATAAGTGGGTACCATTACCTTGCACCAACCCATATGCAATAAATAGTTGTTGTTTTCACTAGTGCAATACCATGGTTTGAGTATTAAAAAATGAGCCTCATATATTTCTTATTTTTAGTTTGGTATCATATGGTTTGAGTGTTCAAAAATGAGCCTCATACATTTCTTATTTTTAGTTTGGTGTCAGAGCTTAAGACAATGCACTCCTGACAGTAAAGAGAGATAATGATTTCATAGATGAGACACGTTGCTACATATTTATTGTTGTATGAAGATAAAAATGTTCATGTTGGGAATAGATAGCTCCAACATATTATGTGAATTAAACATGATCCAACAATCTCTTGGACACCTTTAGAAATTGAGATTCCCTTTGAGAATGGGTTGCATGTTGCGTGCATGGAGTTATCATGTAATATCCCTGGATGAGACCCCTGAACTAATCATATGTATGATGTAAATGTTGATATGAAAATGCCTATATGGTAGAACAAATGTATATTTTGTATCTATTAATAATAAAAATTATAAGTGGTTGTGGTTGAGGAAGAACGCTGGAAAGATCGGGGACTTGTGTATTCACCGGAGTGAGCAAGAGGGCTAAAAGGCCTTAGGTGGGGAAAACTTTGCTATGACCCTTTTATAATCCCAAGTCCCTAAAAATATCCAAAGTTTTGGCTAAGTCATAATTCCATATAAATGACTTTACTTATGTTTTTAAAATCATAATTATCAATTAATTATGATTTATGTGGGATTAGGGGGAAAGCTTCTATTTATTTTTAAATAAAAAATAAAAATAATAAAGTGTGAAATGTGGGTCTCTTGGAGATCCCACATGGTTTAAACTTGTCATGCATTTAAATTATGCATGCAAGTGGGAAAAGGATTAAATTCCTTCATTCTAGAAAAAAGAAGGGCAAGTTTGAAGTTATATGTTCCTAGGAAGAAGTTTGAAAGAAAAAGAGAGAAGTTGCACATAGAGATTGTAGAGTTGCAAGTGCATAAGCACATGCAGAAACTGAGTCACGAGGAAAGGAGATTCTGGAGATTGAACCTACCTAAATTATACCTGAACCTTTGATTGTTTAAGGTTATTTTTTATTTTATTTTTTTGGTCAAGGAAATGGTGAATTGTACATAAATTGTTCCGGTGGATTTCCTGTGCACTAGTTAAGTAGTGATGGTTTTCACTGTGTTGTGTTTGGAATGAAACCAGGATGGGAAGTGTATAGTTTGGCATGGAATTGGCTTAATCCTGTATTTTCTTGATGCCTGGAATTTTTTGTGAACCTCTAAAAACTGTGAGGAATTACCCATGATAATCCCGTGATGGAATGATAGTGGGTGGAGGGAATGATTTTCTAGTGAATTCACAAGTCCCATATCGGGGGTGGTGTTCTGCTGAGAGATTAATGAGAAGAAATACCTACATTTGGGTGAAGTGGCTGTCACAAAGCCAGTTTCTTGTATTCATCCTTTTTGCAAATAAGTTTAATACTTGGAAATTCTATTCAAATTTTTGAAAGGTTATTTAATTAATTACCAGTTAATGATTTGCATGATTTCCTTGTTAAATTTTCTGAGTTTGGAAACAAGGTAGGAATTTACATTTTATTTGGTTTCATTCATGGGCATGAAATAAGTGCAAGTTTAATGATGCGATATTGCTTGAAAATTTATGCAAGCTTTCTCTTTAATTAAGTCAAAGAAAAATTTCATTTCCTGTAGAAATTGTTTATTTATGGGTTTGAAATTGTAATGCTTAATTAAACTCATTTGAAGAGAACTGAGCTTGGAAAAATTAGAAGAATGGATAAATAAACTGGAATTTTATCCATTTCTATTATTTTGCATTCATTTAAAACTTTATGGCAAAATGATCATTTTATTGCCCATGGGTGTGTGATAATGCTAATTTTATATTGTAGTTTTATTTTATTGTGTAGCTCCTAAGTTCAAGGAAATGAATATGCAATTCAATAAGGATTATGGAAATAGTTCATTAAATAATAAATGAAGTGGTCGGACTAAATTTGAAATTATTTACGGAAAAGAGAATTCTATGGTTTGATTTTCTAAAGGGTTGGGTTCAACCAATTTGTCTAATAGGTAAATTGAAAAGCATAGGATGATTTGATTCATTAAAACCAAATTTGTTTTGGGTTAAATAAAACCATGGTTTGATTTGTTTAGTTGGAGAAATTAGATGTTTAAGTCTTAATTGTATTTATTAATTAAATGCTAAACAATACCTTGAGTTAAGGCATGTTTTTAGGAGCTTTGTAATGAGTGGTATTGTTACAAATTTATTGTGGTGGATAATATTATTTAATATATTTAAAAAGAGGTAATGCATTTAATATATTTCCTAGATTTACTGAAATGGAAATATGCATATACATGGAAAATAATGATTTTTCCTTCTCTTAAGGAAATATTTGGGAATAACCGACAAATATTTATTTAAGTTGATGTAGTTATATATTTATATTTAAAATCTCACCATTTTCATAATTGTCAGGTTAGTTTGCAACTCACAAATATTTATTTAATTGCAAGAACACTATATATTTATATGTAAAAGCTCAATATCTTCATAATTGTCAGGTTAGTCGGCAACCGAAAAATATTTGTTTAAGTCGAAATTACTAAGAATAAATTTGATAAGGAAAGATTTAGAAATATTACTTATGGGCCAAAATTTAAAGGAAATGAATAAGTCGAAGTTCTAATTACCTTTAACCTAATTAATGGGTAAACAAATAATAAAGGCATGTTAATGTAAGAATTTTATAAATTCCTATGCCCTAAATTTGTGTAGTTTACGTGTAGTCCATAAGTTAAAGTTTTACTACGCAGTGAATTATTATTAACTATGAAGGGGTGCATTAAATTATTTTGCATGAACATTATTAAATAAATGTCTCATATATTATTATTATATGCTTCTAATATTGAGTTTTATGCATTTCATAAAAGATTGAATGGGACTTTTGAAATATTTTATGCTTCTGCTATTTCATTTCATAGTTAATATGCATTATAAAATGCATTTTTCGAAGGGATGTGTTACATATCGTTTCTATTTTTTTCGAGTCATTGTGTGCTAGATGGATAGATGATGGCGACAAATTATTTCAAAACCTATCGTTTCTAATTGAGGAGTCTTAGTGGCGCCTACAAGTTTAAATCCCATGAGAAAATAGCCTTTTAGATATGAAATTGTTGTTTGGAAAATAGGTAATTCAAGTAGTGTTTTAGCAAATCATTTTGTTTTTAGACTTTCATTTTCCTACTTGTTCGTTATCCATGTTGAATTTGATGGATTCCTATTCAAATGATACCACTTAGATGGGTTAAATTATGTGAATTGGATATTTAAAATGCAAACATTAATTGAAAGCTACAATATATTTGTTCAACTTTAATTGGTGATGAAATGAAACCAAGTAATCCTCAAGTTACATAAAAAAGAAAAAGGAATTGAGACTTGAGTTTTTTTTCAAATATTTGTGAAAGATAACATCATCCTTCACATTAGAGATTACAAGGTATCTACTAAAACATAGAATGAATAATAATTAGCAATAGAATTGTGTTTCTTAAAAGTAAGCTCATTCATTCAAGATGTAACATAATGCAACTATTAGGGATTACTTATGTAGAGTGAATGAGTTGAAAGAGAAACTTAGTTACATAGGCAAAAAAATATCATGTAATAATTTGGTTATCATTATTTTAAATGCGAAGTTGTTAGAATACTAATTATTTATCACTAGTTCGACAACTAGGGAAAATGTATTGGCTTTTGATGAATTGACATGTATTCTCATGCAAGAAGAGGGGAGGAGAAAAAACATTGAGAACAAATTGGATTCAACAAATTTGGCATTGATTTTGCATTCATGACCAAAGGTATGAAATTTTTCAAGAGAAAACCATGAATGAGAACTAAAGGAGGAAGACTAGAATCAAAGTCACATAAGGGAGGAGTATCATCCAAAAGATGAAACAACTATGTCTAGGAGAAGGGTAACTATTTTATTGTGGTAATCCTAGACATTATGCAAAACATTAAATAGGGTAAGGGAGCTTATTGAATCCAAGTAAAGAAGACGAACGAGATTTTGTGATAAAGAAGGTGAGTCAATTTAGAAGCTATTCCTTTTAGATGTAGTTTTATTAATAGAAACATGTAAGTGTGACACTTGATTTATTGATTGATCGGGAGCCTTGCTTCATATGTGTGTACCATAGATTGGTTTCATAATCTAATGATAGAACTAATAGTGAACAAAAATTCTTAGGAGGTGATAAGTCTCATGAAATAAAAAAAAATGCATTAAGGTATATTTGGAATTAAAAAATTGATGTATAAAGCAAACTCAAAATGTGTTTAAATTTGGAACCAATAAAAACTTATTGATTTTTGTTTTAGCAATGGGAAATGAAAGAATGAATCTTGACTTTGTAAAGAAAAGTTGATTTGTGAAGGACACGATCATTAAAAATGAGGTGATTGCAAAAGGAGTTAGAATGGGAGGCATTTAGGAGCTCGAAGCCACTATTTCAAATCATCAAGCAATAACATCCCCTAGTGTATCCATCAAGGAGCTTTGGCACTTGGTATGGCCATTTAAATTTTTCGATATATTGATTGGTTGTAAGGAAAGGATATGGTGAATAGTCTTTCTATTTTTAAGAATGAACATATTGAATGTGAAGGGTGCGTATTGAGAAAACATCATAAAAAAATAATTTTTCATAAGAATAGATAAAAGAAAGAACTTATTAAATTTGTGCATTCTAATGCGTAATGCGTGTGAGCCTAATATGCAAACTAGGTCACTTGGTGGAGCATCTAATTTCTTGATATTTCCTTAAGATGATAACACTTGTTATAAATGCATGAACTTCACTAGAAATAAAAGTGATGAATTTGAATATATATACAAAAATTAGATCCATGATTGAAAAACAAATAGGTAAGCATATCAAGATACCATAATCAGATGGAGGCGAAGAGTAAAATTCAAATGAATTTGTAAAGCATTGTAAAGAAAATAATATATTAAAACAATGCACAATTCAATATACTAATTAATAAAATGGGGTAGCTAAGAGAAGTTCAAGATAACATTAGTTGAATGTGCTAGAAGTATGTTGAAGAGTAAAAATATATAAAGAATTTGTGTGTAGAAGTTGTAAGTATAACTATGTACTAACAAAATAGGAGTCCAACTATATCCTTGAAATTCAAAGCTGTCAATGAATATTTTTTTTGTGATAAGCCATGTGTTAATCATTTGATAATATTTGAATATAGATCTTTTTATCATAATTCAAAATAAAATGAGCAGGAAACTTGATGCAAAATATGTGGAATATGTCGTTTCATTGATTATTATAATGATTATAAAGCATATAAGATGTATGATTTAGTTACTTATTTAAGATATTATGAAGTGTTTGCAAGATCAGATGTAATTTCATGAGCATGAAGATGATTATCATAAGGAGGATGTATAAGGATGAAGGATAGTATTTAAGGAAAGTATTGAAGAGATTATGTGAGCATAGGTATATGGAAATCATTGAACTGTTGATAATCAAATTAGCAAAAAGACACCAAGCAAGTTAAGAAGCAGCTGCATCAAGAAACTCCACATACTGTTAAACCTTTAAATTTTGAAGAAGCAAAATATCATTAAGAATGGATGAATGCAATGTAGGAAGAATATGATTCCATTATGAAAATGATACTTCAAAAGTTATTGAGATGATATAAGATAAAGTGCATATAGGTTCCAAATGGTTATTCAAGTCCAAATTTAATTTTGATGGTAGTATAAAAAAATTCAAAGAAAGTTCAGCTACAAAAGGTTACTCACAAAAGGAACACATACATTATGAAGAAACTTAAATGCATTTGTACTAAAATTGATACAACTAGGTTGTTAATTGCACTCGCAACAAATTATAATTGGTTCTATACCAAATGGAGTTAAATCATCTTTCTTGAATGTCGATTTAAAATAAGAGGTGTATCTTATTCAACTAAAGGGTTTTCTAAAGAAAATACAAGAGTATTTGTATGTAGGTTAAATAAAGAACTATATAGATTGAAATCGGCTCCAAGATCACGGTATGTCAAAATCAATAACTTCCTCATTCAACATGGATTTCTTAAAAGTCAAAGTGAACCAAATTTATACATCAAGAAAGATGACAAAGGAAATATTGCATTGATATCCTTGTATGTAGATGAACAAGATGAGACATTACATATCCAAGAAGCATACTCAACCAATTTGTGGCTAGACCACATGAGACTCACAAGATATAAAAGAAACTTTCGAGAAAGGTATTAAATAGATTAATCATTTGAATGTTGAGTTGACAAGTTATTGAGGCTTTAATGGGGCATTATGGAGCAGTAAGAAACAACCAACTACTTCATTACACATTTGAAGATAAATGACTTCTCCACATTCTTTAGGATATGAGAAAAGGAAAGAAGAAGCTACATCAATTAAAATAAATAATTAAAATAAATAAATGAAATTTAATAAAGATGGCCAATTCTTTTAAGTTACTATGTAAGGTCAAAACATATAGAGATCCAATATGCAAGGTCAAAACATATATAGATCCAATATCACTTTGTAAAAAATAAATAGATCCAATATCAATGTGTAAGAAATAAGTCTTCAGGAAGACCATCCCCCCGATCGGGGGAGATGTTACTTGGAAGGAAGGATGATGAGTTCGTTGATGTAAACCCCGCTATTCCTTCCGCCATGCGGTCGAGTATTGCTGTGGAGCTGGAGGAAGTATTCAAGAAATTCGACGCAAACGGCGACGGGAAGGTATCGTCGTAGGAGTTGGGCGACCTTATGCAATCGCTCGGAGGAAACCCGACGGAGGAAGATCTTGCAGTGATCGTTACGGCGGCGGATTTGGATGGAGACGGGTACATCGATCTGTCCGAGTTCGTAATTCTCAACACCGAGGGGGTTGACAGTTCGGGCAGACTTGAAGACCTGAAAGCCGCCTTCAGGATGTTTGACAAGGATGGGGACGGAACCATCTCTCCCCATGAACTTCTTCATGTTTTAACCAGTCTACAAGAGCCTTACACTATGGGTGATTGTGAGGCCATGATCAGCACATTCGATTCTAACGGCGATGGCCTCATCAATTTCGAAGAGTTCACGGCAATGATGAACGCATCTGATGCTTCGTCTGTGACAAATAATATCAAAACAAAAGTTAATAAAGCAGCTGTCCTTAGCCGACTTCTGCCAGACAGGGCTCCATTTTAGCACAACAGTAGAAGTTACTAGAGTTTTTTCTGGATGTATAGTGCCTTTGCATACCAGTTCTTTGTTCTTATTTACATGGTAGAGGATTGGGCTTAAAGGGAGTGTCCAAGAATATTTTTGAAAGCTAATCCTCTACACAGTAGAGAATATAAGTGAAGAGAGTTTGAATGTGCTGTGCTTGATCTAATATAGGTGTGCCATATGAATGCAGAAATACGTGTTTGTGTATGCATACTAAGAAGCTACAAATATAATTTTTGAGAGTTTTTATGTTGTAAATCTTTGAAATTTCTGAGAAAAGGATAGAGGAAAACCCTAAGATATCCCTAACCTGTAGGAGTTGTGAAGATAGAGGAAAACCCTAAGATCTCCCTAACCTGTAGGAGTTGTGAAGATAGAGGAAAACCCTAAGATCTCCTTAACCTGTAGGAGTTGTGAATCTGTTGTGTAATGCATGTTGCGGTCATAATGCTCAATGACTTCTATATACATAGATGTCTGTTGCATGCAGATTCTATGCAGGGTAGAATGTTTTTATGTTTTTTGGTTCATATATTAGTTGTCAAAATTTTCTAATAGATATTTTTGTCACTATAATCTTAAAAGTATATTTAACAGTTGACAAGTTAAATATACCAATAACTTATAATTCAGCAGTAAACTAAGACCAAAATTATGAGCCTTTATCCCAAATGTCTCTTACTCTTCCGATCAACCTTATCAGAAGACCAAAAGTAGCCTACCCTTCCAGCCAACCTTAGAGAAGCGGTGTCTGTATGCTTTATGGGCACCAGATAGACTGCGTGTGAGTGGGGCAGCATGACTGGTGGAGATCATCGCCAACGTCCAAGCTGTGTCAGAAGTAGAAAACCCACGTGTAATGAAAAAGCATGGCAGGCAGATATCTCACGCATCTTGTATGTCCGCCAAGTAGTTGCTGAGAGAACGAGCAAAGGCCGGACTGCTGGTGGAAATGAATACCTACACATGGTAGAAGAAATAATCAGTTCCTTATTTGGGCTGCAGATATGTGTTGGAGCCAAGGCCGCAGCTATGGTAAAAGCTGCGAATTTTGAGGAAAAAGCACAAGTATGGAAGAGTGCTAAGTTTTGAATAAGCGCCAATTTTGGGGACAGAAGAAGACGGTGCGCAGTACGGTGCCAGATGGAGGAGCTCAGCGCGGATCACGGACCGGAAATCGCGGAGCTCGCGCGCACGTCAGAAGGGAATGAAGGTAGCAGAGTAGAAAGCTCAGCTACCATAATCAATGAAGCAATGGATTAGAGGGCTCAGCTACCCTCATTTAAAGCTAAGTACAGAAGTTATGGTTGCTCGGATCAAGGAAGAGCAACGGACCAATGCATTGAAGGCGAAGGACGAGGCATCCATACCCGTAAGCTGCGCCGGAATTCATGGAGCCTGCAGGAAGCGGCGACATGACTGCAAGCGGCGCCTACAGTACACCTAGCCATGTGTGTGGTTAGGGTTTTTGGGGATTACTGCTGGGAAAGGCCCACAGTGTTGTTAAGGTGCGACCGCCATGGCCACCTATATATATGAATAATTGTAATGGGTAGATGTTAGTTAGAGAGTCAGTTGGTTAGACAGATAGCTAACTAGTCAGTAAGCGGGTTAGCAGTGAAGCTAATCCTTGAGTTGCAGACAGTCTGAGGCGACGTCTGAACTATTGTAATCTCTGGAGAGGAAGAGAATAGATCGAGAGAAGGGCTCCCAGCTGTGTGCGTGGAGTTTCCTGGAAAGATCTAAGGCTGCAGCTGTGTGCGTAGCATATTGTATAAGTCTATCATTTTCTGGTTAATATAAGATACTCCCGTGGACGTGGTTTTCCCCGTGGAGGTGGACTTCATATTTCTCGCTATTATGATGTTGTGATAGAGATGATTACCTGTTTTAGCTTATTAACGGTAAATACAGAAATATTGCATTATCTTTAGGAGTGTATTGAGTAAATTCTTGAAGCTTCCTTGAGGACTATAATCGTTAAGGGTCGAAGGACTCGGTAGATAACGTCGCCGCAGCGATAGGAGAACTTGTTGCTGTGACGGACGCGTTAGCGAGACGACGCATAGAATATCCGCGCAGAGGGTAATTGGTCATAGCGCAGGAGGGAAAGTACCGCGCAGCTAGGCTGCTGAGCAGGAGCTTGAGAGCTGTCGCGCTCATAAGTCTGAAGAGAGGTCAGACCGTCGCCTTAGAGGAATCGTCAAGGAGGAAAGAGCAATCTCCGTGTCGCCTAGGTTAAGGAAACCTGATTCCTTAGCCCCCCATAGCCACTTCGGGTGAGACCTCGAGCTGCCGCGCACCTCGTTGCCGAGAGGGCCAGTGCGCCAAGGGGTTTTGTTGCTGCGCTTCATTAAAACCCGGGTCTGTCCAAAAAGCAGCCAACAATATGTCACGGGCTTGGGTATGTAGTGGAGATGTTCTGACTACAAACAGAATTTTGCCCATTGTTTTCTTGTGTTTGGCATAATTAAATTTGAGCTGCCAGAGTAAAGTCGATTGCGAATACAGTGGCGCTTAGAAACAATGGGTAGTAAAACCGATTGAGGGTACAGTGGCGCTGAGAACAGTTGGCCGTGTTAATCCTTGGGGAATCTATTTTTCATAAGCAAGGGTGGAGCATACAGCTCTAACAAATCAAAGGCTACAGTCAAGAAATCAAGAAGATAAGGATGCCTTCTTGTTGTTTGTCGTTTGAGGAAGAGAATCGCAGGCACGCCAACTGGAGAAAGAGAGCGCATTCACAAAAGTTGAAAGTGAAATAAAAAAACACTTCTTTATAATGGTTTTCCATGTATCAAAACACTTCTTTATAATGATTTTCCATGTATTGAAATCAAACACTGATATTTTCTATAATGAGGTAATATGCATCATTTTTTCAAATAATGAATAATGGAAAGGGAAATAAAAGGAGACTGTGGAATAAATAATGAAAGTGTAAATATTAAATAATAATTTCATTAATATAATAAAAATTTAATTTATTTATTATTTATTTATGTTAATTAGATAAATTAAAGTTAATGATTCTAGAAGACCTTAAAAACTATTATCATCAACATATTTATGGGTTATCATTAAAGTGTGAATCCCTTTCTTGTAATAATAAAATTAATATTTTCTTTATTATTGGTGAATTTAGAAAAGCATTTTATACATTACTTAGAAGTAACCTTTGGAATAGGCTAGAAGAGCTTTAAAAGCCTGGCTATTGCGATAAGGTTGTATGAGAAGGTTATTGTTAAGTTTAAGAACTTTGAGGGATAGTCAAAAGAAATTAATTGTAATATAGGAGTCAAGCAAGGTTGTCTGTTATCCCCTACCCTTTTTAGTATTTACATGCAACTAAAAATTGGAGTCAAGCAAGGTTGTCCGTTATCCCCTACCCTTTTTAGTATTTACATGCAACTAAAAATTGGAGTCAAGCAAGGTTGTCGGTTATCCCCTATCCTTTTTAGTATTTACATGCAACTAAAAATTCTCAAGGATTTTTGTCTAGTATGGATATTACTATTAACATTGACAAAACAAAGGTTATGATAATCAATCCCAAAATATCACTTATGATAATTTCATGTATGAAAACAACTTGGAGGAAGCGTCTTCATTTAAATATCTAGGAACTACAACATTGATAAAATGATTAATGGGGAATGTAAAGCTTGAAAATAGTTGTAAAATTGTAGATCTCTATCTTTGGAAGAGGAAGAAACTCCTCCTCCATGATCTTTTGGATTTTACTGCGTTATGAATTTGAAACCGACTTTCGAGCATAAACCTAGTTCAGTCTTAACTGGAACTACAACATTGATAAAATTATTAATGGGGGATGTAAAGCTTGAAAATAGCTGTAACTTTGTAGATCTCTATCTTTGGAATAGGAATAAACTCCTCCTCCATGATCTTTTGGATTATACTGCATTATGAATTTGAAACCGACTTTCAAGCAGAAACCTTGTTCATCTTTAGGGAAGAAGAACCCAATGAAAAGATTATGAAGAAGACATAATGACATAATTATGCTTCAATACAGAGAGAATCGATAGATTTATAGTGTTGAGAAAAGAAAAGTGACCATTAGTTGTAATGTAGGAAATTCAAAATTTCCCCTTCATCCATGGCACCACGGATAAAATCGCCAAAATTCTAGGAAAAAAGAACATGAAGACTATCTTTAAACCTCTCAAAATCATTAAACAAACTTTCACCTTTGTTAAGGATAAGACTAACCTTGTTCTCCATGAGGTTGTTTACAAAACTCCTTGTTCCTACGGCACCTCCTATATTGGTCAAACTAGTCACTCGTTTAAAACCAGAATAGAAGAACACATTGTAAACACTCGTCACAACCTGGTCCCTCAAAATCATCCCTCGCGGGACACTCCTCCAAAACAAAACACCTCATCCATTTTGACAAAACTCAAATTTTGGCTCGAGATTCCCACTAGTATACTTGCTTAATGAGAGAAGCCCTAGATATTGTAAAGAACCCGAATAATATAAACAAATAGATGAATAATATAAACAAAGAGATGAATAATATAAACAAAGAGGATGGACTAAAATTAAGTCAATATTGGGCTCCTATTATCCACAAAATCTCTAATCCTAATCAAAACCCCTTTTAATCATTCCCAACAACTCCTAAACTCCCCCTCCTCTTAGTTCCTCTTCTATTCATATTTTATCTTTCTCTCTTGCCCTCCCTCTTTTGGTTTTTGGTTTCTTCTTTTTGTTTATCAGCATCATTATTTATTTATTAATTATAATTAATTTATCACCTTACCCAACTAATCCTTTATTTTTATTTTATTATTACTTATCATCTTTAATTATTATTATTTATTATAAACAAATTCTTTTAGTGTTATTTATTTTTTCTTTTATTGATTAATTTTTTATTTTCATTGTTAATGGTTATTTGTTATTCTCCTTACTCCATTTTTCTTGTTATAATTTTTATAACTAAAAAGAATTCTTATTATTAATTTTATCTTTTATTATTTGATATTAAATCGAACTAATTTTTCATTAATTATTATTTATTAGTATTTTGTTTCTCCTTACTCTTTTTATTTTTTTTCACTTGATAATCAAAAACTTATTTTAATTCAAATTAAACATTTTAATTCAATTTAATATTACTCTTCTTATTTTTCTTCACTTAATAATCAAAAAATTAATTTAACCTAAATTAAAAAATTTAATCCAATTTAATATTATGAAATGGGTTCATTCACCCTGCATTGTATTGGTTAAAAGTAATTAAATTATTAATTTAATTCTTATCTCTAATATTATTAATTTTTAACTAAAAAATTTCTTATTATTATTTTTTTATTTTATTTTATTTTAATATTTAAACCAAACTAATCTTTCATTATTGTAATTTTGATTCTTATTATTATTTATTAATAGTTTATTCATTCTACTCCTTATTCTTACTTTTTATTTTTCTTCGCTTATTAATCTAAAACTTAATTCAATACAATTTAAATTCTAATTTATTTTAATTATTCCCCAATTTGACTCATTTACCTTAGATCTTAATCTTTAAAGTGACTTTACCTCCTTCATAAGTTTCAATTTATAATTTAACTAATTCTCTATAAATATTAATATATAATTTTACTCTTCTTATTTTATTAATTTAATCTAACAACTTAACTTGAAATTTTGACGTTCCTTCTTTACAGTCACTTTTCTTTTCTCAACACTATAAATTTATCCATTGTCTCTGTATTGAAGCGTAATTATCTCATTATGTCTTCTTCATAATATTTTCATTGGGTTCTACTTACCTAAATATGAGCAGCGTTTCTTGTCTTGACACATCGGTTTCAAATTCATAACGCAGTAAAAATCCAAAAGATCATGGAGGATTTAGAGAACTGCGAAATCTTGAATCAAGAAACTCCTCTTCGAGACTCCCGTCACTCATGTTATATTATATGGTTGTGAATTTTAGGGTTGCAACATCTCTAGCAAATCCAAAATTGATCTATAACATATAATCTCAAAATTAAAGGCAAGACACCCTATCTTATCCTCCTCGTAGAAACAAGTATCTCCCTGTTGTAGGTACAACAGATCCCATGTTTTCAAGAAAACATGGGAGCCCCAAATTTTTATATGCAAAGGTAATCATTAAATTCCATGATTATTTTGGGATTTTTCATCATGCTTATATTCATTTTCTTTGATTTGATTGAGTTAGAAATTTTCCCTTTGGAAAATTCCCTTGATTTTGTGTGTTTTTGTGAGTTGCGAAAGGCTTTGATTTTCCCAAAAGTTAACTCCTTCCGCAACCCGCAATCCACAACCTGCAATGGGGATTGCGGAAGCTTGGTTTTTTTATTATGAAACATGTTTGTTCCGCAACCTGCAACCCGCAATGCGGATTGCGAATGCGGAGTTGTTTTTCCAATAAATACATTTGTTTGCACCCGCAACCCACAATGCGGATTGCGGGAACACCTTTTTATTACTTTTGCGCTTTGTGATTGCGCAACCCACATGTGCGGATTGTGGATTGCAAAGGGTCTTTAAATAGTAAAGTTCGTGTTTTGTGTTTCCACAACCCACAATGGCGGATTGCGGATTGCAGAAACCTTTGGTTTGTTAATTTCTAGAGTCGTGATCCCGCAACTCGCAACCCGCAATTGCGGATTGCGGGAAATATATATATATTTTCAAAATAAGCGCCCACAACTAGTCTCCTGCATCCTGCTAAATTCGATCTTAGCTGTCAATCTGACTTGATCCTACGGCCCATATTTTACCGACGGAATTAATAAATATGTGAGTTTTTCCATTTTCCTTTATCATTTTTCATTTTCGAAAATTACCTACTGCATGGATTTTACTGTGAATTATTACCAGGGGTCATTTTTTTCCATTTCCCAGTTAATACAGGTTGGTTTTACCTCATTTCCGTTTTTTATTCTTTTATGTTTTGTCATTTTTGAATTATTTTTGATTCGTTTCCATCTATTTATTAGAAACCTCCAGTTTTCCAAAACATGTCTCGCAACACTCGCTCCAAAACAGTTTAGAAACGCTTGTGAACAAAGACCCAAACTTTGGTTTTATTTCCAACACTAGTGACAAGGTTTCTGAAACCTATCAGATTGATTGGTCCAGAATTTACTCTATATTTGATAATGATGACCTATCTGATATCCAGAATGACCGCCATGCCTATGAAAAAATTAGGAATTCACAGCTCCATACCATAGCGGCCAAACCTGCTATTCGTCATGATACAGACGTTGTTAAGTGGATTATCAACCATGCCAATCCTAAGGACCGCTCTTTTAATGACAGTGTAGGGGCTCAATTGGCTACTTTCCCTTCCAAGGTTTTCATCAAATCTTATGCCCTGAAACTGGCCGTTCAACCCCTTAATGCTACATTCCTGGATTCTTCCAAGACTAGGTATAATTTTGATGAAATGGTGAAGTCCTCGATGAACAAATTGGTAATTTTCATGCATAGGGATGATAATTCATACCCAGTTTCGTGGTTCAACGAACTCTTCTCCCTTTTGGCAGCCATGTTATGTAGGATTTATGGGCTTCCAAATTGTTCAGTGTTCAAAGCAAAATGGGAACCTATAGCTCATCACATCCTGACAATTGGGGAGTCATTCCCCTGGGATTTCATCTTATCAGCAGAATTAAAGACTTCCATTGAAAGATATCAGAAAACATTGAAGCAGCGCCATTTCTTCTACTCTTCCTATGCGATTGATGTCTTTTGTTCATAATTCCAATACCCTTCCATGGGGTGGAATTGGACCTTAGTTGCACCCCTAGCTTAGATTTACTACTCAACCTTATGGGAAAGCAACTTTGTCCCTTTGATTTATGACAGTTGTGACCATTTCTTTGGTGCAATCTTACAATATATATTCAGACAAGATGCACCTTCCTTTTCCCCTGATGCCAAGAATCTCATACCTACCCTTGGTGATTGGTATGTGGGGGGAGCTTTTGCTTACATCATAGTTTGGGGAAGCAATACAGTGCATCTGCTACCAAAATTTCTCCCAGACAGACTATTGTTGGACGAGAAATATTTACAGACTGTTACATATGGGGTTTACCTTAAACTAACTGGACCTAAAAGAATGGGATGGCCTAAATTCCCCCTGAACCTTGGGCCTTTGGTTATCCCAACTTCAACTTGGGCTACAGTGCTGGGAGACAAAATTGTTGCTTTGAAATTGGGATGTGCTCTCAAAAGAATGCATGACCCTAAAGCATTTATGGATGCTCATTTCAAACAGGAACATATGAAAATGAAGATTGGCTATACTCATCAAGATGTTCCTGGTGAATCCATTTATCAGGGATTTAATGTTTTCTATGAAGTCCTAGTAAGGGCCTAGAGCAAAGAAGAACAAATCCATATTCTTAAGTATCAATGGGAGCTTAAAACCAAGGTTCTAAGCTATATATAAATGCAGCTCAGCCTTGACAAGCAAACAAGAAGAGACAGGGAAGAAAAGGAAGCACAGAAAGCAAGTGCTCCACTAATGCTTACCTATCCGGATGGAGACAAAGGCAAAGGCCCTATGGAGGATCCTTCGAAGTTGAAAACTGCTGCAGAGTTAAAAGTGTTAATGAAAACATCTCAGCAATTGAAATAGATATTAGCACATATGACTTGAGTATTAGTTACCCAAGTAGTTACTGCAGCCAATCCAACCAATGGTACTCAAGTGATTGTTGTAAGTGACCCATCCAATGGTGTCAAGGTGGTAGTTATAAGTAACCTAGAAAAGAGACATAAACTTCAAACTTTTGCTTCTTAAATTCCTACTCTTCGTATTGAATATAGTGATGTTGAGGATGAAACACTTCCTTTTGCTGTGCCTGTTGTACAGGAAGTTACAGAGACTTCCCAGGCTATTACAGATTTACTTAGCAGCATAACAATGGATGACTCTCTCCCAAATGAACATTTCGCTGAAGTTACTGCTGCAATTGACACAATGAATTATGTACTTTCACTTCCTTCTATTGGAGTCCTTTCCACTGCATCCTCTGAAATTAAATCACCATCTACCATATCCCAGTTATTTGATGCACTAGATTCCATTACTGCTCCATCTCCAACCATGTCAGTTCCACTTCCCATTTCACCATCAATTGTTGCACAGATCCAGTCTTCAACTGTCTCTCTGCAATCACCACCATCTACTTCATCACCACCTGCCACCGATGTCCAAATTACAGTTGCTCCTTCTTCACCATCAGTTGTTGATATCCCTATTTCACTTCCTGAAGTTTTTACTTTGATTCCTTCTCCAACCTCTATACCATCAGCTGCTGAAATCATTCCTTCAGCCCCAACCACTTCTCAGATCACTATGTCATTACTTAGCTCTATTGTTACATAGAAAGCTCCACTAGTTGCAACAACAAAAGTATCTATATCTTTAACTGAGTTGGAAGCTTCCTGTGAAGAGGATATTGTAGTTCCCCTTGGGGATTATTTTTATAGTAACACAGCAAAAGCAGTGGTTAAAAGGGTAAGTAAGAGGAGCAGGGGATCAACTGTTTTGCAAAGACCTGTTCCCAACCAGGTAATTTGGGCTAGACAGTTTGATGACATCCAAAAGGAGGCAATAGAGACTTCAGCTGCTATGGGGGAATTTGTTGGAGCGAACTTTGATACAGTAACCTCTCTAAACAAGGAAATTGAATATTTGAAGAAAGAAGAGTTGCAGAAACTTCAAGAGCAGCTGGCTAAGACAAAGGAAGAACATGAATCTTATATTCATGAATTAAGGAAGGCATTTGAGGATAAGCTTGAAGACCTACAAGAGCATAATGCTTCCATTCAGGTCCAATTGCAGGATGTTGAAGTCCTGAATACTACCAATGCTGAAAAGATAGCCGTGTTGGAAAAGCAGCTTGAGGATGCAACTACAAGTGCAACCTCCTCCTCTTTCTCTAAGTTTTCTCAACAAGGATTCAGGGATTTGGCTGAGCAAGTAAATAAAGAGCATCATAAACTCTTAGCTGACTTGTATAGTTTCCCGAATGAGATTCAAGAAACTCATATCTCTTTTGAGCGAATGTCTGCTTCCCTTGAATGGCAGGTAGACAAAAGCCAAGAAGCTTCCAAATCTTATGATGATATTATAGAATGGCAGAGGTATATTAAAGATAAGCCAGTTGATATCCCAGTTTTGGATAGTTTCAAATGCAGGAGAATCAGAATAGCCTTGAATGCTTGGAAAAATACTATTGAAATAGTTGAGGAAACAATAAAGAAAGCAAAATCCATCTGTGTTAGGAGGTGGTATGCAGTAGAAAATATTATGGTTAGACAGATATATCCTGTCATAGATCTCATTGAGAAATCCTGTCCTCCCAAGTTAATGATTGAGCAGGTTGAACGCAGATGTCATGAGGTCAAGGAAAAGATCCAGCAGCTCGAGAACATCCAGATAGCAGATGTGGATCAGTTCATCAACCAACCGATTAACTTGGAAGGAAAGATCCACATCTATCTATGGACTTGGCATAAGTTGGCCAAAAATGAGATGAAAATATTCATTTGTGATGCCTAGTTGGGGCTCAAATCAGCCAAGTACCTAGTTGTTGATGAGTTGTTAGTAGTTAGAACCAAGTGGCAAGCTACCCTCAGTCATTTTTAGTTTAATTGATTTTGTAAATCCCTGTTTTCATGGGATGGCTATCCTTTGTAACCATTTTGTAATTATTATTTAAAGGGTAGAAGTCTCATGGGGTAGGGGGGGAGAATATCACCAGAGAAGGACTGGAGAAACGTTGTTTCACTTGTGATCTTGTAATTTTTTGCAGACCAATGAATCAAAGTTAGTTTCTTTTGGCATCTTCTTTGTTTATGTTATCAAATTTATTTGATGATGTCTAATTTCTTCACCTTAATTATTGAATGAATACTATTGATTTTGCAGCCTATCATTAATGCATTGACTATGATTTGGATTTGTCTTAATTCATGGTCTATGTGTATTTATGTTTTAATTGAATTTATTTAATTAAAATCTTTATCTATTTCTACAAATGATTCACAGAAATTAATAATTCATGTTAATTTTTCAATTAGCATAAGAACTACAGGGTAATCTTGTATGCACTCAAGCTTTGAACTGTTATCAATAATTTTTATTGTCTGCTTATATTTTGAAGTAATAAGTAATGATCCAATTTTACATTTTTGTTAAGCTGGTGAATTACATTATTAAAACTCAAACCAAGTTATCCTGCACACCAACAATATACTTCCTTTAGATTAGATCTGACTTAGTAAGATTTCCTTCAAGGGAGATTTTCTCTAGGTGTAGATCCATTTTTAGTTAGAACACCTTAATCTTCCCTCACAGAAAGACTGATCCTTTGGTATGAAACCCCATAACTGCCAGCGAAGGCCTTTGTATCTGTAGGAGTTAACTATACCAAACAGGCTGAGGATAGAACTGCTCTTGGGTAGAGCCTTTTGAATCCTTTCAGTCTAAATTTTCACCCTCTGTTGTAAGCCTTAGAACCCATTCCAGCAACCTACACATATGAGGCTCCAACAAATGGCGCTAGAAGGAGGGCCAGAAGCAATATATGCCTAAGCAGAATACCAATAGAGCTCCTCCAGCAAGAATACTGATTGTCACCCGTAGTCACACATAGGTATCTACCTCTATTGAAAAAATGGTGCAAGATCCAAACGCCATTCCTGCTACCCCTGTGATAGAGCAGGAAACCAGAAAGGGTGACATTATTTTTGTATCACCCACTAGGGGACCCCTCACTCTCGAACAAATACTCCAAGGTTCTTTTGATAGTGTTTCTAGGATACAATGAAGGATCACTGAAGGGCGTAATCTGGTACTAGCAGCAATTCATCATCAGAACACTAATCCGCAAGCTAATAACTCAGATAATCAAAATTCGGATCACCCAAACCCTGAACAACATAATTCACCTCGCCACAATCTGCTTCCTGATTTCAAGCTTGATACATTATTCGGTGAAACAGAACTAGAAAAACCAAACGTTTCCACAGGTGGACCACCACCGACACCCCCTTCATCTTCATCGTCCTCATCTGACGAATCATCTGGTAGTGATTCATCATCTAGTTCAGATTCAGAAGACCTACCCATGGCAGAAGGTCGAAACAGACCCTGGCTAGACCAGGATGATGTGTTCGTTGTTGGTGAACAATACAGACTACCCAAAAATCCTGAGAAATGGGTCCCCAAGTTTAACCCTGATGACAAATCACCTGCACTTGATCACATCAAAACTTTCATGCAAGCCATTAGGCTTAGGAGTGTCGTTCACAAAGATGTAGTTTGTAGATTGTTCCCATATACTTTCGAGGGAAAAGCATCCACATGGTACTTTACCCTAGAAGCCCGATCCATTCCTTCATGGTATGACTTCAAAAAATTGTTCATCTAGAAATTTGGAGATGATAAGACTCCATAAGACTTGGTTTTAGACTTATATTCAATGAAAATTAGAGGCAAGGAGAGGGTAAAAGATTATAATCAAAGGTTTTCACTTTTAAAAAATAGAATCCATGTTACTCTTCTTCCTGTAGAAGAATTGCTAGTTGCTTATTATGTTAAGGGTTTACCTGTTCCCATTGCTATGTTGGTTAAAAGAGCACGAAAAGAAAACTTGCAGGAAGCCTTTGCAGAGGCTATTCAGGTTTGAAAAAGACATATTTTTCCTAAAGGATAATCCTAATGTTACATCAAATCAACCTTCAACCTCTAAAAGAAAGCAACAAACTCCTCTGAAACCCACAGTGCAAAACAAGGACCCATTTGAGATGACTGACATGAAGAAGTTCCTCCAAAAGATCTCAAATGAAATGGTAGACCTGAAGAAAGGAAACATATAAAATCATAACAATAACAAGGGTTTCAACAGACAAGCTTTTAGAAGACTCTACCAATCTCCACAAAACCAAGTCCACCTAATGCTGATGAAGGATTGAACTCAAAAGAAATTATTTCGATCTTTAAGGCTTTGGTTTCCTAATCACATAATTCTCCTGACCAGTAAGATGAAAATCCGCAAGAGAATCAAGATCCTAACCACCAGATGAAGTAGAAGATCAACAGATAAACACAATTAGCTTCTTTTCAGAACTTCCCATGGCTAAGGAAGAAGATGAGCCTGAGGCTGTCTTCAATGTCCAACATCCCTATAATACAAGGAGTAAAGGACAACCCACTCAAGAAGCTTCCAGTTCAACTCCCACGCCAAACAAGGGTAAAGAACCAGCAATTAAGGACACTTTAATTCCTGAAATAGAATATAGTCTGATTGAGGACTTGAAAAGAGTAAAAGCCAATATTTCTCTTTTCGAACTTCTGAAAATCCCTTCAATAAGAGATAGTATACCCAAAAGTATGATTTTCAACAAACCCAAGGAGGCTCAAAACAACAATCTGGAAACATACTCTAAACCTAGAAATTAGAAGCCAGGTAGCAAGAAGACACCTCCTTTCTTTCTTACTTTTTAAGTCTTAAATAGAAATGTCCATAATTGTATGATAGATTCATGATCAAATGTGATGCCTCTATCTATCTGCAAGAAATTGAATTCCTCTATAGAGCCTTGCCCTACTCAAATTGTCCAACTTGACAGATCCAAAGTTAGGGTAGCGGGAGAACTGGAAAATGTCTTGTTAACACTATCTACTGACCCCAGAATCCACCAGACAGTGGATATCATTGTGGCTGACATTCCAGAAATGTATGGCATGTGGCTCAGCAGAGATTGGTCAGAGAAACTCAAAGGATACTTTTCTACTGATTAGTCTCACTTATGGCTCCCCTACAATGGGAGACCAAACATAATTAAAATCAGCAGGGAACCGTAAATGAAACAGATTGTCACAGACTTGAATGATCCCAGTGAGCCTGCTGCATACTTCATCTCACATGTGGAACATTACAATTTTGATACTTTCTTTGGGGATCTGCATGCGGATTTGTCACCAGCTAAGAATATACAGAATCAGTCCCAAATTGTCAATCTCACTTCTGTTCCATTCTCAGGAACCATTGTCCATAATGTATATAATGTAAATACAAATTTTAGGTTAGATTTGAATGCATGGAATCTATTTTTGTATGGCTCCAGATCTAAAGATGGAGTTGGTGCAGGTTGTGTCCTAATTGATCCAAAAGGGACCAAAACTATGATTTCCTGCAAACTTGAGTTTGAATGTACCAACAATATAGCTGAGTATGAGGCCCTGCTCCAAGGACTCAAGAAGGCCATTGATATGGGAGCATAGGTAATTGAATGCAATCGAGATTTTGAGATCATAGTAAAACAGGTGAGAAACAAAATACATTGTTTGTCTCCTCGTTTGATTAACCATCAAAAATTGGTAAGAGATCTCACTAACTCTTTTTCTGCATTTAACATCAAGTCGGTCCCCAGATAACAGAATTTTGATGCAGATTTAATGGCTAATACTACATCTAGGTTGATTCCACCAGAAGGTTAATTTTCCCCTAACACTTTTTCAATTGAACTTATGTACATGCCTTATATTCCTGATAATGTGACAAATTGGAAGGTGTTTGATGATGACCAACAAATATTAGATTTTCTTACAGCCCAGGACACTTTTCAAAATGTGGCAATAGATGATGCTGAGCATGAGAAATCTTTGTCTGATCCTTCCAACCTTATCCCCAAATCAGTCATCAACTTGGAGAAATACTACTATCTGCAGGATAAGTTCAAGTAGAAGACCAACTGTAAAACCTAGAGTTCGTCCCTCAATTATGATCCTGTCAACCTAGGAACATAATAGAATCCTCGTTTCATCAACTTACGGGTTGATTGCTTTGATGAGGAAAAGAGAGATTTTATCAAATTGTGAAAGGAGTTCAAAGATGTTTTTGCATGGACATATGATGAACTCAAAACTTTTGAAACTAGTATCATGCACCATAATATACCAATGAAACCAGAAGTAAAGCAGTATCAACAGAATTTAAGGAAGATGCATCCCATTCTGGAACCCTTTATAAAGAAGGAGCTTGAGAAATTACTAGCAGCACAGATTATATTCCCTGTCTGACATACACAGTGGATTGCTAACCTAGTACCTGTTCAAAAAACGAATGGGGAAATCAAACTCTGTGTTGATTTCAAAAACTTAAATAGAGCTTCCGAAAAGGATAACTACCCTTTTCCTCCTATAGAGCAAATTCTACAAAAAGTAGCAGGGCCTAAGATGTTTTCTCTCCTTGATGGCTTCTTAGGATATAACCAAGTCCTAGTTTCCCTTGATGATCAACTAAAAACACAGATTTTAGGACCCCTTGGGGAACCTTTGCCTACAGGAGAATTCCTTTTGGGATGATAAATGCAGGTGCCACATTCCAGAGAGTTATGGATATAACTTTCGAGGGTTTGTTGCACAATTCTGTCGTGGTATACTTAGATGATGTTACTATCTATTCTAAAAAATGACATGAACATTTGTCTGCTCTAAAATAGGTGTTTGAACGCTGCAGAAGATATGGAATCTCATTGAACCCGAAGAAATCTATATTTGCAGTAACTGAAGGTAAGTTGTTAGGTTTTATTATTTCAAAAGAAGGCATGATCATTGATCCAAAATGCACAGAGGCCATTTCGAAGACCGACCTACCTGGTTCATGCAAAGCCATGCAATCTTTTCTCAGTAATATTAATTTCGTTCGTAGATTTGTTCTGAATTTTGCTCAAATTGTAAATCCATTGCAACAATTAGTTAAAAAAGACGCACAGTTCAAGTGGTCTGAAGAAAAAAAGGATGCCTTTGTTGATATCCGGAGATCCATTGCAGAAGCCCCCACTCTGATGTCTCCGGACTTCAGCAAAGATTTTATTATGTATACCTTTTCTACTGACTTATCCTATGCAGATGTCCTGACACAGAAACATGATAATGATGTTGAAATACCTATTTCATTCATGAGTTCCACTTTCAAAAGAGTAGAACTCAACTACTCCTAGATCGATAAACAAGCTTACAAGGCTTACAAATCGGTAAAACATTATAGATCGTATTTATTGAAATCTTTGACTAAAGTCATCATTCGTTATGCAACTATCAGAAATGTTTTGGTTCAGAAGGAACTAGGAGAAAAGAGAGCTCATTGGATGACAACTTTGCAAGAATATGGCTTGGAGATCATACCAGCAAAGATTGTGAAAGGCCAAGGCTTGTGTCTGCTGACCACTCAATCCAATGAACTTGTACAACAGCAGATTGAGTGGGAACAAGAAGAGAGTACCACAATAGGTTATGTTAATGTTATCACTACTCAAGCATCCTAATGGTATGATGACATTAAATTCTTCCTTACCCATGGGTTTTCTCCTGAAACCCTTAAATTTAAAATACGCATAGCTCTAAGGTTAAAAGCTACACCATATCAATGTATAGATGTAGTTCTATTTAGGAAGAATTATGATGGTGTTTTTCTCAAGTGTTTAGAAAAAGAAGAAACTGGTAATATTCTTTTGCAATTTCATGAAGGACCCGCGGGAGGGCACTTTTAGGGGAAATCGTGACACGTAAGATATTGAGGGTAGGATAATACTAGCCTACTTTGTTCAAATATGCATACTCCTATGTCAGAAAATGTGAACCCTGTCATAAGTGTACTGGGAAAATGAAAAAACCTGCCTTTCCTTTGCAGCCAGTAACAGTTCAGTTTCCATTTCAACAATGGGGATTAGATTTTGTTGTACCAATTAACCCTATTTCCTCCCTGCAACACAAGTACATCTTGACTACCACAGAATACTTTACCAGGTGGGTAGAGGAAGTCCCCCTCAGACAATGTAATACAAACCAAGTGATTTCCTTCCTTGAAATCCAAATAATCACTAGGTTTGGTGCGCCTGAATTTCTAGTATTTGACAATGCGTCTTATTTTTCTTCCATTGATCTTACCCAGTATTCCCTTGAAAAAGGGATAAAGCTAAATTTTTCTGCCAATTACTATCCACAAGGGAATGGAATAGCAGAGTCTTATAACAAAAACTTAATTAAAATTTTGAAGATGACAGTTGTTACTCACCATAAAGATTGGCACACCCAGCTATACAATGCTCTTTGGGCAGACCGGGTCACCCTAATGGCAGCCATAGTAAATTCCCCTTACTGTTTAGTTTATGGTAAAGAGGCCATCTTCCCATCCAACCTCATGATCCCTTCACTACATCTAACACAGTCTATACAAGAGGATGATTCTTCCCCTCTCCAACACAGAATTGATATGTTGCTCAACTGGAAGAAGATAGGGAGAAGTCCAAAAACAAGTTGTATCAACATCAGCAGTTGGTAAAGAGGTGGTTTGATGAGAAGTCCTCATCTGACATGTAGTTTACTGTGGGGGACTTGGTACTAAACTGGGATAAGAAAAATAAAGATAAAAATGATTACACCAACTTCCAATGCCTATGGATAGGACCATTCATTGTTACAGAAAATCTTTGTCTTGATACTGTGTGGTTGCAGACACTGGAAGGTATCATAGACACCTATCCAGTGAATGTGCAATTGCTCAAAACGTATTTTGTTTGATTGAGTTGATTCACTTGCTATACATAAAGTGTGGTTTGTTTAATTTTCTGCTTTGTTTTCATTTGGTTTTCTCTTTTGTACATTAGTTGTATCATCAACAAAGGCCACACATTTTGGCAAAGGTTGTTAATCAGTATGTCTCAACTCAACATAAATATGAAGTTTCGAGGTAAACAGTGTCAGTTTTAATTTCACTCCGTCTGTATCAGAAAATGTTTTTCATCAAATTGAACAGTCAATATTTGCGAAGCCTTGATTGATACCTTCCCACCTTAATAAATATCTTTATGGATGTTTTGTGTGGTTAACTGAAGCTGAGGAAGAAATTTTTTTTTCCTACCCTATGTTTCATCAGTTAATGGTGACATATATTCATAGCTTTGTCAGCGTTACCCATTCTAGTTCCACTCTAATCACCTTTAAAAATAATTCACCTTAATAATTGTAGATTGCAAGATGGGGGGTCTTATTACAAGCCATCCCATTATGTTCATAGATGTTTAAGTGGAATGACATCTCCACATCTAGACACCAAAATTGGGGGATGAATTTCAACTGCTGCTGGAAGATGGAAGATCCTATTATAGGTCGGTCCATTCATGATCTGCAAAACATCGGTGAGTAAGACTACTGTCATATGGTTACCAAGCCATGGTAGTGTCTTGTAATCTATGCATTAATAAATTTTGTTTTCCTTTGTAGGACAGTTTGTTGTATATAAGGACAAGGGGGGTCTTATCACAAGCCATCCCTACCATGATCATGGGTCTGATTTTGGACTGAAATTACCACTTGTGGTCACCAAGCCATGGTAATTGATTTTAGTGTCAAAAGCTAAAAGATAGGGAGTCTCCTTACCGAGCTAGCTTGTTCAGTTTCCATATCAGGTCTGTGAATGGAATTTCCAACATCTTATTACCAAGTTAGGGCAATGGCCTTGTATCAACAGAAGTCTTGCTTGCATTTTTATTATGTTTTGAAAGAAAAGAATAAAAAAAAAAGAGAAAAAGGAAAAAAATGGGGAAAAGAAAATGAATACATTGTAAGTAATGCATTTGTATATAAATAAATAATTAAATAAATTTAAGGTGATTCAAGATTTGGTAACCCATAATGGCTCTAGGTTTGCTCTAAGGCTCATCACAAACTACCTTCCTATGATTGCATAATGGTAAAGGATTCCTATTTACTTCTGAAGCTGCTTTGTCATTTGAACATCATCATTAAATGGTTTTGGATGGGGATATATCAATCATATGGCTAACTTTGTTGTTTTGATTGTGTTTTATGAGAACATTTTGTTAATTACAAGTTGAAAAATCAGGTTTGCTGACATGTCTTCCTTGTAATTACAGATTTTATTCACAGAGATAACTGGTTCGTCCCAGCCAGTCGCCATTTGTTGTAGGTACAATAGATCCCATGTTTTCAAGAAAACATGGGAGCCCTAAATTTTTATATGCAAAGGTAATGATTAAATTCCATGATTATTTTGGGGTTTTTCATCATTCTTGTATTCCTTTGCTTTCATTTGATTAAGTTAGCAATTTTCCCTTTGGAAAAATCCCTTGATTTTGTGTGTTTTTGTGAGTTGTGGAAGGATTTGATTTTCCCAAAAGTTAACTCCTTCCATAACCCGCAATCCAGAACCCACAATGTAGATTGCGGAATATTGGTTTTTTATTATGAAACATGTTTGTTCTGCAACCAGCAATGTGGATTGCAGATGCAGAGCTTTTTTTCCGATAAATACGGTTGTTTGAACCTGCAACCCGCAATGAGGATTGCGGGAACACCTATTTGTGCTTTGTGATTCCGCAACGCGCATGTGCGGATTGGGGATTGCAAAGGGTGTTTAAATAATAAAGTTCACATTTTTTATTTACGCAACCCGCAATGGCGGATAGCGAATTGCAAAAACCTTTGTTTTGTTAATTTCTAGAATTTTGATCCCGCAACCCGCAATTGCGGATTGCGGATTGCAGGAAAGATGTATATATTTTCAAACTAAAAGCCCGCAATAGGTCTCTCTCATCCCACTAAATTCGATCTTAGCCATCGATCTGACTTGAGCCTATGGCCCAAATTTTACCAACAAAATTAATAAATATGTGAGTTTTTCCATTTTCCTTTATCGTTTTTCATTTTCAAAAATTACCTACTACGTGGATTTTAATGCGAATTATTACCAGGGGTCATTTTCTTCCATTTCCAAGTTAATACAGGTTGGTTTCACTTTATTTTCATTTTTTATTCTTTTCGGTTTTGACATTTTTGAATTATTTTTGATTCGTTTTCATCTATTTATCAGAAATCTCTAGTTTTTCAAAACATGTCTCGCAACACTCGCTCCAAAACAATTCAAAAAGACTTGTTGAACTAAGACCCAAACTTCGGTTTTTTTTCCCGACACTAGTGATAAGGTTTCTGAAATGTATTAGATTGATTGGTCCAGAATTTAATCTATATTTGATAATGACAACCTATTTGATATCTAGAATGACAGCCATGCCTATGAAAAAATTAGGAATTCACAACTCCATGCCATAGCAGCCAAACCTGCTATTCTTCCTTATACGGATGTTGTTAAGTGGATTATCACACATGCCAATCCTAATGACCACTCTTTTAATGACAGTGCAAGGGCCCAATTGGCTACTTTTCGTCCCGAGGGTTTCATCAGAGCTTATGCCCTGAAACCGGTCGTTCAACCCCTTAATGCTGCATTCCTGGATTTTGCCAAGAGTAGGTATAATTTTGATGAAATGGTGAAGTCCATTATGAAAAACAGGCAATTTCCATGCCTAGGGTTGATAATTCATACCCGATTTCGTGGTTCAAGGAACCCTACTCCCTTTTGGAAGCCATGTTATGTAGGCTTTATGGGCTTCCAAATTGTTCAATGTTCAAAGCAGAATGGGCACCTGTAGTTCATCACATCCTAACAACTGGGGAGTCATTCCCCTAGGATTTCATCTTATCAGCAGAATTAAAGACTGCCATTGAAAGATATCAAAAAACATCGAAGAAGCCCCATTTCTTCTACTCTTCCTATGTGATTGATGTCTTATGTTCAGAATTCCAATACCCTTCCATGGGGTGGAATTGGACCTTAGCTGCACCCCCAGTTGAGATTTACTGCTCAACCTTATGGGAAAGAAACTTTGTCCCTTTGATTTATGACATCTGTGACCATTTATTTGGTGCAATCTACCAACATATTTTTAGGGAAGATGCACTTTCCTTTTCCCTCGATTCCAAGAATCTCATCCCTACCCTTGGTGATTGGTATGTCAGGGAAGCTTTTGCATACATCAATGTTTGGAGAAGCAACACAGTGCATCTTCTACCAAGAGGTTTCTCAGATAGACTGTTGTTGGAGGAGATATCTTTCTAAACTGTTACAGATGGGGTTTACCTTAAACTCACTGGACCTAAAAGAAGGGGATGGCCTAAATTCCCCTTGAACCTTGGGCCTTTGGTTATCCCAAATCCAACTTGTGATACAGTGCTGGGAGACAAAATTGTTGCTTTGAAATTGGGATGTGCTCCCAAAAGAATGCATGACCCTAAAGCATTTATGGATGCTCATTTCAAACAGGAACATATGAAAATGAAGATTGGCTATACTCATCAAGATGTTCTTGATGACTCCATTTATCAGGCAGTTAATGTTTTCTTTGAAGTCCTAGTAAGGGCCAAGAGAAAAGAAGAACAAAGCCATATTCTTTAGTATCAACAATAGCTTAAAACCAAGTTCTGATCTATAGAAAAATGAAACTCAGCCTTGATGAGTAAATAAGAAGAGACGGGGAAGAAAAGGAAGCTCACAGAAAGCAAATGCTCCACTAATGCTGACCTATCTGGATGGAGACAAAGGAAAAGGCCCTATGGAGGATCCTCCAAAGTTGAAAACTGATGCATAGTTAAAAGTGTTAATGCAAGCATCTCAGCAATTGAAACAACGATTGGCACATATGACTTCAGTATTAGTTACCCAAGCAGTTACAATAGCGAATCTAACCAATGGTACTCAAGTGATTGTTGTAAGTGACCCATCCAATGGTGTCGAGGTGGTAGTTGTAAGTAACCCAGTAAAGAGACAAAAAATTCAAACTTCTACAACTCAAATTCCTACTCTTCATATTGAAGATAGTGATGTTGAGGATGAAACACTTCCTTCTGTTGTGCTTGTTGTACAGGAAGTTACAGAGACTTCCCAGGTTGTTACAGATTTACTTAGAAACATAAAAATGGATGACTCTATCCCAGATGAACATTTCACTGAAGTTACTGCTGCAGTTTACACAATGACTTATGTACTCTCACTTCCTTCTGTTGGAGTGATTTCCATTGCATCTTTTGAAATTACATCACCATCTACCATATACCAGTTATTTGATGCACTAGATTCCATTACTGCTCCATCTCCAACCATGTCAATTCCACTTTTCATTTCACCATCAATTGTTGCAGAGATCCAGTCTTCAACTATCTCTCTGCAATCACCACCATCTACTTCATCACCACCTGCCACCGATGTTCAAATTCCAGTTACTCCTTCTTCACCATCGGTTGTTGATATCCCTATTTCACTTTCTGAATTTTTCACTTCGATTCCTTCTCTAACCTCTATACCATCAGCTGCTGAAATCATTCCTTCATCTCCAACCACTTCTCAGATCACTCTGTCATTACTTATCTCTACTGTTACACAGACAGCTCCACTAGTTGCAACAACAAAAGTAGTTATATCTTTAATTGAGTTGGAAGCTTCCTGTGAGGAGGATATTGTAGTTCCCCTTAGGGATTATTTTTATAACAATACAACAAAAGTAGTGGTTAAAAGGGGAAGTAAGAGGAGCAGGGGATCAACTGTATTGCAAACACCTATTCCCAACCAGGTAATTTAGACTAGACAGTCTGATGACATCCAAAAGGAGACAATAGAGACTGCGGAAGCTATGGGGGAATTTGCTGGAGATATCTTTGATACAGTAACCTCTCTAAACAAGGAAATTGATTTGAAGAAAGAAGAGTTGCAGAAACTTCAAGAGTAGCTGGCTAAGAAAAAGGAAGAACATGAATCTTATATTCATGAATTGAGGAAGGCATTTGAGGATAAGCTCGAAGACCTATAGGAGCAGAATGCTTCCATTCAGGTCCAATTGCAGGATGCTGAAGTCCTGAATACTACCAATGCTGAAAAGATAGTTGTGTTGGAAAAGTAGCTTGAGGATGCAACTGCAAGTGCAACTTCCTCCTCTTTCTCTAAGTTTTCTCAGCAAGAATTCAAGGATTTCACTGAGCAAGTAAATAAAGAGCATCATAAACTCTTAGCTGACTTGTATAGTTTCCTGAATGAGATTCAGGAAACTCTTATCTCTTTTGAGCAGAGGTAACCTTCCCTTGAACAACAGGTAGGTAAAATCCAAGAAGCTTCCAAATCTTATGATGATATTGTAGAATGGAAGAGGTATATTAAAGATAAGCCAGTTGATATCCCAGTTTTGGATAGTTTCAAATGTAGGAGAATCAGAATAGCCTTGAATGCTTGGAAAAATACTATTGAAATAATTGAGGAAACAATAAAGAAATCAAAATCCATCTGTGTTAGGAGGTAGTATGCAGTAGACAATATTATGGTTAGCCTCCAATATCCTGTCATGGATCTCCTTGAGAAATCCTTTCCTCCCAAGTTAATGATTGAGCAAGTTGAACGCAGATGTGATGAGGTCAAGGAAAAGATCCAGCAGCTCGAGCACATCCAGATAATAGATGTGGATCAGTTCATCAAGCAACCAATTAACTTGGAAGGAAAGATCCACATCTATCTGTGGATTTGGCATAAGTTGGCCAAAAATGAGATGGAAGTCCTCACTTGTGGATGCCAGTTGGCGCTCGAATTAGCTAACTACCCATTTTTTTATGAGCTATTAGTAGTTAGAACCAAGTGGCAAGCTTCCCTCGGTCATATATAGTTTAATTGATTTTGTAAATCCCTGTTTTCATGGGATGGCTATCCTTTGTAACCAATTTGTAATTATTATTTAAAGGGTAGAAGTCTCATGGGGTAGGGGGGGAGAAGGACTAGAGAAACGTTGTTTCACTTGTGATCTTGTAATTTTTTTCAGACCAATGAATCAAAGTTAGTTTCTTTTGGCATCTTCTTTGTTTATGTTATCAAATTTCTTTGATGATGTCTGATTTCTTCACCTTAATTATTGAATTAATACTGTTGATTTTGCAGCCTATCATTAATGCATTGATCTATGATTTGGATTTGTCTTAATTCATGGTCTATGTGTATTTATTTTTTAATTGAATTTATTTAATTAAAATTGTTATCTATTTCTGCAAATGATTCACATAAATTAATAATTCATGTTAATTTTTCAATTAGCATAAGAACTACAGGGTAATATTGTATGCACTCAATCTTTGAACTGTTATCAATAATTTTTATTGTCTGATTATATTTTGAAGTAATAAGTAATGATCCAATTTTACATTTCTGTTAAGCTGGTGAATTAACTTATTAAAAATCAAACCAAGTTATCCTGCACACCAACAATATACTTCCTTTAGATTAGATCTGACTTAGTTAATTTTCCTTCACTGATTTTCTTCCCGCGGAAATAGTATTCTCCCTGTATTCATTCATTTGGTTGGTTGAAAGGCCTGCCTAAAAATCTATACATTGAAATTTTTTGTTTCTTTGTTGAAAATTGAAAGGGACTTTCAAGTCACCTGCAAAGCGCTCATTTGTTGAAGTATGTAATTTCTTCCAACAACACAGATTTGGAAAGTGTATCATATGTTTCCATATACACCGGAATTTATTATCCTCGTAGCTGAATGTGGGAATATCAGTAGGGAATGAGGCTCTCCAAAGTTTTTCCTTCCTGCATCCACAATTAACCGGGACAAGTTAATGGAAATGAATCCCTGGACTACTATGGGATTTTCAACCCTTTATGGATATTACCTTACATTACAACCTTGCGTGGGAGGTTTGATGTATTGATTTAATGATTTGGTTCCATTATTTTGAAGACACTTTGATGTAGTAGATATTCCAGAGCTATTTCCCCCAAAAGCCAATCTTCGTGTTATTTCTGATTCTTTGAAAGACTATAATTTTTCTAATTTATGCACACAATCCAACGAAAAATGGATGCGGAATTTATCACTTGATGGGAGGGATAACTCCCTCCAAACAATTTCATAAGCAAAAATCCACAAAAAGGGATAAAGGTGGGAAAATACAACCTAAACCCCACCCCCCTTCCATATCTCTCTCTACCTCCTCTTTGTAACCCTTACTAACCCCTAACCTCTAAACCCTCTCTCTAAATCTTTATCCCCCCTATGTCTCTACCTCTAACCCTTTAACACCCCCCTCTCGTTCTACCTCTAAACCCTTACCACCCCCCAATTGCTTTGAATATATTTTTCACCAAACCAAACAATATAGTTGTAAGACTAAATATAGCAATAAAAGTGTAATGTTAAATATCACGACAAAATTGTAATGTTAAATATAGTGGAAGAATTGTGATGTTTCACAATGCGTACACATTTTAGTGAACATAAATTGTGTGCACGTTCTATTCAGAAAAAATGGGTACATTTTTTTTTAGCCTAAACACGTGAGCGTTATGTTTACCTATGCTCCTAACCCCACAAACCCTCTAATACACCGCCCTACAACTCCCAAAGACTCCCACATTGATATAAAATACCCCCCAAACCCACTAGCACCCCCTTCTCTCTCTCTCTCTCTCACACACACATGCATCCATATGCCTCCCCCTACCACTGAACCCACTCCTCTCTCTCTCTCTCTCTCTCTCTCTCTCTCTCTCTCTCTCTCTCTCTCTATCCCTTCCAATCCCTAAACCTTACTTAATCCTCCTCTCACTCTTTCTCTTTTGCTCCACTTACCCCCAATCTCCTAAAAACCCCCTTTGTCTCTACCTCTAACCCCTTAAAAATCCCTCTCCATCACTATATATAACCCTTTAATGATCCCCCGACCCCCCTATCTCTCTCTCCCCCTTCCTTTCCCTAACTCTTACTAACCCCTTCTCTCACACTTTTTATCCCCTGTAGGGAGAGGAGGGGATAAGCCCCCTCTGTCTCTACCTCTCTCTCTCTCTCTCTAACCCAAACACTCATGCTCCTCATCTATAACCCCCTTTCTTCCTAATCACCCTTCTCATCCCCAAACCCCTCTATGTGTGTGTGTGTGTGTGTGTGTGTGTGTATCCCTAACTATTACTAACCCCTGTATCTCTCTCTCCCCCTAACTCTTACTTACCCCCAATCTCCTAACACCCCCCTCTATCTCTACCTCTAACCCCTTAACAATCCCCCTCTGTCTCTACCTCTAACCCCTTACCACCCCATAAATTCTCACCCTTTACCTCTCACTCTCTCTAACCCAAACACTCATGCTCCTCACCTATACCCCCATTTATCCCTTCACCCTTCTCATTCCCAAACCCCTAACCCTCTCTCTCTCTCTCTCTCTATCTCTCTCTCTACCCCTTTCCACCCCCCAATCTCTCTCTCTCCCTAACTCTTACTAACCCCCTATATCTCTCTCTCCCAATAACTCTTACTTACCCCCAATCTCCTAACACCTCCATATATCTCTACCTCTAACCCCTTAACAATACCCCTACGTATCTACTTGTAACCCCCTACCACCTCCTAAAGTCTCTCCTTTACCTCTCTCTCTCTCTCTAACCCAAAAACACATGTTCCTCACCTATACCCCCCTTTCTCCCTAATCACCCTTCTCATCCCCAAACCCATAACCCGCTCTCTCTCTCTACCCCTTTCCACCCCCCAATCTCTCTCTCTCTCTCTCTCTCTCTCTCTCTCTCTCTCTCCCTCCCTAACTCTTACTAACCCCATATATCTCTCTCTCCCCCGAAATCTTACTTACCCCCAATATATTAACACCCCCCTCTATCTCTACCTCTAACCCCTTAACAATCCCCCTCCATCTCTACCTCTAATCCCTTACCACACCCTAAAGTATCTCCATTTACCTCTCTCTCTCTCTCTCTAACCCAAACATTCATGCTCCTCACCTATATCCCCCTTTCTCCCTAATCACCCTTCTCATCCCCAAACCCCTAGCCCTCTCTCTCTCTCTCTCTCTCTCTCCCCCCTATATCTCTCTCTCCTGCTAACTCTTGCTTACCCCCAATCTCCTAACACCCCCCTCTATCTCTACTTCTAGCCCCTTGACAATCCCCCATTTGTCTCTGCCTTTAACCCCTTACCACCCCCTAAAGTCTCTCCCTTTACCTCTCTCTCTCTCTCTAACCCAAACACTCATGCTCCTCACCTATATCCCAATTTCTCCCTAATCCCCCTTCTCATCCCCAAACCCCTATACTTCTCTCTCTCTCTCTCTCTCTCTCTACCCCTTACCACCCCCCAATCTCTCTCTATCTCTCTCTCTAACTCTTATTAACCCCCTATATATCTCTCTCCCCCTAACTCTTGCATACCCCCAATCTCTTAACACCCCCCTCTGTCTCTACCATTAACCCCTTAACAATCCCCCTCCGTATCTACCTCTAACCCTTTTCCACCCCCTAAAGTATCTCCCTTTACCTCTCTCTCTCTCTAACCCAAACACTCATGCTCCTCACCTATATCCCCCTTCTCATCCCCAAACCCCTAGCCTTCTCTCTCTCTCTCTGTCTCCCCCTAGCTCTTACTAACCCCTTATATCTCTCTCTCCCCCTAACTCTTACTTACCCCCAATATCCTAACACCCCCATTTGTTTCTACCTCTAACCCCTTAACAATCCCCCTCCATCTCTACCTCTAACCCCTTACAACCCCCTAAAGCCTCTCCCTTTACTTCCCACTCTCTCTCACTCCCCTACTCATCCACCTACACCTAACCCCAACCTCCCATCTCTCTCTACCTCCTATTTCCCTAACCCTTACTAACCCCTTCTCTCACTCTCATTCTCCCCTACAGGGAGAGGAGGGGGTAATCCTGTAGGGGATAAAGAGAGATAGAGAAGGTGTTAGTAAGGTTTAGGGAGTGGAGGGGATAGAGAGGGGGGGGTGGGGGAGAAAGGAGGGCGGGTGTTAGTGGCATGGGGAGGCACAGGGATGTGTGTGTGTGTGTGTGTGTGTGTGTGTGTGTAGAGGGGTGGGGGTTAGGAAGAGGTAAAACCATATTGCAGCTTCTGATGTTTGTGTATGAATTCATTATTCAGTGCCTAAGAGAAGATTTTTAATGTGTTAGGGTAACTTGGATTCTTAAATAAAGTTGAGAAGGCTGTGTTTTTCTCTCAACCTACAAGTAGTTTGTTCCATTTGGTTTGATGTTCTATGTAAAAATATAATTATTGTTATTAACAAGGAAATACGTTGAATGTAAAGTGAGAGAAGGGGGACTAGTTTAAGAGTTGGTGGGGGGGTGTTAGGGGGTTAAGACATGGGGGTGGGGGTGTTAAGGGTGTTAGTGGGTTACGACATAGGGGGTGTGGGCAACATTCAATGATATGTTAGCCATGGAACTACCTTCTTAAATGGTGTTGATTGTTAGTATATCAAAATGTGTATGTATTATATAACTACAAAACGTGTACACGTTTTGTGCCTATATAGATAGTGCATGTCGTTTTCCGAGAGACACTCTAACAGGCTCACTAAGAAACAAGATAGTGTGTGCGATTTCAGATTGCATACACAACATACACTCTTTCATTGCAAGAAATTTTGAACACAAATTGAGTGATTCATTGAGACCATCTCCATCACAAGTGCTACAAGGATTTCTTTGAGGGGAAAAAACCATTGGACAAGGTTCAAGAGTCCAATAGAAAAACCATCTTCAATTCTCCACCATTAAATCTTACAATTTATGAACATCAAATGCAATATTTCATTGACAATTGTGGTGGAGAATAGATTCAATTGAGCAACAAAAACACCAAGGTTGGATAATTTCATATTGAGGAGCACAATAGACCATCCCCACCATTGATGGTCTTACAATTGAGGAGCATCAAAGGAATCATCTCATTGATCATTGTGGTGGAGTGTAGAAACTATTGAGCAAGAAAAATACCTAGCTTGAAGAATATCCAATTGAGAAGCACCATAGACCATCTATACCATTGATTTTCTTACAATTGAGTAGTATTAAAGGCAATTTATCTCATTGATCGTTGTGATGGAGTATAACACAATTGAGAAAGATAAAAAATAAGCTTAGAGAATCTCTAATTGCAGAGAACCATATATCATTGATCATTGTGGTCATGGGAAATCTACGCAATCAAAAAAGAAAATCAGCAAGGAAGAAGCTACCCGAAGAGATCATTGAAGAAATTAGAGAAAAGAGAATAAATGACATGACCAATCGAAGACATTATGTGGAAACTCAACCAATTCCAGTTGCAAAGGATGTCATGATTATTCCAACCAATCCAGAACAAGAAAGATGACTGAATTATTCACTCGAGGGGCCTTCAATTTCCACTACAGTTGAAGAACAAGCACCCCATGGCATTCGGGTGAATCCAAACCATTGTGCTAAAAAGATGCACAAGAGTCCAAAAAACCCTAGTTTGTGCATTCATGTGCATCCATTTGAATCCACACCATTTTGCACAATTATGCACAAGAGTCAAAAAATCGTCATCCCAATGAGATTAATGGATTTATAAAAAACTTTAAGAAAAAACACACCTAATTTAGTATAAAAATGTGGTAAATTATTCAATATCTTTCCATTTTTTTTAATACTTCCAATTTGATTTCAATGACACTAATGTACATATCATAAAACTTAAGAAAAAGACATTTCATTAGTGTTAGAGTTGGACAAATAAATTATTAACCATTATTTTTTAATGCTTTGGCTTTTCATACCAATGATATTATTATAGACTTGAAGAAAACCACATCTCATTATGCCAAGAGATATATGAACAAATTATTAATCATACAAGTAAATTATTGACTATTATTTTTTTAATAGTTTTATTTTTAATTCCAATAACACTAATGGACACATCATGCAATTCAAGAAAAAAACATTTCATTTGGGTTAGAGTTTGACAAATAAATTATTAACCATTTATTTTTAGTGCTTTTGCTTTTCATTCCAATGATGTTATTATATATTTGAAAAAAAATATTTCATTTGTATTAGTGCCCCTATCCTAGAAACCCTAGCTTTTACTCTAAACACTTATCCTATAAATCGTAGCCTGTAAATCATAGCCTATAAACCCTAGAACGAAGCCTATAAACTGTAGTTTGTAGCCTAAACCCTAATTTGAATTCTAATCCCTAGAAACCCTAGCTTGTAGCATAAACCCTAGTTTGAATTATAATCCCTATAAACCATAGTTTGTAGCATAGAGACTAGTTTGTGTTAAAAATCCTTGGAAATATCCATCACCATTTCAATCCATACCATTGTTTTGCAAAGATGCACAAGAGTCCAAAAACGCCTAGTTTGTGCATTCATGTGCATCCATTTGAATCCACCATTGTGCACAATTATGCACAAGAGTCAAAAAATTTCATGATGCAACTATACATGCATACCAAAAAATCTTGTTATATTCATGTGCATCCATTTGAATCCACACCATTGTGCTACAAATATGCACAAGAGTCCAAAAAACCCTAGTCGGTGCATTCATGTGCATCCATTTGAATCCACACCATTGTGCACAATTATGCACAAGAGTCCAAAAAACATCATGATGCAACTATATATGCATGCCAAAAAAATCTTTGTATATTCATGTGCATACATTTGAATCCAAATCATTATGCTACAAATATGCACAAGAGTCCAAAAAACCCTAGTTTGTGCATCAGTAAGAATCCAAACCATTGTGCACAAGTATGCAGAAGAGTCTAAAAAACTTCATGTTACAACTATATATGCATGCCAAAAATCTTCCTATATTCATGTGCATCCATTTGTATCTAAACCATTGTGCTACAAACATGTACAAGAGTCCAACAAACCCTAGTTTGGTTTTCCTCAAATGTTGAACAATAATTTTAGTATCCATTTGAACTCAATGGGATCTACCAAACTTGGAGATCTTCAAAACACCAAGTTTTCCTTGAACCCCACTCTATATCACTAGATCAACTTAATTATTGGCCAATGAGTCAATTATCACACTTTTTTTTCGTTTAATGTGTTTGGAGCATACATTTTCAAAGTCTCAATTCAAGTCATTAATAAGTCGAAGGGATGGTAAAAATTACCCTTTCAAAATATGAGTATAGTCATGTTTATTATTTTGTTGGATTTTTTTCAATTTTTGTTTTCAAGGAATAATTTTATGGAAACATTTTCAGGTATTTTCATGGATGGTAAATGGAGTAAACCATAGAACCTTGATGAGAGGATCAAGAAAGTCAAACCCATCACCTCCCCAATTTTTCGGGAAGAGATCTCATATCTGTCATATGATTGGTTGAGTTAACCATAAAGATTAAATTTAAATAAAATGGTGATCGTGGCTCGGATCAACAAACTGTCAACTCCATTGGATTTGGGACATCGGGTTGATGCTAGGGGTTCCCCTCTCTTCTGGGTCCATGGCACAGTGATAATCTTCTAGGTTGATTTTGGAAACTAGGGTTTCGCTTAGTAAGTGACTTTGAAATTATTGCACATAGGGGTCATCTTTGCAAATTCCTTGACCAGGAACTTGTGGCTAGTGTTCCCATGTGGAACCTTCCTAGAAACACTTGTAGGACCTCCTGAAACCCAATTATGTTGTACAGTTGGAATTCTATGTCCTCGGTAGGGATTCAACAGGTGTCCTTGAAATCCTTTAGGGTGCGAGTGATAACAGGCCACACAATGGTGATCATGTCTCAGATCGACGAACTATTGATTCCGTTGGATTCAGGACACCGGGATAGTTCTAGGGGTGCCCCTCTCTTCCGGGTCCAATGCACAAAGATTGTTTTCTAAGATGATTTTGGAAACTAGGATTTCGCTCAGTAAGGGACTTTGAAATTATTACACATAGGGGTCAACTTTGAAATTCCTCGAGTAGGAACTTGTGGCTAGCATTCCCACATGGAACCTTCCTAGACACACTTGCAAAACCTCTTGAAACCCATTTTTGTTGCACGGTTGGAATTCTATGCCCCTGGTAGGGATTCAACAGGTGTCCCTGAAATCTTTTAGGGTGCGATTTGTAATGGGCCATAGAATGGTGGCCAAGGCTCGGATCGACAAACCATTGACTCCATTGGATTTAGGACATCGAGGTAGTGATAGGGGTGCCCCTCTCTTCTGGGTCCATGGCACAGAGATCGTCTTCTAGGCAGATTTTTGGAAACTAGGGTTTTGCTCATTAAGGAAATTTGCAATTATTGCATATAGGGGTCAACTTTGAAAATTCCTCGACTGAGAACTTGTTGATAGAGTTCCCAGATGAAACCTTCCTAGACACACTTACAAGACCTCTCGGAACCCAGTTTTTTTGCATGGTTGGAATTCTATGCCCCTGGTAGGGATTCAATAGGTGTCCTCGAAATCCTTTAGGGTGCAAGTTGTAACAAGCCATAGAATGGTTATCGTAGCTTGGATCGATGAACCGTTGACTCTATTACATTTAGGACATCGGGATAGTGCTAGGGGTGCCCCTCTCTTCTAGGTCCATTGCACAGAGATCGTCTTCTAGTTCTATTTTGGAAACTAGGGTTTCGCTCAGTAAGGGACTTTGCAATTATTGCACATAGGGGTCAAATTTCCAAATTCATCAGCTGGGAACTTGTGTCTAGCGTTCCCATGTGGAACCTTCCTAGAAACACTTACAGGACATTCTGGAACCTTTTCTTTTTGCACAGTTGGAATTATATGCCCATGGTAGGGGTTCAATAGGTGTCCCTGAAAGCCTTTAGGGTGTGAGTTGTAATGGGCCATAGAATGGTGACCGTGGCTCAGATAGACAAACCGTCAACTCCATTGGATTAAGTACATCATGATAGTGCTAGAGGTGCCCCTATTTTCTAGGTCCATGGCACAAAGATCATCTTCTAGGATGATTTTGGAAACTAGGGTTTCACTTAGTAAGGGACTTTGGAATTATTGCACATAGGGGTCAACTTTGAAAAATCCTCTATTGAGAACTTGTGGCTAGCATTCCCACATGGAACCTTCCTAGACACACTTGCAGGATCTCCTAGAACCCAATTTTGTTGCACGGTTGGAATTCTATGCCCCTGGTAGCAGTTCAATAGGTGTCCCTGAAATCCTTTAGGGTGAGAGTTGTAATAGGCCATAGAATGGTGAACGTGGCTCAGATTGACTAATCGTAGACTCCATTGAATTCAAGACATCAGGATAGTGCTAGTGGTACCCCTCTCTTCTGATTCCATGGCACAAAGATCATATTCTATTTCAATTTTGAAAACTAGGGTTTTGCTTAGTATGGGACTTTGCAATTATTGCACATAGGGGTCAATTTTGCAAATTCCTCGATCGGGAACTTGTGGCTAGTGTTCCCATGTGGAACATTCCTAGACACACTTGAATCACCTTCTGCAACCCATTTTTGTTGTACGGTTGGAATTCTATGCCCCTGGTAGGGATTCAACGGCTGTCCCTGAAAGCCTTTAGGGTGCGAGTTGTAACAGGCCATAGAATGGTGACCATGGCTTGGATCGATGAACCGTCGACTCTGTTGGATTTAGGTCATCAAATTGATGCTAGGGTTGCCCATGTCCTTTGGGTCCAAGGCCTAGATATTTCCTTATAGGACAATTTTGGAAAACTAGGGTTTCTCTCAATAAGGATCTATGCATTTTTTTCCCAAAGGGGTCAACTTTGTAATATTTTGTTTTTTATTGTATAACCAAACATTCAAAGAGTGGCACTCAAACCAACCACATAGCACTCTTAATAGATTTATATGTCCTTAGTGTGCCACGTCATTTGACATGTCCTTAGTGTTCCACTATATTTGCATTTTGAGCAATTAATGTTGTTTTTAAGAATTCAAAGTTCCAAGTAAAAAAGGGAGGTGGTGTTTCATCGATGATACCTCTCTGATCCTTTCTAGCTTGTCACTTTGCTTGACTTGTCATTGTGGTTTCTTAGGAGCCACTTGCAAAAAATATTTTGTCGGGATTGCTAATCTCTTTCATTTGAATTGGACAAGTATTCAAGTCATTTGTAAATTTTTGTGGGGTATACAATTATTCATTTATGTGGGCTACACAGGTGCATCACTTATGTGTGTCAACTATGTGCATCCTTTATGTTTGATAGGTTCTTATTTGGGTAAGGTGCTTATGTGTTCCACTTGGTTGGGTGAGTTGCTTGGGTGTGTTGGGTGCTTATGTGTGTTAGGTATGTTGCAAAGTGACTTAGGTAGTTATGGTTAGGATAATTAGTAGGTTGTGTGTTGGGGGTTTTGGGGGTAGTGGGTTAGCCATAAATGGTATTGTGGTATATGAATTAGTGTTATAGGGGTTGTGTGGGTCAAAGTAAAATATATGTATCACCTATGTAGGATAAATAAGTGGGTTTCATAGGTGTTCCATCCATGTGCATCCTTTAATATGCCTAAAAGTTACTTATGTAGGTTAGTTATTCATGTTCTTGAGTTAGATTGGTTTGTTCCTTATGTGTGTCACTCGAGTACATTGGGTGCTTATGTGACTGAGGTGAAACATGAGATGCATTAAGTGGTTAGGATTAACAGTGTTAGTGGGTTAGGATAGAAAGGATTTGAGTGTAGTTGGTGAGTTGTGAGTGGGGCTTATGATAAAGGGATTATTGATTTAGCGGTCAAGGGTCATGTTAATAGGATAGTTTCAAATTCAACTTATGTGCATGCACATGTTCATTTTGTTATATGAGTGTCATCACAATAAAATTTAACCTACTTATATGGGTTGCATGAGTGCATCACATGTGTGTGAAATTCTAGATGCATAGCCTATGTGTGTTTGTCCCACTTGTCAAGTTTTAATGTGGGTTAGGAGTTTATGTACATCACTTAGTTGTATTAGTTTCTTATTTTGTAGGTTAAGTGTGTTAGTACATTATGTGGATTAGGTGCGTCACTCACATCATTTCACATGCAATTTTATATAATTCGATTGTGGTCAAGAACATGTTGTAAATGTGCATTATTGTGGATACAATTTAACATTATATATGCAATTGGATCATTGTCAAGAAAATTGTAAATGTGCATTTTTGTCAATGTGAATTGTTGTAATTGTGCATTTTTCTCAACATTATAACTGATATCTCCATGCAATCATCCAAGCTATAAAAATTTGGGAACATTATTGGCCACACATGTATGAACACACATAAGACTAAACTGTGAAGATGTCAAGAGACAATCTGAAATATATAATATATCATGGAAGTCATATAATACAAAATTAGGAGGCCCTTATTTGGCCTTTCAATGAACATGTATAAAAAAGGTCAATGATGTACATGTAAAAAAAAGTACACATGTCCACGATCACACATCAAAACTATAAATTCCTCTTGTAAACAAAAGTATGTATGTCCTAGACTACACATCAAAACTCTAACTTCCTCTTTTTTTCCCCAGATTGTGATGCATATTGCCTCTGTCTATGACCGTTGTGCATCTTTGGCGACTACAAGTCAAAGATCATATTTCTTGATCAAGTAATTGAACTAATACTGAATCATTAACAAACTCAAAAAAATAAAAATACAAATCAGTTTCTTATAACAAACACTCACTAAATCCATCTGAGGAATAGAGGCTTGTGGTGTGCTCCTCCTAGATGAAAGCCTCTCCGCAATGGTGTTATGCGAATAAAATATCCTATGTCAATTATCTCAACAATTATCAACATGTATGTGTGATAAAGTACTAACCAATTTTATAATTGATGAACATGTCTCACCGAAAAAATATGCTTTAGGACGAGGAGACTGAGTTTCATCTATAGCGAGCATAGCCATAGGTTGAACATGAACCTTGGTCACATGCTCTATTGGACTAGACTGGGGCTACATTCACCAAATAGTAAAATAGTTAGACATCATGCATGTGCATACACAATGCAAATGAACTGTACACGTGCAAATATTCAAGTAGATACCTCTGTGTGGCTTGTTCCCATTGTACATGCAACTTGAAGGGAAACATCAACAAACCTACTAATTTCTAGCATGGAGGACTCTCCATCCTAACGCTGTAAACATGCGAAAAAAATTTAATAAAAATAGGTTGTGGAGCGAATTGAAATATAACCAAGAACTATCATTGAAGGCTATGTAAATTACCATGGAATCAGTAGGTCCACCCGCTCTTTTTACACAAGAGGTTTGGATAGTGTAAACAAGATCCTTCTCTGTGTTTGTACAGCGGGGAGACCCAAACCAAAACAGTGGTGGATATAGTTGCATTGATTCCTGCAGTCATAGAGTGTTGTCATAGTTAGACATGGACATAAATAGATGAAATAAGATGTATTGAAAAACTAACATGTTATAATACTTAGCTCTGCTTGGGACATATCTCCCCCATGGGAGGGATCACTACTACCAAATTCTTGCCCCTCCTCGGAGCCAGATAACACCTGCAAGTTTAAATATTATAAATGTTAGAAATCTATAAAGGATTACACTAAGAAAAAATAATTTGAACAAGATTAATTCATTAACCATGTACTTATATTCCTGAAAAACTAATACAAGCTCGTTTTGGGGGATTCGCTCAAATCAATGTCTCATGCATCCTATCGAGAACGTCGTCCCTGCAATTTCAAAAATTGTAGATACTATACCATCTAATAAATTAATGAACTAACATGTATTAATGAACTGAAATGTATTAACAAAATGACATGTTGAAAATATAACCTCGGTGTTGGTTGTTTCCACCTTAGATACGACAACACCAGGTACACTACCACCCGCTGCAAAGGCATAAAGCTCCCCCAAGATTAAAATTTGTATATATTAACAATATTTTAATGTGTACAATATGGAAAAAATATTTTGAACAACAAATTAATGTTTTAACTATGTCCTCACCTGACCAGAAGTCATCGTAGCGGTGCAATGTGTTGGTCCATGACTATAGAAGGTTTGGCTACATGACATGCACATGTATGGCTCAATATGTGACTCATGTGATGTCAGTCTATCCCCACTAGTGGATGGTCCTCTGCCTCTGGAAGCTGATGGTTGTACCCCACAAAAGGAAGAGGTCATTTCCTAGTCAATAGTTGTATAGTGGCATACAATGACCTGAGCTAGCATAAGAAATGCCTCCTGTGTATTAGGCATCATCGTATGTGAAGGAGGGATATATGGCCTCGGTAGCTGGATACAAGGTTGAGGTATTGGTCAATGGGAATCTCTATGCCTAGCATTGGGACAGTTTTGGGGCATCCCCATACCACTGCCCTAGAACCCAAACATATTGAAATAGTTGGCATGTTTACCCATCCCAAACTCAACATAAATTTTTTGAAGTATAACGATATTACCCTATTGTTGTGTGGGGGAATGTCAAATACCATATACCATTGATCCATCCAATGATCTCCAATTGGTGGAAAAACACATGACTCAATTGAAATATGTGCTCTAGTAGTCTCTGGAATGGCATCTATCACATACACTCTAAAAAGTGAATATATTTGCTCTTTAGTTATTTTTAATTTCTTCACCTCATTGTAACTCAATCCATCGACATAGTCTTGTCGTTTTATTTCTTTGTATGATTCTATGTTGTACAGTGCATTGTTTGAGTGACTGATAGTATCCACAATAACATCTAGTGATGCTTCCAATGAGCGACAAAGTTCATCTCCACCCCTCCAAGCTATGTTGATCTCTCTCAAATGAGTGATCTCTCTCAATATATCTGCATTATGATCCATAATAGTTACTCCAATCATAAATACAAAAAAAAATATCATTAGAAAAATACAAATGGTATAATGACATCTCTAAGCAATGGAAAATGTAAAACTAGTGTCCAACAAATAACAAGATGAACTGTTTATAATTTTAAATTTAAAATTGAACAAATTATACACTAAAGACTCTAAACATTTAACATTTTTCCATCTGAAGTTCATGACACATGTGTGTATTGATTTCAATTACCAGATACATACATTAAATGTCCTAAGCATATATGTTGATTGGGAATCTTCTCTACCTTATTTTTAGACTTGGATTATGAAGTTTCTTGAAAAATGTAGGGTGTTGACTAATTCCCTTGGAGGACCAGCTACGTGATTCCAGGTAGAGGAAATGGATAGAGCCTATAGCAGGGGGTACAAGGTGCTATTGATGAATAAAATCCCAATAGGAAAGGATTTTAATATATGTAAATATCTGTTGTGGAGTGAATTTTTTGGACTCTATAAACCATTTAGAATATTTGTTTAAATATAATTTGTGTTGGAAGCTTAGGGATAAACTAGGTTCAATACTTTAACTGTACACCAACAAAACCCTTGATCACTGGCCCTTTCGGCAATGACCTATAGGTAGGTCACAGTCTCACCCAAAGTGACAATGGGCGGATGCATAACCAGGTTTCTACATCCGAGAGGAACACGGGATGTGGTAATTGTAATATATTATCCTACTCATTAACAGTACTTAACATCACAACACTCATAACATAAACATATAAATGTAAACTATATGCTGCTATAATCAGAGCGATGTGTGATTACTACTTATGCTACGCAGTTAGATATGATCATTATATGCATTCATTCAACATATAGTAAAAAAATAGATAAATCAATCACACAAAGACACTAGAATTAACGTGGTTCACCCCAAGTGGGTCTACGTCCATAGGAATTGTGCTTTATATTATGCAAAAGGAGGGCTACAATAGTCGTTGGTCTGTGCACTAAGCTACAGACTCTCTTCTTTCTTCTTCGGGTCTTTGTGCACCCAACTATAGAGCCTTCCTCACACTAAGATGGATCATCACTTTACTTCTCCTATATTTCCTATCTATGTTTCAACTATATCTACTCAATATATAGTTTTGCACCGTAGGTTTTGTATTACAAAATCATGGCCCCAAACCATGTGCCCGTTACAAAATAGTTGGATTTACAAAAAGGAGGGGCTTCGACCAACCCCAAAACCCCTCAAAGCACTCTACAAAATCTTATTTTCCAAAAACTATGGGGTCTTTGACAAAACTTGGACCAAATTGGGCTTCGTCCAATAGGCCCCTAACAATCACCTGTGACTCATCCCAATTTACTACATCGGCTTGATTTTCTGTACCAATTCTTTGTACAGGCCGTTCATCTGCCCTATGAACTTGGTCGTTTCCTATTCTTGATTTTTTACTGCTTCCACCAGTATCATAGTCACTGGTTCTGTTGAATTCTGCAGGGAAAACTCCTCACTGCTGCAGAGTATGCCCAGCTTTTCATCTATCAACTGCGACAGTTGGAGAGCCTCATCCTGCCATGGCTTCAAAGTCTGGATGAATGTATGTTCCTGCTGCTTGCACTCTACCATCTGAAGTTGTATCATGTTACTCTCTCCAATATTTGTTAGCTTCTAGGAGATAAACAGTGTTTTGATGGCACATTTAACCGTCTCCAACTTATCCAGTTTCTGATGTAGCTGTTCTTTCACCTTCTATAGATTTGGATCCTCCTACAATGAATTGCAAATCTGGACACTTTTTGTAAGTAGCTTCGACTAGCACAAAGATGTTCATCACTGCGGCTTTCATGTCAACCTCTCTTTTGTCATTTTCTTCTTGCGGGGTTCCTGGCACCAGCTTTGATTCGAGCTCCGATATATTTATCCGATGCTTAGTATCTATAAAGATAATCTTGTTCCAATAGCCTTTGATCACCGTTATTAGTTTGTTCATACTTTCCTCTAGTGACTCATCCAGCTACATGTCGAAGTCTGAAACACTTCGACATGTACTCTCCACTACTTTCTTATAATTTCTTTGCTACTATATGGTTGCAAATTTTTCCCTTTGTGCTAACTCGAGCTGCTCCTGCAACAATGCTTGAGCCCTGTCAAGGTCTTGGTTTGTTTCGCTCCGGCTTTATTTCATCTCCTCAACAATCTCATTCTGTATCAAATGCAATATCTACAGTGGGATACTTTTCATATATATGTCCAATGCTCCCAACTGTTTTACCCTCTGCACAAAGCTATCTGCTAGAAAAATGAAGGCCTGGACTGGGATCAGTGCCATCCTCTCCCTTTTTGTCGGAGTTTGCTCCCTTTTATGTTTTGTCGAGGTGCCCTATATCTATTTCTATGTCTAGCTCTTAGGTAGTTGATCCACCACTGTTTTCAGCTCTATGGTCCTTTCTGCGACAAGCTTATAAAGCTCTGCGTGTTTGTCCTCTATTTTCTGCCAGGAGTCCAGAGTGAGCTCCTGCACTTTTCTAGCCAACTTTTCCATATCCTCTTCTGTTAGTGTAGACTGTGAAGTGTTCTTACTTGATTTATGTTTCTTCTTCTTAGGCTTCGCAACATCAATTTCTTCTGTATCTTTTCTTTTGTCCTTTATGGATTGGTTTGTTTCTGTCTGCTCTGAATCCTCAAGAATATTTGGCTCTTTTCCATCACCACTGTGTTGCTCCTGTTGATCTTGTTGTTGTTCATCTTCGGTCTGATTTTCTTCGACTTCGACCTATTGTTATTCGATAGTTAGATTAGTTGTTCTTTGGTCATATATTTTCTACTTCCTTCACCGACCTATGTATTCTTGAACTACAGAAAATTTCTTGATGGCCTATTTGTTATGAGTACCATCCATTCATCTAGCCAGTGTTGGATGACTGCAAGGATATCCCGCCTGTATGTACATTATGTGCATGTCTAATTTGAACCACGCCACACCATTATACTTCGCCTTAACTTCCAGATATAGGCGTGGATACTAGAAAATTTTCGTCTCGATGTTCATGCTATAGACATCAAATGCTTACTTGGTCATCCTTTTCCACTCTACGTCATCTGATTTCCATAGGGAGGCATACCGCACAGCTACACATAATGTGTCTCCCACATCTGTGAACTACAAATCACTGGGTTCTACCCATGCGACCAAAAAAATTAGTACTAACAACCATGAATAATGGAAACTCGTACCTTTTTCTTGTACATCTATGCAGTCCTGAAGGAATTCTCTTACTACGTAGTTTTCCCAATCGAATTGCACCCCTTCTGAACACTATGCTACTAAGGAAATTATGGGGACTGGGACCTCATTAGGTATACATTTCCACACAATTTTCCCTTCCAGGATGTGTGTGGCGAAGTGCACCTTCAGATCACTGATGGAATTTACAACATAGCCCCACTTTCCTTTTACCAGGCCGAACTGTGTCTTCATAGTTTCTACGACCTTCTTATCTTTTTTCTTTCCTACAAATTCGACTGATGGGTTAGAGCCTTCAAAGGGTAGATGCGTGGTATTCTAGATCAGCATCGTATCGATGGGGATCTTCTTCCCCAACCACAGGTGTCCATCGTGTTCAAGCACAAGCATCTGTCTAACTACAACCGTAATGTGGGAACTACGACCGAAGTGTTGGATCTTCAACATATTAAGCAGTCTATATTTTTCTATAACCTTATCCCACGCTTGCGTCTCGACTCGAATTACCCATGAATCAGGGTATTGTACTCTTGTCAAGTATTTCATGGAACAAACTGTGGAAACTTCGTTCTGTCGTTGAAATCGTGGTCAGTGTATTTCAGCTGTAACACACACCCTGTCATGCTACCAACCATTTTCACATCCTTTGGAATTGATGGTGTGTTAATTGCATGCTTTTGAAGTCATCGCTCTGCAATGGGTTTCACACCTCGGTGCATTGGCAGTCAATATGGAGGTAGGGAAACCTCTTCCTCAAACACTTATTCTTATACAGGCTCCATCGACACTCTGGAAGTGGTGGTGTGTTGATCTTGATTTAGCTTAGACTGCAATTCAAGCTTGATCATTGTCCTTGCTGATTTTCATCGCATTTTTGCTACTTGTTCTAGATTCTGCGAGGTTTGCATAACTCCCTCAATTCCACTCTGTTGAAATTGTCTCACAATTTCATCAATGGATTGTTCTGATTACATGAATCACAACTTCTCTACTCTATCTATTCAACTGAACTCAAGAAGTGTGTACTCACTACATGGCATCTGGACTTATAAGTTTTCTGGCCACCTCGATCCATAAATGCATTGATTAGGGAAATCCGATAATATCTCCCAAATCTATCCAATAGATCATGCTCATGATCGCCCAATAAATGCATCTGACTAAATATTCGACGAGATCGACTATTGTGTGATGGTCACTTTTTCTTCTCGACGGGATTTGACATGACAGATACTATGCTGAGGAATGGATGTATGTCGAAGTTCCTGTAGTGCATCCTCATTTATAGTCTAGTGGCCAATTTCAACTACACTTGGCACTTAGACTCTTCCTTCTTTTTAAGCATGAGATTCTCAGCGCAGGGTTGTCCCTATACAGTTTCAACTTGCTCCCATTTACCATTCCCTTTAGTAATTCTCCATTTAAATTCGCTAATTGAACTGTGCCCCCATCTATAATGTTCCTGATAATATAAGGGCCTATCCAAAGTGTTTTAAATTTTCCTGGGAGTTTTATAAACTTGTTGTCATAAAGGAGAAGTAAATATCCTATCTGGAAATTCTTCTACTTAATATGTCTATCATGCCATATGTTTTCTCTTTCCTTCTATACTTGATGATGGAATCTTGTAATGAATCTATCTTCTTCTAACCTAAGTAACTGCGAAAACCTTTCTTCCATTGTGCCAAGGTCCGCCATATCTATAAAAGTTGATATCCTTAAGCTAGACACAATGTAATCCATAGGAATAACTGCTTCTTATCCATAGACCAACCTAAAAGGTGTTTGTCTTGTAAGCTTCTTGCATGTTGTCCCATAAGCCCATAATACTGCTAGAATTCGTAAGTCCCACTCATCCATATTCACATTACATACCTTTCTCAGTGCATTCTCCATAACCTTTTCAAAAGATTCCACTGTTCCATTAGCCTATTGATGATAAGGTGTGCTTTTCTGATGGTAAACATGAAATTCCTCTGTCAGAGCTGTAATAGTCTTATTCAGAAAGTACGAGCCTTGATTACTCATTAGAATTCTAGGGCATCCAAATATTGATAATATGTACTAAAAAATGAACTTCATAGTTGTAGCAGCACTACCATCTCTAACGGGTTGTGCTTCTTCCCACCTGGTGATATAGTCGGTCGCAATGATAATATACTTGGCACCAGTCCTTTTAGTAGGTGGGTTAATAGGTCCCACAAAATCTATAGCCCATTTATCAAATTCCTGCAATGTAACCTGTGGTACTAAAGGAATTTCATCTCTTCTTGAGGGTTTTCCTATCCTTTGACATATATCACATGCTCTACAATATTCCTTTGCATCTTTATGAATTTTAGGCCACCATAGTCCAACTCTTAAAACCTTCTACGTAATATCCTTACCTTCATAATATCCACCAGCTACGCCTCCATGTGCCTCTGCTAAAATCATTTTCCTTTCATGCTCTGTCACACATCTTCGCAGTATTTCATCACACCCCATTTTATATAATTGTCCTGCAATAAGTGAAAAGTATGCTGCTTGGACTACCAATTGCTTCTTTTGTTGCGTTGTGATATCTGCAGGGGAAACCCTTGTCGCCAAAAACTAAATGATATCTTGAAAATATTCATCTTCCATCTTGATCGAAAATAACTGCACATCTGGGAGGTTGTCTTCCAAGATAATTGGTTCTTCTCATGTTTCTAACCTTGACAAATTATTAGGTTCTGCATTCATCCTTCTAGGCTTAACTATTATCTCGAAATCATATTCTTGAAAGAGAAATAACCATCTGCATATCTTTCCCCCTAACACTGGCTTGTTGGCTAAATACTTTAATACATAATGGTCAATAAACATCTTAAAATGTGATCCCAAAAGGTAATCTCTGAATTTTTGTAGTGCATAAACCATAGCCAATCCTTCTCTTTCTATCGTAGTGTAATTCTTCTTTGGTGCTGATAAATTTCTACTTGCAAAGGATATGGGGTGATCAATATCACCATCTCCTGGTTTTGCTAACACAACTCCTAAAAAAATGCAAGTTGCATCCACATGCACATGGAATTCTTTGTTCCAATCATGGAAAAATAATATTGGCGCAGTTACCATATTTTCCTTTAAGATGTCTAGACTCTTTTGACAATCTTCATTCCATTCAAACTTTATGTCTTTCTTCAACAGTTTCTCCATAGGGACAGTAATCTGAGCATATCCCATGATAAATTTCCTATAGTATCATGTATGTTCTATTGTAGTACGAAGGTGCTTAACTAACTTAGGAGGTGGAAAATTTACAATAATGATAATCTTGATAGGGTCCACCATCAAACGTTGTTTACAAACAATATGTCCCAGCAGTATTCCAAAAGGAACACAAAAGATGCACTTCTTCAAATTTAATGAAATTTGATCATGTTTGTATTTATCTAGCATGAGTCTTAAACTGCCAATATGTTTCTTAAGGAGACCAAAAACTGTCCAATCATCAAAATATACTTCGAGAAACTTATGCATAAACTCTTTAAAAGTTGCGACCACTACTCTAGAAAATATAGCAGGGGCATTCTTTAATCCAAAGGGAATAACTGTATATTGGAATGAACCCATTTTTGTAGCAAAAGTGGTCTTGTATCTATCTTTTGGTGCGATCTTGATCTGATGATACCTTGAAAATCCATCTGTAAATGAATAAAAAAAATTTCCTCCCACATTCTCTAACACTTCATCTATAAAAGGAGTAGGGAAAGGGTCATGTAAGCATGCATCATTTAACTTCCTTAAGTCCACACAGATTCTTATTACTCCTTTATTTTTCTTCTCTTGAACCACCATAGGGATAATCCATTCGAGCTCTTCGAAAGGATCAATAATTCCTGCAGCTAGCATTTTCTCGATCTCGATTATCACTTTCTATTTATATTTGGGGTTCAATCTATATGGTATCTATTTAATTGGCTTCGCATCAAGCTTCAAGGGGGTTCTCATGACTCCTAAATCTCCTACTATTCCTTTCATTTCAAAAAACTTGGTGGGAAAGAGGTCCTGATATTCATGTAATAATTCTATGGTCTTACTTACAATTTCATCATCCCAATAATCTCCAATAGTTGCAAATTTAGGTTTGTTCAAATGTTGAATTTTCTTGTCTTTAATGTTTTATTCATCTCCGATATCTGTACTTCTAGTCTGTGAACTTCGCATTGTACTTTTGACTCTGGAATATCAATGTTATGAGGATCCTCATCCTCTTCTGCAACAATTATAAGAATCCAAGCATGCTCTATTTGTAGTCCCAATCAGGTTTATATACTGGTAGGTCTTCATTGTCGAATATATTCTTGTTAATAACCTGCAACATTGTATATATATAAAAGGACAATCATCTTCGAAGGAAAATGTGAGTACAAAGCTGTCAGTCATCACTGTTCATTCTATAGTGCCATGTCACAAATATGATTCCAAATACCAATTCTTAGGTATTGTCTCTAATGTGTGAATAAACCTGTGTAACCATTTTTTCTGTGGTATATTCCTCCATAGTGTAGTACATAACTGAATATTATCTCTTGGGCATGTTTGACCATTATACCTCATTCTTACGTGATTAAATCTAAGTTGTAACAACTTCTGACATTCTTCCCAACTTCCAATATTCTTCTTATGTATGTTCCACCATTTAGCAGGAGTAGAATTTAAAGCTATATCTAGGGATAATAGCCTCTATTTATTTGGTACTCAGATTTCATATTCTCTAAGAAAAGAATACAAACTATTCGGTCCATCATATATGGGTAAAGTACTCACCTCAAACCCAATCCAACGCATTGATTTCGTAATTGTAGAATAGTGTTGCATAGTTACTTCACGTAATCTATTTTGCCAATTCTCCATTCCTTCATTTGAATCTGTCATACAGGGACTGTCACAGTTCCAACTCATATTTCCATCTGCAGTGGTGTTGGCGTAGTCTTCTTCTTTATCCATTATCTGATAAATATTGTCTAAATATATTGTAGCATACTCTTCCCTCATTGGCTCAATATATATTCCTCCTTCTGATGGGTCCAAAGGAGCAATCACTCTAATATTGTTTCCTTCAAATAACATTTGTCTCTTCTTGAAATTAATAATTGCTAAGTTATCGAAATCCCAATTGATTCCTAGTAGTGCAGGGTAAGGATTTCTATCGTCGATGATCTCAATAACTTCAAAGTATGTTGTAGTGTGTATTCCATCTATATCAACTGCGACGGATGTTAATATGCCCAGGGGAACTATCTTATGTTGATTTTCCATTCTTAGATGGATAGGGGACCATTCCAACCGAGGTTGACCCATGCGTTCCCATGTCTATCTAGTCAGTACATTGACATCAAATCCTAGGTCTAAGATAACCTGATCCATTTCATAATCTCCTATCTGTGCACTAAGTCTCATTTCTCTCCCAGTTCTCTTTAGTATATTTATATGACTAACTTCGCGATTTATTAATCTATCTGAAATATTCTTATCACAAGAATCAATCTTTTTTATCCCTTAACAACTTCATACAACTATACAGAAATTATTTTAAATTGCTTACTTGATCGCTCGAAGTTCCATTTTGATCCAAAGGGGTCTCTCTTATAGGAAACAAATGAATCCTTGATGTCGAAGCTCCAAGGTCCATGAAATATTTTCTTGCTTCCATAAATGCATTTTTTTCCTTCTGAACATTGAATGCAGGTGGTCTTCCTACTATCTTTTTGATCCATGTTCCTTGGGGTTCCTTGTCTGCCTACGTTCTGTCTAATACCGTCGTAGTTCAAGCTCTAGTAACTACATTTATTTTGGGATCCACAGTTCTCTTTTTAGTATCTATCATTTGAATATTTTGGGTTGTACCTTGATTTATTTTCTCACGTAACTTAGAAATAAGCACGGGGAAATCCTCTATTACATGATTGAAATCTTTACAATACTTACATGTCATAGTCGGGTTCTAGCGGTCTCTAGCAAGATGTCTTGGTTGTGCGCAGTTATAACAAATAATATGTCCTCTACCTAGAACGGGTGCACCACCTTGACCACAGCCTCTGAAGCTACCACGACCACCTCTGTGTCCTTGTCCATCTGGTGTATGCTCCTCTACTTGCTTTCTATAAGCATCGATTCCTCGATCTATCATCAAGTCGTAAGCTCGTCAATTATTTTCATCATGTCCCACTGATTTTGCAAAAATTACAATATAAGCTCCTTGGAGTTTGCCTTCTATAAAGAATAGTAGTCTTCAGGTTGATGTTTTCCACTATTTCTACATAATTTGCACCAGAGGCCAGGTCCTTGATTCAGGGGATTAGGTGCCCCACTATCCAAGTAATTTCTTAAAACAAGACAATGTTCCTTGGAATGTCCTTCTACCTTACACTTAGTACACCATACTTCATCTCTTACTTCCTTATCTTTCTTGATATCTTGCAATTGTAATGTTAGGTTAGCTAACTGAATCTAAATCTCGGCCATCCCTACGCTATTTTCTCCTACAGGGAATGCCTCTAACTTCATAGCAATTTCTAAATCTTCTGTTTGACTTGCCACTTTATGTTGCATCACAGGAAATCTAATATGGGTTACCAGCGCTGCTATAAACCATTCTTTATGTTGTTGAGGTGCAATATAGAAACTTACTTGTTCTAACAATACCTTGAAGCTTTGATCGAACTCCCATACTAATTCATTAGCCTTTTGTTTAATCTCTTTTAACTCTGTAATGCATTGTGACTCTGATTTAGGTTTCTTAAACTCTCTCACTAGTGCATCCTTGATATCTGCAAAAGAAATATTCTGACCATTTGAATACTTCATAAGCCAATTCAAATCCATGTCTCTTAAGGTAGTAACAATCTGGGCCTTCTTTATGTTTTCATCACTGATCTGCTTAACTGTCCATACTGCTTCACATAAGAAGAAAAACTGTTTAGGATCTTCTAATCATGTTCCTCTAAAGATGGGAAATTTAATATCATCATCCATAGTTCTTCTCGGAGGTTGGGAACAAGGAGGGGGAGAGGGAGGAGAAGGGGGAGGGGTAGGGGTAGGGGGAACACTAAGATTCCCAAAAGAAAAACTATGATTATTACTGCTTTCGGACTTCGACGAATTCACAGAACTAGCTTCGACAAAGAATGAGCTTTGCGGAGTAGTAGGGGGGTTGCTAAGAAATTATATTCCTTCCTCACTATCATATTTACTTTGAAGAATATGACTTTACTCATTGTGACTCGTTTCTATAAAATTTCTAGGTTCTTTTCCAAAAATTCTCTTTCTACCTTCAATATTATATCTTTTTCCACTTTGCAGTATCCCACTATCTATGTCAAAGTTATCTTCTCTCTTTCCAATCATAAGTAGAAAACCCTCTAGCAATCCGACTACATTCTTAACGTAACTTTTTCAGCTAAGAGAATTTTAATCCACAACTTCAGGGAATTCAGATACTTACCTCGCAGACCTTTAAAGAATACCCTTTCCGCTTCGATGTATGATTTGATTGTATCTAATGCGAACTCAATGATATAACCTCCAATAATGTTATCGATCCAAAAGTAGACAGCTCTTGAAATACTATTAATAATCCTCCTTAATTGTTGAATTAGCTTGGGGGTCCACACCGAGGGTTCCCCACCCTTGAAGCATGTCTTCATTTATGTCAACCTTTATAACCACTTGTGCAGTTCACCAAGGAAGAAGGAAAAGAAATATTTGTGTAAATCAGTGAAAATGTACCTTTCTAACCACTGTTCTGTACTATGACATGGATCCTTTTTCTCTTGTTCTGCAAATTCTTGCAACTTTAAACTAACCCAATCTTGAATCTCCTTCTTCGATGGATGCCACATCCACATGCCACTCAAATAGATCCCGGGCCCAACAACAAAGCCATTTGTTGGCAACTTAGGGTTGACCCAGGCTCAATACTTTAACTGCGCACCAACAAAACCCTTGATCATTGGCCCTTTCGGCAATGACCTGCAAGCAGGTCGTAATCTCACCCAAAGTGATAATGGGTGGATGTAAAACCATGTTTCTATAGTCGAGAGGAACACGGGATTTGGTAATTGTAATCTATTATCCTACTCATTAACAATACTTAACTTCACAACATTTATAATAAACATATAACTGTAAATTGTATGTTGCTATAATCATAGCGATGTGTGATTACTACTTATACTGCGTAGTTAGATATGGTCATTATATGCATTCATTCAATAGATAGTAAACAATAGATAGATCAATCACACAAAGAAACTAAAATTAATGTGGTTCACCCCAAGTGGGGCTATGTCTACAAGAACTGTGCTTTATATTATGCAAAAAGAGGGTTACAACAGTCCTTGGTCTGTGCACTAAGCTGTAGATTCTCTTCTTTCTTCTTCAGGTCTCTATGCATCAAGCTACAAAGCCTTCCTCACACTAGGTTGGATCTTCACTTTACTTCGCCTATATTTCCTATCTATGTTTCAACTATATCTACTCAATATATAGTTGCGCACCCGTAGGTTGCATATTACAATATCATGGCCGCAAACCGTGTGCCTGTTACAAAACAATTGGATTTACAAGATGGAGGGGCTTTGACCCACCCCAAAGCCCCTCAAAGCACACCACACATCCTATTTTCCCAAAACTGCAAGGTCTTCGACAAAACTTGGAGCAAATTAGGCTTTGTCCAACAATTTGGGGCATATATGGATTTCATCTTATGTTATTTTAGTTGTATGCACTACTTCTATATACACATGAGAAACTTTGCATATTTTTTTTTAGTGGTTTGGGATCTAGAATTCAACAAAATTAACAGTTTTCAATATTTTAGGATTGCAAGATTTCCACTAAATTCTATCATGTATGATAGTATGGGATTAACATGTAATCAAACACATCAACCTCTCTATGATTCTTGATGTTGGTAGAGCCTATTGTTGAACTCCTATGTCTTGAACTTAACCAAAATGCACCCTTCACTCAAGTGAAAACATTTATTAAGCATGGGAAGCTTCTCTACCCTATCTTAAAACTTGGATTAGGAATTTTCATCAAAACTATAAGGTGTTGACTATGTCTTTGGAGGACCAACTTCGATATTCCGGGTAGATGCAAGGTCTAGAGACTAGAGGAGGGGCAAATAGTGCCATTGATGAATAAAATCCCAATACTGGAAAGGATTTCGATATGTTATTATTTGTTGTGGCATGAAGTTTTTTGGACTCTATAGGTCATTTAGCGTCTTTGTTTATGTATTTTGGGGAAGATTTGAATTGTACTTGAATATTTTTTTTAGTTGTAAGCAACCTTGCTGTATACATTAGAATATTCCAAGGATATTTGTGAATATTGGTTTGGATTCATAAGGGTGCTTGAATGTATATATATGCAGAAAGGTGAGTTGTTGGAGTGGGAGAGACGCAGGAATGTGATTCTGTGTGAGAGAGAAGAGCTGTGGAGAATGAAAAGCAGGGCGGTTTGGCTTCAGTGCGGTGATGAGAATACAAAATTTTTTCAAGCATATGCTAAGGGGAGAAAATTCACCAACTCTATCTGGGAACTATCTTCTGATACTGGGGAACAGGTTTCCAGCTTTGATGGGTTAGCATAGTTGGAGATTTATTCACGGCTCCACCTGGAGTATCCATTGCTGAGGTTATTCGGGTGACACAACTTTTTCCCAGTTTTGTGGGGGAGGAAGAAAACAGACTGTTGATGGAGGAGGTGACGCAGAATGAGCTCTCGATGGTTATGAAATCCTTTAATAAAGATAGCAGCCCGGGGCCAGATGGCTAGCCTATAGAATTCTTCTTAGGATTCTATGATTTCTTCGGGGAGGAGATTTTGAATGTGGTGGAAGAATCACGCAAGGCTGGGTTTGTCCATGGCCCCTTCAACTCCACCTTTTTAGCTCTTATACCGAAGACGGACAATCCTGTCAGCTTGGCTGAATTCAGACCAATTTCTCTCTGTAATTGCTTCTATAAGATCATCTCTAAGGTTATGGCGCGAAGACTCAAGAATATATTGTCTAAGCATATTTCTTGTGAGCAATTTGGCTTCTTGGAAGGACGCCAAATTCATGAGGCCATTGGAGTTGCACAGGAAGGATTACACACTCTCAAGGTGCAGAAGCAGAAGGGTGTTGTGATTAAGATTGATCTCTCCAAAGCATTTGACAGGTTTAGCTGGCTTTATATCCGGATGCTTCTTACCCATCTGGGGTTCTGCTATGAATTTATCAGATGGATTATGGCCTGCCTCACAACGGTGAACTTTGCTGTTCTGATTAATGGTTCTGCTAGTCCTTTCTTCCAGGCTGGGAGGGGGCTTCGACAGGGATGTCCCCTGTCTCCGCTGTTGTTTCTCCTTGTTGCAGAAGGACTTAGCCGATTTATTCTGAATGCAAAAGCTAAAGGTTCTTTTAGAGGCATATCTATCTCTCAGGTACTGTTCATTACACATCTCCTTTTTGTTGATGACATCCTGATATTCTGTGATGGCACGAGACAGGATATTGACAAGGTGGTTGAAGGCCTCCATTTAGTGCAAGTTGCTGCGGGTATGTTAGTAAATATTGACAAATCTACTATCACATGCTCGAATTTAACCGAGCAGGAGATTCTTAGTATGGTTAACAAACTACCATATAGGACTTTGGATATAGATGATGGCTTAAAGTACCTTGGCTTTCACTTGAAACCGAATGCTTATTTGAAGACAGATTGGTGCTGGTTAATAGCTAAATTAGAACAGCGTCTTCATGGTTGGAGTCATAAATGGCTCTCTCAGGCTGGGAGGCTGGTTTTGATAAAATCAGTCTTGGAAGCAATTCCGGTGTATTGGATGTCTCTTGCTTGGATACCCATTGGAGTTCTGGAGCAGATCAGGCGACTGTGTTTTGCCTTTCTTTGGAAGGGTTCGAGTGAGCATCGGGCTTTGGTGTGGGTCAGATGGGAGAAAATTGATGTTCCTAAGGCATTGGGAGGGTGGGGTTTAAAGAATATTTTCATGTTTGCAAAAGCCTTGGGGGCCAAAGTGTCGTGGCGATTAATTCATACACAGAGTCTCTGGACTAGAGTGGTATATCATAAATATATTGCCCCTTTAACTATTCTCGAATGGATCAGGCTGAGAAATAAGTCGAGGGCAAACTGCTCTGTGGTCTGGAAAGCGGTGGTGCAGCATTTCCCTTTAGTAGGTTCTGGATTAGTGTGGCGGATTGGCGATGGGCGTCTCCTTCGAATTGGGATGGACCCTTGGGTTGGATGCAGGGGTGGACATGTCCTTTCTGTGGAACTGAGGTCATTTTTGGCTACTAGAGGTTGTTATTATCTGGCTGATTTAGAGGATGCGGTAGCTTCTACACTTTGGCAACAGGGGTGGATTTCTGCACGACAACTTGGGATCTCGGCTGAACTGCTGGGGGACTGGGAGGATTATATAAGGATGTTAAGACTTACCCATATTCGATTGACCAATAGGGTTGATGTACTTATCTGGGATCACCATCCCTCCGGAGTATATTCACCTAAATATGGATATATCCAGCTCAATGTGGAAATCCATAACAGGGATTTGGTGTGGTGGTGGAAATTATTGTGGAAGTTAAGATGTCCGGGTAAAGCTAAATTACTCTTCTGGGCGATCCTGGAAATAAGGCCCCTACTTGGGACATTCTGCAAAAACGTTTTCTCCAGGGTCCGGGGATTTGTCCTCTCTGTAGGGATGCCAAAGAGAACTTGGCTCATCTTTTTATTCATTGTCGATTTTCACAGGCTGTTTGGAATGATATCAACTATAGATTGGATATTAAGGTGAGGTGGAGGGGTGCGAGTGTGCTGGAAGCTTTCCAATCATGGTGGTCTGTTCAATTTTCCTCCACTTTCTGGGCTCTCCCGTGTTTATACACTTGGGGCATATGGCTTGCCCGCAATAAGGTGATATTCCAAGACTGCAGGGTTCCTCTGGAATCTGTCGTGGCACAAATGGTGGCGGTTATTCTACATTATGTGGCCCCTGTAAAAGTGAGCAGAACTCGACCTGTGCGGGTAGAACAGATTGATATCTCCATGCTGTGGGCATTTTTTGATGGCGCCTCCTTAAACCAACAATTGGTTTGTGGAGGGGGGGGAGTCCTTTACAAATCAGAGGCGCATTATTTCCATCTGGTGGCTGGTTTGGGAAGAGGAACAAATAACTATGCAGAACTCATGTCTCTAAAATTGCTGATGTTATTTGCTCTTGAACAAGGATGCTTATCTCTTCAGATTTTTGGTGACTCCTTATTAGTCATCAACTGGGAAAAGGAGATTACACTGTGTCATGTGATGGATCTATTACCTATCCTGGAAGAGGTGAACCGAATAAAATTGTCTTTTAACCACATCACATTTACACATATTTACAGGGAGCGGAATGGGATGGCAGACTAGCTATCCAAGGAGGCAACGCAGTAGGCTTTAGCTCATGGAACATGGAGGATAACTATTCATTCTCCGGCAGGCACATTCAGCTATTATCACAGTCCATTTTATGAGGATAATGAGGCACTGCATTGATCTACCACGCATTTGTTGCTTGGGGAGATATGGGATGGCTGCTCGCTGAATTCGCTCAACGGGAGGCACTCCACTGGTTTATTTTTAGGACATTGAGGACCGGCTGGAACAATAGCTCGAAGCTAACACCATACACGGGCTATAGCATATTTACTGTATATGGCGGGCTGTATGGATAGAATCATTTTAGTTGAACTGAGATGGTCACGATCTTCATCATTTGAGACATTTGTAGTCGAGATGCAGGCTGGAGGATAGCCATATCATCAATTTTGAATTTGTATGGATTTTTATGAGGGATGTATGGACAGCAGTTGATCAGCGATGGTCAAGACTTCCATGACAGTAGTCGGAGATGCAGGCTGGAAGACAGCCATATCATCAATTTTTTATTGGATTTTTGATGTAATTAATATGGGATGTAATATGTGACAATGTAGGGATCTTAGTGATTCTATTACATGTGCAGAATGTAATTTTGTTCCTCTTTGAAATAAAATTACGAATTTTTCCAAGGAAAAAAATATATATGCATCTACTGAAATTGATTTGATTTTTACGAGTAAATTGGGTTTTTTATTTGTTTTGGGCATACAAATGTTTGGAGTTCTGGTCTAAATTTCCTTTAGGGCATACAAATTTATAAATTTATGGATTCAAATGATTTAATATGGATTCAATTGATTTTAGGGCATAAAAAAACAAAAAAAATGGAAATTAGAAGGGTGGAATTTGGTTTAAATACTTGAGGTTGAATAAATTGGTGCTCAAGGTGAAAGATTTGGTCTCTATACCTCAAAACACGTTCACCAGTACTCATTCCATCGTCGTCCCTGCTCTGTCGTTGTTGTGAAGGAAATGATGAGCTCGACTTGTTTTGGGCATTTAAAACATTTTTTTTAAATGTATACAATTTTAGTAGCTCATAACGCGTACACGTTTTAGGACTATATAACACGTACACGTTCTGTTTAACTATCCTACTTGGCCTTCAACTTGGCAGGATCATGACTAGGATTGGAAAGGTCGGGATTGCATGAGATCAATTATTTTTTATGGAACTTGAATGGGTTTCTTGAATCTACCATTCCATCTAAAAGTTCCCTCAACTTTGTGCACTCACCCATAACCATTAAGGATGTAGTACTTTGACATTAATAAACATATCCATATTATCAACCTCTCAATTTACAATGTGACATATTATTAAAGTCAACATTTTAATGTCATAATGTTTTATAATAATGTAGTCACATTGAAATATTTTGTTGAAGTCAACCTCTTAATGCCACAATATGATATAATTATGAATTCAACCTCTTAATATTATTATCTAACATAATATAATCAACTTAGTTTACCATAGTCGACATGATCAACCATTGTAAAACATGGAAAACCATACATAATCTTGATTAATCATAGTCAACCATGGTCAACAAAAAATTACCACATTCAAATATGCCCAACCATAGTCTTCTATAGTTAAACATGGTCAAATGTCAAACATGGTAAAAATGGTCAAAGAAAGTCAAGCATAATCAAACATGGTCAACTAAGGTCAAACATAAGTAAATCATACTAAAACACAAAGTCAACCATAGACAACTATTATTAACCATGGTTCATAATAGTCAATTATAAAGACCCATGGTCAAACCATAGTCAACCATGGTCAAACATCATCAACCTTAGTTAACCATAGTTAATTAGGGCTAGCCAAAGTTAAACATGGTCAACCATATTGAACCTTCATCAATGATGTCCAACCATAGTCACCCATCATTAACCAATGCCAAAAAAGGTCAACCAATTGAAACAATGTTCAAACAAAGTCAACTGATTATGGTAAAAAAATTGATTTCAGTGTATGGATGCATAGATTTTAGTGTATGGGTTTTTTTAGTGCATAATTTCAGTGTAGCTCGCACCCCTCCCTCCCTCCCTCCCTCTGTCCACCTATTAAAATATATATTAATATTTACATAGAAGTATATAAGTTCTTTACTATGTATAATAAGAACTACATGTGGTATAGTGGTAAGGGTGTTGTGATAATGGGCGTGAGGTCCAAGGTTCAATCCTCCCAGATCACCTACTTTTTTTTTAAATATAGAATTTCGTAACTAAATTGAATTTCATTATCATGTAAAGTGAGTTTTATACTTGCATAGATTTTAGTGTATTGGGTATTTTTATTGCACATTTTTCAGTGTAGATGTTATTCTGTGGACGCATTGATTTCAATGTATGGACACATAGATTTCAGTGTATGGCATTTTTTATTGCATAGTAACGTGTGTAGATGTTATTCTGTGGACGCATTGATTTCAGTGTATGGACGCATAGATTTCAATGAATCGACGCATAGATTTCAGTGTATGGGGTTTTTATTGCATATTTTTCAGTGTAGATGTTATTATGTGGATGCATTGATTTTAGTGTATGGGCACATTGATTTCAGTGTATGGACGCATTGATTTCAATGACAACAAAATAATGAGAAGAAGACTTGAAACGAAAAGCAGAAGAACAAAAAGAATTTCGAAAAAGGAAGTTGGACAAAATGATAGCAGAAGAACTAGAAGAATGAAGAAAACGAAACGCAGATCGACAAAAAAGAATATCGAAAAAGAAAGTTAGATGAATTGACAGCAGAAGAACGAGAGGAACAAAGAAAACGAAACATTGATCGACAAAGAGTGTATCGAGAGAGAAAGTTGAAGCAGTTGGAAGAACAAAGAAATCAAGTTGTAGAACAACAAATAAATCAAAATGTACGAAATGGCGAAATGACGGCAGAAGAAGGAGAAGAACGAACAAAAAAAAATGCATATCAACAAAAAGAAAATCGAAAAAAAAGTTAGGCGAATTGATAGCAGAAGAACGAGAAGAACAAAGAAAATGAAACGTTGATCGACAAAGAGCGTATCGAAAGAGAAAGTTGAAGCAATTGGAAGAACAAAAAAATCAGTTTATGGAACAACAAATAAATCAAAATGTATGAAATGAAGAAATGACGGCATAAGAAGAAGAAGAACAAACAAAACAAAATGCAGATCAACAAAAAGAGAATCGAAAAACAAAGTTAGGCGAATTGTCTCTATTTTCCAGTTTAACAATTTACTCAATCCTTAATACTTATTACTTACATTATGATAATACTCGTAAATGTATCTGTGTTTTCAACTTAACCTGTTCCTTACAATGCTGATCAAACTCCAATTTTGTGTCACCGCCCATGACTAAAACCATCCTAGATCCAAATCCTAGGCTCTATCAAGCACCGAGAGGGATCAAATCTCCCGAGGTGCAAACCTCTTCTCAGATATTTCACTCAAGGAGATTTTTGAGGAGAGGTTTGCACCTCGGAAGATTTGATCCCTCTCGGCACTTGATAGAGCCCAGGATTTGGATCTAGGTTGGTTTAACACCAGTATAGATTCATTTAAAGGGATCTACCAAGGGCTTAAAGGATCAAATATGGGAAGTGCAAATCCCTTTTTAAAATGTAAATGTTGAGGAAATGTTTTAATTTATCTAATTTTTATATTTTTATATATATGCAGTTGTAAATATTTTAAATAGCCGACATGTTATATTTTATAGTTTTTCTAGAAGTACATGTTTCAGAGGATGAGCACGAAAGGAGTTACACATCTCCCCCTACTCATTTCTTCAACACAATTATGCAATTATACATCAAATTAAATAATTGTTCAATGATAATAATGACATCTCTCAATGCCGTTAAAAGCTTTATTATTAAAGCAGCGGTATATATATATATATATATATATTAAGTGGTGTAGTCTAAAATAATGTTATTTAGTTGTTAGTTGTGTAGAAAAGATCACTTCTTTTACAAACAAGAAGTGTTATATAAAATAAATTTAATAAAAATTTGAAGTGTCATAAAAGAAACTTCAAGGGTTTTTTCCAAATTTGAATAGGCTCATGTCTTCTAAGAATCAATCTGAACTAGGATTTCTTGTCAACTTCAATTCCCTTAGTTGAAGGGATTTTTTATTTTCGACAATTCCAATGAGATAGATGTAACATGTGTTAATAAATTTAAATTAAAAAAATAGCATTCTTAAATGTTTTATAAAAAATAATGTAGATATACTAACATCTTTCCTTGACCTAAATATCCTAATTAGTGTTATAAATTGATGTCTTAAAACCAATTATGTATTTAAGGGATCTTGTTGTATGTCTAGTAAAATTAATAAAAAAATTATGAGTGAATTTGTAGATTATTTTTTCTAGATATTATGATTGGTTTTTTTAAGATTGGGATTTTTTTTATTGTTAATTACTCAATTTTGATATAGTTTTTTTATAATGAAAAAGTACATAGATTGTATTAGTGCTCTCTTATTCTTTATAAATGTTTCATGAATATTTTCATAAATGTTTGGAGTTTAATTAAATATTAGATTATAAAAAAATGTAAGCAAATAAACACCCAACTCATGGAAATAGATTTCCCCGCTTTGTTTGGGGTAGGGAAAGGAGTGTAAAACCCCTTCTTCTTTATTGTATGTTTGGAAATGGCATATGCACTATATAATCCAATATAGGTGTTGATGTCATGTCGGAACTTTTTCCAGTATAAGTACTTTTGCAATATTTCAACTTTCTTCTCCACATTGAAGTTCCCTGCCACTCGACTATAATGTGCCTCCCAAATCAACTTCTCACCCTCACTTGAAGGAACACATAGGTAGCCCAGATGGCATAAAAGTTCATCCTAGAGATGAAAGTTTAAGATTGATATTCATGCATGCAATGTCTTATAGGTAACAACAAAGCCAAGGCCATTGTCATACAATTAAATCCACCCATAGGTTTTGTGTCCATAAGAGTTTAACATGATACTCAATGTGGAAATTGGAGGTTGGTTGAGGTGGTTGACAATGTAATTTGTGAATTTCCCTTCTTGTGCTTGATGTTTAGGTGGAACTATTGTAGGTTGTGGACCACTTCTTATGTTAATAATTCTATAACTTTCCCTATGTATGCAGGAACTACAAGGGCTTATGATCAATGTGGATGATTGTCTCCCTCCTTAATATGTTATGTTTTATTAGAGAAAATCTTGTAGAGTGGAGTCTATCTCTTTATCATAGGTGGAGTACCTACGAACCACATCAAAGACTATCTCATTGTTATAGGACACCAGATGTTCATACTGAGTAAGTACTACACTAATCAAATAATAAAAAGCATTTATCTCAATCTTGAAGGGTTGTTGCGTGTCTAGTAGCATGAGCACTAGCGCTGATAAAAGGAATTATTTTAGATATTCAAATGCTTTCTATTGTGATGCACCACAAATGAAATTATCCCTATCTCCACCCTTGGTTAGTTGTCTTAAGGGCCAAGTGATATGGGAGAACCTCAACACAAACCTATGGTAGAAGTTGGTGAGGCCCAATAAGTTGTTAAACTTTGTAAGAGTCATTGGGGCTAACCAATATTGAATGAATTGGATCTTGTTTGGGTCCACTTGCACCCCATGTTCATCCATAATGTATCCTATATACTGAATTCTCTCAATGTCAAATTATCATTTCTTGAAATTTTCATATAACTTGTGTTACAAAGTTCCCAAGATATGTTGAATGTGTTACAAATGTTCTACCCAAGTTCTGATAAAGATGAGGATTATATCCAAATATAAAACCACAAAATATTTTGTGTTATGGCCACAATATATCACCCATCATCCTCATGAATGTTGTTGGAGCATATCAAATGGGTCTAGAATAAGTGGTTGTGGGATGGATTGTTATCCTCTCCACCCAAGTTCTATTTCTACAATTGACACAAAGTTGATCTCATAATGAGTATATTGTTGTAACTATTAGAGTATTGAGGGCTGGTGCAAGGTAATGATACCCAATTATGACATGTTAGTTGCAATGACATGCTGGAAAAACAAAAATATTATCATTAAAATGAATTATTAGAGGTACCTACAAAACTTTTTTGAATTAGTTGTAAGAAGATGAAACGTAGAATGACGGATGACCTTCCGGAATATATAACTTTTATTTAGGGAAATGTGGTATAGCCACCCCAAAATGTCATTATTTTAAGAATGGTATGTTATTTTTTCTCTAAAACATAATGCACATGTTTTAATTGAGCCACCTATTTGTTATGTATATTGTCAATTTATTAGGAAACAAATATGTAGAGGCATAGGCAATAGACAAATCTTGTGCGGCGTTATTTTTCCAAAATTTTAAAAGCTAATTTTATATTTTTTTTTAAATTACGAAAGTCAGTGAAGCCCTAAAACAACATGGTCAAGTGTTGGGCCACCATATCATGGTCTGAACACAATCAAAAAAAAAAAATTTAGCTTGTAGGTATTCTTGTACTCTTATGCAGGTTCTTTTCCATTCTCGAAATAAGTAATCCAATTAAAAGTTATAGTCCAAATAAACGACCTATGTTTTTTACAAATTTGACATGAGTGCAGTTAAAAATGAATTAAAAATAGAAAAAAATAACAGATCTTTTCAAAAAATATATAATTAGAATTTGCACACAGAGCTCGACAAGTGTGTGCAATTTCATTAGTAGTGCACAAGTGGAGCATATACGGAACTAGGCATGAAAAACATGAAGTTACAGAAATTGTTGTGTTCTGCCACAAATCAGACCAAATCAAACTGAGCCTCAAGGTTTGGCAATCCAAAGCTAACACCAAACCTACAAGGGTGCCAAAAAAAATTTCAATCCAGTCACACAAATACGCGCACGCGCAGATGTGCGCACATGTCTCTAGGAGCGCACACACATTGTTTAATTTCATGTCTCAAGGGGATACATAAAGTTGTCAAAATAAACTAAAGAAAACATACAAAGGGATACGTAAAGTTGACAAATGAAATTAAAGAATACATATAATTTGCAACGAAAAAATAATAGGGTGGTAATAAACTACACTTGTGTCGTCCATTGTCAGTTGCACTTCAAGCTTGAAGGTGGTAGCCTTGGGACTAGACATAGGTTGCAGTTTCGAATCTCCTTAGTTCAGTTCGATGATGAACAAGATGATGATGATGAAGATGTTGATGAGGAAGGGGAAGATGAAAATGATGATGACGAGGAGGACAATGATGATGAGGATGAGGATGAGGATGAGGATGGTGATGATGATGAGGATGGTAATGATGATGATGGTGATGAGGATGATGATGATGAGGATGATGGTAATGATGATGACGGTGATGAGGATGATGATGATGATGGTGATGATGATGATGATGGTGATGCAGATGATGATGATGATGATGGAGATGTTGATGAGGAAGGGGGAGATGACAATGATGATGAAGATGAGAATGATGATGATGATGAGGATGATGATGATGATGATGGTGAGAATGATGATGATGATGATGATGAAGATGATGATGATGATGAAAAAGATGATGATGATGATGGAGTTGAGGATGATGGTGATGAGGATGATGATGATGATGGTGATGAAGATGATCATGATGATGATGAGATGATGATGATGATGGTGATGATGAAGAGGATGACGATGATGATGATGATGAGGATGATGGTGATGAGGATGATGATGATGATGATGGAGATGAGGATGATGGTGATGAGGATGATGATGATGATGGTGATGAAGATGGTGATGGTGATTATCACTATCATGATGGTGTCGATGATGATGAAGATGATGAACAAGATGATGATGATGGAGATGAGGATGATGGTGATGAGGATGATGATGTTGATGGTGATGAATATTATCATGATGATCATCATCATCAACATATTCATCATCATCATCATCATCATAACCATCACCATCATCATCCTCATCACCATCATCCTTATCATCATCATCATCGTCGTCCTCTTCATCATCACCGTCATCATCATCATCCTCACCATGATCATCCTCATCCTCATCATCATCATTATCATTCTCCTCTTCATCATCATTGTCATCTCCCCCTTCCTCATCAACATCTCCATCATCATCATCATCTTCATCATCATTGTCATCATGTTCTCATCACCATCGTCATCATCATCAACATATTCATCATCATCATATTCACCATCATCATCATCATCTGCATCATCCTCCTCATCTTCATTGTCATCTCCCCCTTCCTCATCAATATCTCCATCATCACCATAATCTTCACCATCATCATCATCATCTCCATCATCATCATCATCATCATCATCATCTGCATCACCATTGTCATCATCATCAACATCTTCATCATCATCACCATCACCACCATCGTCATTATCTTCATCATCATCACCATCATCACCACCATCCTCATCACCATCATCATCATCATGATGTCATCATGTCATCATCATCACCATAATCGTCATCACCATCATCCTTGTCATCATCATCATCGTCCTCCTCTTCATCATCACCATCATCATCATCATCCTCACCATCATCATCATCATCATACTCATGATGATGATGATGATGATGATGATAATCATGATCATGATCATCATCTTCATCATCATCACCATCATCATCATCATCATCATCATCATCTTCCTCCTGTCCCCCATCATCATCAAACCCTCCTCACATCATCATCATCATCGTTTTCATCTCCCCCTTCCTCATCAACATCTCCATCATCATCATCATCATCATGGAGACGACAATGATGATGAAGAGGAGGAAAATGATGATGAGGAGGAGGATGGTGATGATGATAATGTTAAATTTTTAGAATTTACTTCAATCTGATCTAGGATCTTAACTGAGAGAACAACATGTATAGCAAATCTATAGCATATCAACCATGGACACAATAATGCAAGCACACAAGAGACACAGAGTTTACTTGGGGAAAACCATAAAGGTGAAAAACCCCAATAACTTCCTCATAGATAGATAGAGCAATGATATGTAACCAGAATACAAGAGATAGTCTTCCCCTAGCAACAGAGCCTCCTCCTCCACAAGTGCGCCACTCTCCCAAGTGTGAGTGAGATAATAGAATGTGTAAAATGAGAGAGACACACTCTCTATTTATACACTAACTTGACTTGACCTTTACTCAACTAGGTCGGCCTCAACTTAACCACTTAACATAATGCTAGCTGGGCCGACCCCCACTAGGGTGGTCTAATAACCCTTTGACCCACATGGCCAACCCCCAACAGGGTGGTCTAATAACCCTTTGACCCATATGACTTATACAGGGCCGACCCCAACAAGGTGGTCTAATAACCCATCAAGTATAAGTTACAACACTTAAAATATAAATGACGACACTTCTGTATAGAGGAATAATAACATCTCTATAGGAATACAATATACATATATGTGAAATACATTCTGAAGTTACATATACATCAACACTCCCTCTTAACTAGGAAGGTATTTCTCGACACAGGTCTTCTAGCACAAGTCTTCTTCTCTGGATCATCATCACTGGATAATCGTCATCGAGTCATCATCATCGTCACTGTTGCTGCTATCTCAATCAATCTCTGAATCTACTCATCATAGGAAGTTCTACAGAGCCAGTCCTTTTTCATACTGGATGTAGGACCACCACCTGCAGGTCTTCATCATCTGTGCGAACGGTCTGATAGAGGTGGCCTCTCAAGACTAATTTTATGTTCAGATGCAATACCATAAAGAGTATTCCAGGAACATTTATGTGCCTAAGCACGATCGGCAAGATCTCCCAGGACTGATTACATGCATCTCCTCCACAATACCTTTAAAGAGCATCCCAGGAACATTTATGTGCCGCAGCACGACCGACAAGATCTCTAAAGAGCATCCCAGTACTTATTATGAGCACACAGCTCAACCTCTCGGATCTCCAGGACTGATTACATGTGGATAGACAAAACCTTTAAAGAGCATCCCAGGAACATTTATGTGCCGCAGCACGACCGGCAAGATCTCTAAAGAGCATCCCAGGACTAATTACGAGCACATAGCTCAACCTCTTGGATATCCAGGACTGATTACATGTCTTCGTAGTAATGCCTCAACCCAGGACTGATTACAAGCACACAGCTCAACCTATCGGATATCTGAGGACTGATTACATACTACATAGAAATACCGGAAAGAGTACCCCAAGAACATTTATGTGCCGCATCACGACCAACAAGATATCCCAGGACTGATTACATGCTATTTGCACAACCTGCCACATATCATCTCTGACCTCCAAGTATCAACCTGATACTCATGATCCAACGGATCATCATCACAGGAGGCATCATCCTGATGCCCATGATCATACTGATCATCATCACTTGTACCATCCTAGTACATATCATCTGGAGCAACATCCTGAAGCTCATCATCATGATCATCCTGATCATACAATGCATCCACCTAATGCATACCAAGTATCTACCTGATACATATCATCATACATGATCCACCTCATCATACAATGTATCCACCTGATACAAATACAAATACATGATACATATCAACATACATGATCTACCTGATCATACAATGTATCCACCTGATACATATACAGATACATGGTCCAAGCATCCGACATGATGCATATACAAAATACATACAAATGATCCAACCGATCATATCCAGCATCCAACATGATGCGTACATACATATACATATAAATGATCAACTGATCATACAAAGAAGAAACTAGAACATCATCCCGATGCTCATCATCCAGCGCTTACATCCACAGCCATGTGAAGGATCCTCCTTCCAACATGCTTGGAATGGCTTTAGCAAATGTGTCCATCACTTCTTCCTCGAAGTGTCGTCGATCTGAAGAACACCAAGCCTCTCTCTGAAGTACTCGAACTTCACTCTGGCTAGTGGCTTCGTCAGCACATCTGCAATCTGTTCGTCCATCGAAACATATAGGAGCTTCATCACTCCTCTCTGTACCATATCCCTGATATAGTGATATTTAATCTCTATGTGTTTCGACCTATCATGGAACACCGGGTTCTCGGACAGCTTCACACAACTCTGGTTGTCACAAAAGATACTAGAAGCCTCCAATGGGAGATCAAATAACTTAGACAGTAGCTTCTGTATCCATACTGCCTCAGAACTAGCTAAACAGGATGCAACATACTCTGCCTTAGTTGTACTTAGTGCTACGCAGGATTTCTTCCTACTAAACCAAGAGATCACACCTGATCCCATACTGAAGCAACACCCATAAGTGCTCTTCTTATCTGCAGCACTACCCGCCCAATCTGAATAAACATAACCCTGTAGGTTAAACTTTTGATTCACATCATACTTGAGCCCATAATCAACTGTACCCTTTAGGTACCTCAAAATATGCTTTACAGCAACCAGGTGAACACTCCTCGGATCTATCAGGAACTGGCTCAATGTGTTCACCGCAAAGCAAATATCTGATCTCGTGTTCGTTAGGTACATCAAGGACCCAATCATCTAACGATACATAGTGACATCAACCGGTTCAGATGAAGCATCACATAGAAGCTTCAGGTTCAATGCCATAGCCTCGCAGTCCATCATCCCGAACCTCTTCAGGATCTCTACTGCATACTTCCCTTGTCCAAGGAAGATTCCATCTGCACTCTGCCACACCTCCATGCCAAAAACAAATAGTGCATCATCCCCAAGTTCTTCATCTCGAACTCGGCAGCAAGATTCCGTTGCGTGTCGGAAATCAATCTATCTTCACCTATAATAAACAGGTCATCCATATACAAAAGTAGTATCACTGGATTGCCTTCCTCAACCTTGTAGTAAAGGTTGGAATCCGCTTTACTCTTGGTAAAGCCCAAACTAGATAGAAAGCTATATGTCCTACCAAGTTCTACACACATATATGACTACACCATTCAAGAAGGCTATCTTGAAATCCATTTGTGTATCTTCTATTTCATCACTTTTATATTTCTCTATGTTTCCATCTGCAGCATGCTTGATCTGATAGATCCATATGGAAGTCATAACAAACTTCCCTTTAGGTCTTGGAACTACATCCCAAACATCATTCTTCATGATCGACGGATCATGGCATTCTTCCCATATCCTGGGAACATCAATATCTTCAATGGATAATTTTGTTGCTGAACAAATGTTGTAGTTCTTCTTTTGTAGGTGATGGCATACGATCTTTCCTACACAACAAGTTAATTGCATGATTAGAAAACATCTCATAGTTTTCAGAACAAATTCTTACACATAAAGAAATATGTCATACAGTCATGCAATTATCTTAGCCAATGCTTCAATACAACATTTATCCATATCCCGTAACTTTCTAGATGCCTTCCAATCTCTACCAGAACATTGTTAAGAGTGTGCACAACTCCCAACATATCAGCAAAGAGGTTTCATTCTAGATAAGTAGCAATGGAATGTTGTACAGTGCCATAGGCCACTTACCCATGCATATTAGTAGTATACTATTCATCGATGCAACTATTCTAATATGCATAATACACAACCTAATTCTAGGAACATCAGTATATACATTATTGAACAATATTATTTAAACAATAAAATATGCAAGTAAAGACAATTCAAATACTTATCTTTGTTTGTTTGTTGGGTTGACTCCCTCTCAGTCTTTGCTTCTTTTCTACAACTCCATTCTTATGTGGATTGTAAGAAGTGGACAACTCCCTCCGAATATCTGCATCCTTGCAGAAACTACTGAAGTGAGCTCCTTTTCTTTCTTGCAGGAACAACTGGAGTGTGCTCCCTCTTGATCTTTGCTTCCTGGATCACCTGTCCTTGAACTTACATCCATCCTTAATCACTATGCATGCTTATTAGTATCATCATTGTGTTATCCTTGAGGTCTCATACATAATCACACATTTATTAGTATAATCTTAATACTATCAAAACACAATAATCTTAAACATGTATATTCATGATCATTCACAGATAATAAACATTAGTATTCAATGTTTCAGGGAAGTCTTCTTTTACTCATACATATTCTTATTTGATCATAGGACTCTTCTAGTTAGTTGAATCATCAATCAAGATAAGAGATATAATATGCATAAAACACATGATTATTCAAACCTATACCTTAATGATTCTTCTGGTTAGTCATATCATCAATTATGGTAAGAAACATAATAGGCATACAACCATGATTATTCAAACCTATGACTTCATGAATAATCAGTATCAACAACACAACAATATAAGATCCTAACACAAGGTAGGATTGTAGCTTGATATAGGAAAAACATACCTATATTATCATGCTAGCTAGTTATGTCTAACATACCCGCATAATGTCTTCTGGTTCTCTTCAGTGACTTGTGCTAGTAACCTACATGTCTCATAGGTTAACCATTGTAGGACCAAGCTATACATACCTCGAAAGTAGATCTTCTATGTGATCTATGACAATGGATGAATCTTTGTCTTCATGTCACCATGATCATATGCTCTTGAAGTAGAACATGATTTCTCTTTCTTGGTGTAACTTTTATGTTAGTGAACAACATAAACCTCATACAACATCATAATGCATTAGTACATTCATAAGGGTCAAAACCTTAATCAATGAATATCTTCTATTAAGGTGATACGACAAGTCTAGTAATTAATCAAGATTGTACTGTAATGATATGAAGACAAACATATGATAAAATTAACCATGAAACATATCTGTAAGCCATACCTGTCAATATTTCTTGTAATCTTCTTATGGAAGGCCTTAGCCTCATCTCCCTCTGAGACAGGAACTTCTTCACTTATGCAGGTGACCAATCCATCTTCTTCTAGGATTAACCCAATCCACTTGATTTGCAAGAACTGGACATGGAGCTGGATTAGGATTTGTCAAGGAAACCCTAAAAATTCAAACTTTGAATTTCAAACTTCCGAAATGATAGAAATATGCGCCTTGATGAGCTAATCAAGCTGGTATATTCAGAATTTGAAAACTGCAAAGTTTCACTCCTCAATTTTGCCCTTGAAATTTCTGGATTCACTAGACGTGACCCCGAACTGGGGTTTGATAAAGCCCACCTTTCTTCCCAATCAAAAGGTGTGATCCAAAGCTCTAAGCTTCTATTTTTATGAGGAGCTTCCAGCCATGGTCACAGATTTCAAAAATTCCTATTTTTGCAGAAGCCCTAATTTTCCACTATTCTGATCAAAGTCCCGAACTAGGGTCTGATCAAGCCCAGCCTTCTTCCCAACCAAAAATTCTGATCTTGGTCTCTAAATTTCTATTTTGATGAGTATCATTCAGCTATGGTCTCCAATTACAAAAATTCCAACTTTCTCCGAAGACCTAAATTCCGGAAGCCATGAATGAAGGTGCTAAAAAATAATTCTGATTTGATAGAAATATGTACCTGATTGTTTCTGGTGTAAATCTAAACTTTTTGCTCCACAAGGCCTAAAACATTTTCCTAAGATAGCCTGACCTGTTATCTTTCCATCTTGACAAGTCTGACCTCAATTGGATTCTCTGAGACAGAGTTATGCCAACTGTCGCAATGTGACCTGTTTATGGGATAATACAGGAGAGCGAACTTGTACAGCGTGTCACGTGTCACTGGTTCAAGTTCGGCCTTTGAAAAGTTTTCTTGAGATAGCCCGACCTGTTATCTTTCCATCCCGATAGTTCTGACCTCAATTTCATTCTCTGAGAGAGCGTTATGCCAAATGTCTCAATGTGACATGTTTATGGGATAATACAGAAGAGCAAACTTGTACGGCATTCCACGTGTCACTGGTTCAACTTCGGCCTTTGAAAAATTTTCCTGAGATAGTACAGTCTATTTACTACCTGTCACTTTTTACGAAATTTCATTTGGAGCTTCCTAGCCCAAGTTATGACATTTTTCCCAAGGTCACCTGATTTTGACTAAGATCCGGAAGAGGTAGAAACCCTATACTGTACAGATCATAAATCACAAAGTACAACGAATTAGAGGTTTTCCTTTGGACACATGGTACATGTGGATTGGATCTTCTACCTGTAAAAGTTTCAGATCTGAAAAATTCTCCAAAATGGATTTATAGCAAAAGTGCTACGATGAATGGTTTTTGCTATATCAAGCCCTAGCATCGTAAGTGCAACAAGTGTCATACATGCCATATCATGCCTTCTTTCAGGCTAGCTCTGATACCATGTTAAATTTTCAGAATTTACTTTAATCTGATCTAGGATCTTAACTGAGAGAACAACATGTACAACAAATCTATAGCATATCAACCATGGACACAATAATGCAAGCACACAAGAGACACAGAGTTTACTTAGGGAAAACCATAAAGGTGAAAAACCCCAATAACTTCCTCAGAGATAGATAGAACAATGATACAACTAGAATACAAGAGATAGTCTTCTCCTAGCAGCAGAGCCTCCTCCTCCACAAGTGCACCACTCTCCCAAGTGTGAGTGAGAGAATAGAATGTGTAAAATGAGAGAGACACAATCTCTATTTATACACTAACTTGACTTGACCTTTACTCAACTAGGTCGGCCTCAACTTAACCACTTAACATAATGTTGACTGGGCCGACCCCCACTAGGGTGGTCTAATAACCCTTTGACCCACATGGCCGACCCCCAATAGGGTGGTCTAATAACCCTTTGACCCACATGACTTATACAGGGCCGACCCCAACAAGGTGGTCTAATAACCCATCAAGTATAAGTTACAACACTTACAATATAAATGACGACACTTCCGTATAGAGGAATAATAACATCTCTATAGGAATACAATATACATATATGTGAAATACATTCTGAAGTTACATATACATCAATAGATAATGATGATGGAGATGTTGATGAGTAAGGGGGAGATGACAATGATGATGAAGATGATGATGGTGATGAAGATGAAGACCCTCCTCATCATCATCAAACCCTCCTCGCATCATCATCACCATCATCACCATCAACATCATCATCATCAACATCTCCATCATCATTGCCATCCCCCCCTTCCTCATCAAAATCTCCATCATCATCATCTTCTCCATCATCATCTTCATCACCAACACCATCACCATCACCATCATCATCAACATCTTCATCATCATCAACATCTCCATCATCATCATCATCATCATCATATTATACCCTCCTTATATCCAAAATTAGACAAGTTCCATATGATGATAAAAACTATTTACATGATGTTGATGAAGATGAAGATTATGATGACATTTAACCCCATAACTTGCCTATAATCCCTATAACCTTTAACTCTTAATCTACAATCCTTATAACCCTAACCCCAAAACCCCTAAACACCTAGAAGCACTTAAATGCACTTAGGGATTATGGGTTAGAATAGGGCCTAAAGGCTTTTATGGGGGAGGGGCTCTATGAATAAACCCACACATTTAGATTTGTTGGGTAATAAATGTAGTGAACCTTACCCATCAAACTATACAACGTTCAACAGGGATGGAATCCAAGTCCGCTCGCCGGTTTGGGTTTTGTGGCCCGGGGTAAATCCTCAAGGTGTCCCTGAATGGCTTTGGGGTGCCCGACTAGAATTCCCATAGCAGCGAAACCGTGGCGCCGTTCGCGAATCCATTGATTTTGGTGGGTCTGGGATGCCGGGTTTCAACTAGGGGACCCCCCACACCATGCCTCGAAGACTCGAAAGCGGTACCAATGAGCCATCTCCAAAGCTAGGGTTTTGCTTAGTGAGGGTCATTCCAAATTCGCTCAAGGGGGTCATTTCTCGTCCAGAGGCCCCCGGGCAGGTGTGGCCACCATGGATAGGTGGACGTGTCCATTGTGGACCTGTCCAAAGTGGCCACACACACCCAGGGGCCTCCGAACGAGAAATGCCCCCCTTGAGAGAATTTGGAATGACGCTCACTGAGCAAAACCCTAGCTCCATAGATGGCTCATTGGCACTGCTTTTGGGTCTTCGAGGCATGGTGTGGGGTGTCCCCTAGATGAAAATCGACACCCCTGACCCACCAGAATCGACGGATTCATGAACGGAGCCACGGTTTGGCTGCTACGGGCATTTTAGTCGAGCACCTTGGGGCCATTCAGGGTCACCTTCAGGATTTGCCCTGATGCCATGGAAACCAAACTGGCGAGCGGACTTGGATTTCGTCGGCTCCCATAGGTCCACATGGCCATTGTTGACCTATCCACAGTGGCCAAGCATGCCTAGGGGCCTCCGAATGAGAAATGGCCCCCTTGAGTGAATTTGGAATGGCCCTCACTGAGTAAAACCCTAGCTCTAGAGATGGCTCATTAGCACCGCTTCCAGGTCTTCGAGGCACGGTGTGGGAGGTCCCCTAGCTGAAACCAGGAGTCTCGAACCCACCAGAATTGACGGATTCACGAATGGAGCCACGTTTTGGCTGCTATAGGCATTCTAGTCGAGCACCTCGGGGGAATTCAGGGACACCTTGAGGATTTTCCCTGGGGCCACACAACCCAAACTGGCGAGCGGACTTGGATTTTGTCGGCTCCCACAAGTCCACAATGGCCACGTCCACCTATCCACAGTGGCCACGCTTTCCCGGGGGCCTCCAGACGAGAAATGACCCTGTTGAGCAAATTTGGAATGGCCCTCACTGAACAAAACCCTAGCTCCACAGATGGCTCATTGGCACCACTTCTGGGTCTTCGAGGCACATTATGGGGGGTCCCCTAGCTGAAACCCGGCGTCCCTGATCCAGCAGAATCGACAGATTTGTGACCAAAGCCACGGTTTGGGCAATTCTGTAAGCATTATTTTTTCAAAAGTGGTTCAAAGACTCTTGCATCTTGGAAGTGACCAAGAGTATCTTGTAGTGTGATAAGTATGGCCTTATCCTTAGGACTTTCATGAATTTGAGGCCAAACATAACAACAGAGGAGAAACCTGAGTTGTTTCTCCATTGCCGAGGTGTTTGAGGACAAAAATGATCTGGTAAGCATTCACTTTTCAAAAGTGGTTCAGGAAGCTCTTGCGTCTTGGAAGTGACTCGATTCTTTATTTTCATGTCCTCTTATACTGAACTGGGTTTTTATTTCTATTTTTTTAATGACAGGTCTTACCAACATGATTCTACTGTGAATTGTGTTTGGTGATAAAGGATTTTACTGTGGATTGTGTTTGGTGACATTTATGGCGACCCCCAAGGAACATATTGAAAAGATCAGGAAATACAAGTTCTGTGTTGGGGAAAAAGAAAATCCACTTACAGAAGATTTACATCAAGCATTTAAACAATTATCTGCTAAATTATACACCAGGGATGTGCATTTTTTGATGGAGTTGATTCAGGTATTGTGTGAGTTACAATTTTAGTAGTCATTTAATAATCTTATATGTTTTCTCTGTTTCCATCATAAGATTAGTTTTTTTGTTTTGGGTGTAGAATGCAGAGGACAATGACTATGAACCACATGTGGAACCTTCATTGGAATTTGTCATTGCAACTAAAGATGTTGTTGGCGTAGGTGCTCCTGCAACCTTGATAGATTTTAACAATGAGAAGGGATTTCAAAAACAGAATATTGATTCTATATGCATGGAAGGTGGTTATATTGGAGAAAAAGGTATAAAACAATCCATAGAATGGCGATCGTGGCTCCGATCGACAAACCGTCGACTCCATTGGATTTAGGACGTCGGGATAGTGCTACGGGTGCCCCTCTCCTCTAGTCCCCTGGCCCAAGTGTCAACTTGTAGGTCCATTTTGGAAACTAGGGTTTTGCTCAGTAAGGGAGTGTACAAGTTTTGCACACAGGGGTCAACTTTGGAAAATCATCACTGGGCACTTATGGCTAGCGTTCCCAGCCAGAACCTTCCTATGCACACTTGCAGGAATCTCCAGAACTAGGTTTTGTTGCACGGTTGGAGTTCTATGCCCTCGACAGGTATCCAGCAGGTGTCCCTGAAGGCCTTTTGGATGCGAGACGAAACGAGCCATAGAATGACAACCCTAGATCTGATCAACAAACCGTCAACTCCGTTGGATTTAGGATGTCAGGATAGTACTAGGGGTACCCCTCTCCTCCGGTCCCATGGCTCGGGTGTCACCTTGTAGGTCCATTTTGGAAACTAGGGTTTTGCTCAGTAAGGGAGTGTGCAATTTTTGCACACGGGGGTCAACATTGGAAAATCATCCACCAAGCACTTATGTCTAGCATTCCCAGCCAGAAACTTCCTAGGCAGACTTGTAGGACTCCTCAGAACCTGGTTTTGTTGCACGGTTGGAGTTCTATGCCCCCAACATGTATCCAGTAGGTGTCCCTGAATGCCTTTTGGATGCAAGACGGAACGAGCCACACAATGACGACTGTGGCTCCAATCAACAAACCATAAACTCCATTGGATTCAGGATGTGGAGATAGTGCTAGGGGTGCCCCTCTCCTATGGTCCCTTAGCCCGGGTGTCACCTTGTAGGTCCATTTTGGAAATTAGGGTTTTACTCAGTAAGGGAGTGTGCAATTTTTGCACGCGGGGGTCAACTTTGGAAAATTACATCCACCTAGCACTTATGGCTAGCATTCCCAGCCGGAACCTCCTTAGACACACTTGCAGGACTCCCTGGAACCTGGTTTTGTTGCACAGTTGGATTTCTATGCCCCCGGCCAGTATCCAGCAGGTGTCCCTGAAGTCCTTTTGGATGCGAGACAGAACGAGCTATAGAATGACGACCGTGGCTCCGAGCGAAAAACTGTCAACTCCGTTGGATTCAAGACATCGGGATAGTGCTATGGGTGCCCCTCTCCTCTGGTCCTGTGGTCCTAGTGTCACCTTGTATGTCCATTTTGGAAACTAGGGTTTTGCTTAGTACGAGAGTGTGTAATTTTTGCACATGGGGGTCAACTTTGGAAAATCATCCACTGGGCACTTATGGCTACCGTTCCTAGCTGGAACCTTCCTAGCCACACTTGCAGGACTCCCTGGAACCTGGTTTTGTTGCACGGTTGGAGTTCTATGCCCCCGACATGTATCCAGCAGGTGTCCGTAAAGGCCTTTTGGATGTGAGACAGAATGAGCCATAGACTAATGACCGTGGATCCGATCGACAAACCATCAGCTCCGTTGGATTTAGGACATAGGGATAGTGCTAGGGGTGCCCCTCTCCTCCGGTCCACTGGCCCGGATGTCACATTGTAGGTCCATTTTGGAAACTAGGGTTTTTCCCAGTAAGGGAGTGTGCAATTTTTGCACACAAGGGTCAACTTTGGAAAATCATCCACCAGGCACTTATGGCTAGCGTTCCCAGCCAGAACCTCCCTAAACACACTTGCAGGACTCCCCAGAAACCCAGTTTTGTTACACGGATGGAGTTCTATGCCCTCGACAAGTGTCCCTGAAGGCCTTTTGGATGCGAGATGGAACGAGCCATAGAATGACGACCATGGCTCTGATCGACAAACCGTCGACTCCATTGGATTCAGGACGATAGTGCTAGGGGTTCCCCTCTCCTTTGGTCTTGTGGTGTTGGTGTCACCTTGTACGTCTATGTTGGAAACTGGGGTTTTGCTCAGTACGGGAGTGTGCAATTTTTGCACATGGGGGTCAACTTTGGAAAATAATACACCGAGCACTTATGGCTAGATTTCCCAGCCGAAACCTTCCTAGGAATGCTTGCAGGACTCCCCGAAACCCGGTTTTGTTGCACGCTTGGAGTTCTATGCCCCTGGCATGTATCCAACAGGTGTCCCTGAAGGCCTTTTGGATGCAAGACGGAACAAGCCATAGAATGACAACCGTGGATCCAATCGACAAACCGTCGAATCCGTTGGATTTACGACATCGGGATAGTGCTATGGGTTCCACTCTCCTCTTGTCCCCTGGCCCAAGTGTCACATTGGAGGTCCATTTTGGAAACTAGGGTTTTGCACAGTAAGGGAGTGTGCAATTTTTGCACACGGGGGTCAACTTTGGAAAATCATCCACCGAGCACTTATGGATAGCATTCCCAGACAGACCCTTCCTAGACACACTTGTAGGACTCCTCGAAACTTGGTTTTGTTGCCCGGTTGGAGTTCTATGACCCCGGCAGGTATCTAGCAGGTGTCCCTGAAGGCCTTTTTGAAGCGAGACGAAATGAGCGATAGAATGATGACCATGGCTCGGATCGACAAACCGTTAACTCCGTTGGATTCAGGACATCGGTATAGTGCTAGGGTACCCCTCTCCTCTGGTCCCCTGGCCCAGGTGTCATCTTGTACGTCCATTTTGGAAACTATGGTTTTGCTCAGTACGGGAGCGTGCAATTTTTGCACATTGGGGTCAAATTTGGAAAATTGTCCACCAGGCACTTATGTTGATGATGATGATGATGGTGATGATGATGAAGACGTTGATGATGATGGTCATGGTGATGGTGATGAAGATGATGATGATGATGATGATGAAGAAGATGATGATGATGGAGATGTTGATGAGGAGCCTAGAGATGACAATGGTGATGAAGATGGTGATGATGATGAACATGGTGATGATGATGAAGATGGCGATGATGATGAAGTTGATGATGATGGTGATGGTGATGAAGATGATGATGATGATGATGATGAAGATGATGATGATGGATATGTTGATGAGGAACCTAGAGATGACAATTATGATGAAGATGTTGATGAAGATGATGGTGATGATGATGAAGATGTTGATGATGATGGTGATAGTGATGAAGATGATGATGATGGAGAAGATGATGATGATGGAGATGTTGATGAGGAACCTAGAGATGACAATGATGATGAATATGTTGATGATGATGATGATGATGATGGTGATGATGATGAAGACGTTGATGATGATGGTGATGGTGATGAAGATGATGATGAATATGATGGAGAAGATGATGATGATGGAGATGTTGATGAGGAACCTAGCGATGACAACGATGATGAAGATGTTGATGATGATGATGATGACAATGATGGTGATGATGATGAAGACGTTGATGATGATGGTGATGGTGATGAAGATGATGATGAAGATGATGGAGAAGATGATGATGATGGAGATGTTGATGCGGAACCTAGAGATGACAATGATGATGAAGATGTTTATGATGATGGTGATGGTGATGATGATGACGACATTGATGATGATGGTGATGGTGATGAAGATGATGATGATGATGATGATGATGATGGAGAAGATGATGATGATGGAGATGTTGATGAGGAACCTAGATTTGACTATGATGATGAAGATGGTGATGAGGATGATGATGGTGATGATGGTGAAGACGTTGATGATGATGGTGATGAAGATGATGATGATGATGATGATGGAGAAGATGATGATGATGGAGATGTTGATGAGGAACCTAGAGATTGCAATGATGATGAAGATGTTGATGATGTTGATGTATTTGTAACTTTGGAATATATTCACTTGTATATTACATTTGTAGTTTATTGTATATCCAACAGAGATATATTAGTCCTATGATTGGAAGTGTCATCATTTGTATTTGCAAGTGTCGCAAGTTACATTGTAAGTGTCATCATTTGTATTGATGGGTTATTAGACCACCAGTAAGGGGTCGGCCCTAGTTAGGTCATGTGGTTGGGTTATTAGGCTTCCTTAGGAAGTCGGCCCATTGGTTTATTGGTAGGACAAGTCAATGTATAAATAGAAGGTGTGCCTCTCTCTTTCTGTTCATTCACTCACTTCTCAAGCTCGCATACCTAAGAAGAAGGCACTGTGCAACTGCAGAAGCTACGGATTCCTAAATTTTGGGTTTCTCTGCACAGATCATCAAAGGCATTAGGCTAGATTGACACTCCTAGCAAGGGCGCATCTTTCTGTGGAGACATAATTCAATTCCGAGCATTTTCATTTTTGGCCCATCGCTGCTGCAGGAAATTAAGGTTTCAGAGAAAGTTGTAATTTTTGGAATCTGAGACCACGGCTGGAAGCTCCTCAGAAAAATTGAAGTTTAGAGCACAAGATTGAACTTTTTGGTTTGGTGAAGCTCCAAGAAAATCAAACCCTAGTTCAGGGTCTTGTCCAGTGAATCCAGAAGTTTCAAAGGAAAATTTGAGGGGTCAAATTTCACAGTTTTCAAATTTGGAGTATACCATCTAGACTAGCTTGACTTATAGGACTCCTCGGAACCTGGTTTTGTTGTACGATTGGCGCTCTATGCCCTCAGTAGGTGTCCCTGAAGGCCTTTTGGATGCGAGACGGAATGAGCCATAGAATGACGACCATGGCTCCGATCAAAAAACCGTCAACTCCATTGGATTCAGGACGTCGAGATAGTGCTAGGGGTGCCCCTCTCCTCCAGTCTTGTAGTCTCGATGTCACCTTGTACGTCGATTTTGGAAACTAGGGTTTTGCTTAGTACAGGAGTGTACAATTTTTGCACATGGGGGTCAAATTTGGAAAATCATCTACCGGGAAATTATGGATAGCGTTCCTAGCTGGAACCTTCCTAGGAACACTTCCAGGACTCCGTGAAACCCAGTTTTGTTACACGGTTGAAGTTCTACCACCCCGACATGTATCCAGCAGGTGTCCCTGAAAGCCTTTAGGATGCGAGACAGAATGAGCCATAGAGTGACAATCGTGGATCGACAAACCGTTGACTTTTTTGGATTTAGGATGTCGGGATAATGTCACATACCCTCCCATCTATTAACACGAGGAAGGGAACATAATACCCAAAAGCTGGTCTTTTATAAAACTTAGCCCATTTCAACTTTCATGACTCATACAAATATAAGCAATTGCATTACAAATAAAATGCATATGTGTGCAAACGCAAATCAAGCAAACATGCACAGCGGAATAATAGATCATCCACACACCTTTTTCACATGCATCCAGCATATCAATAACAGTCATCAATTAATTAAAACAGTGCAGAAGTAAATACACATAAGGGAATACACTTATCTCACTGTAATGTTGTCCCAAGCAACTAACTATGTTGTTGCAACGTTCCACCCAACCATAGGTCTCTTCCCAGCCTATATTCTTTCAGCACTCAGAGACCACCCCCGAGATGGGCATGATACCTACAAGGAAAAGGGGACTCTCAAGCTCAGCACACCCCAAAGCAATGGATACCCATCTCAATCCCAACATTCTTTTACACACACAGCAACTCAAAATTGGGCATGGATACACATTTCAGTAATGGGATTCATAGAATAGGGTCTATGGGTTTTCCCCAAATCATTGCACACCCAACACGGATTGTGGGAAGGGGGAATCAACCCCAGGGAAGAAAAATGATTTCTCCCACAGATGTATGAGCATTCAGTGGGCCAAAACGGCCTCTATAAAACCCCAAATCGTTCCCCCTTCTTCCCCACTATTATACAACATAAAAATGCCCTTCCCAGCTAGTAAAATGAAGGAAGACACAGGAAATCCATGGAGGAAAACGCCCATGTAGATCCAAACTCGGGAGAGAGAAAAACTAATGGGTGAATAATTGATTGGGGGAAATTTTGTGGCTCATTTCTTTCCCAAGAAGCCAAACATGAAATTCTAGGAAGGGTGGCTTGCCCATACTCGAATTTGGACAACCATACCTCTCCATTCCCCAAGGCATGAACTACCTCAACCAACTCTTGGGAGAAATGAATGATTGGACACAAAAGTCAACATGGGTTGTTAAGGGTTCATGGGTTCTCTCATTGACACTTGGCTTGACTTGATTGGCTCAAGGGTTTGAATATTTCCATCCCAATTCCTTGTTAACATCATGCCCCCATCTCTTGTTGCATTGCATAGCTGGTTGTGGGAATTTATATTAAAATTAATATTTACAATTCCCATGGCTCACTAGCACACGGGTAGCATAATATCAAATACTTGCCTCTTCAAGGTCAAGCGTTCACTAGCGAGGCCTTGGCCTTGAGCTCCATGCTAGGAATCATACATAATATGCATACAATATCTACATTATAGCCCAAAATATTACAAGGGTCAAAATGGGGACGTGACAGATAGTGCTAGGGGTTCCCCTCTCGTCTAGTCCCCTGGGCTGGGTGTCACCTTCTAGGTCCATTTTGGAAACTAGGGTTTTGCTCAGTAAGGGAGTGTGAATGTTTTGCACACAGGGGTCAACTCTGGAAAATAATCCACCAGGAACTTAGGGCTAGTGTTCCCAGCCGGAACCTGCCTAGACACACTTGTAGGACTCCCATGAACCTGATTTTGTTGCACGGCTGGAGTTCTATGCCCCCCGGAGGTATCTAGCAGGTGTCCCTGAAGGCCTTTTGGATGCAAGACAGAATGACCCATAGAATGATGACCGTGGATCGGATCAACAAACCTTCGACTCTGTTGGATTCAAGATGTCGGGAAAGTGCTAGGGGTGCCCCTCTCCTCCGATCCCCTGGACCAGGTGTCATCTTGTACGTCCATTTTGGAAACTAGGGTTTTGCTCAGTACGGGAGTGTGCAATTTTTGCAAATTGGGGTCAAATTTGGAAAATCGTCCACCGGGCACTTATGTTGATGATGATGATGATGATGGTGATGATGAAGACGTTGATGATGATGGTGATGGTGATGGTGATGAAGATGATGATGATGATGACGAAGAAGATGATGATGATGGAGATGTTGATGAGGAGCCTAGAGATGACAATGATGATGAAGATGGTGATGATGATGAAGACGTTGATGATGATGGTGATGGTAATGAAGATGATGATTGTTAACACCTAAATTAACCCCCAAGGTTGTGGAGAAGGCAATTCGGGGTAACCACTAACCAATCTTTAGACTTAAGCTACTGAACCAACTTAGTCTGAGAGGGCTCTCTCTACAAACATATGAAAGACTGGAATAATCAAAGGTGTCAACAATGAAAACACACACCAGAATTCATTATCAAGACTACTCAATTACAACAATACAGAAGATCAGATTTCTATTCGAAAATGAATGATATAAACATTGTCGGCTTAAACATATGACTTTCTATTTTGGGCAATGGAGTCACGTTAGACAAGACTCAAGAAAAACATATTCACAAGGGCTTCACGAATGCATTAATACAGGGGCGAGATAATAAACAACTTATAATTGAAGTGAATTTAATTGATGGAACAGAGGAGAAAGAAACAACCCATTGACATAAGGCATATAATAATGGATCCTACATCAACTTTAGCAGAGAAAGATAATGGTGAAATACTTGGAAAAGATAAGCAATGCATAATTTCATGAATTCTACTTAACTATCACACTGCTCCAAGCATTGAAGAATGTTACAAAATGGAAATAACAATGAGGAATACAAATTAACATAGAAGAGGAAAAAATGAACTACAAGACCAACTACACAAGAATCCCTGTAAACATTAGCTGGGCTCTGCAATTTCTATTCAAAATATAACTCGGAAATGTCTTACAGAACACTACAAAATTCCCATAAAGGTTTCAACAATATTTTTCAACCCTTCTGTCTTTAATTACAATGAATTTATAGAGGCCTCTGGAGCTCTAGGCTTGGCTCTCTTCTGAACAGAAAACAGTTGTAATTACTTGATAGCTAACTGAGGCATTTCGCCGTTACAACTTAAAAACAAACGCAGGCGGTATAGGCCTAATCACTTTATTACGTTTACTGGCCTATTTTACTATATGACTAACTACTTCAACGGAAACAAAACAAAAAATTGACCGCTCTAGCTTTGCGGCCTCCATCGCTCACTATTCCCGTAGTTGACATCTTCGAGCTTTTAATCTGCCATTTTCCACGTTGTCTTTACAAAAATGGGTTTTGCAGGCCATCTGAGTCTCTTTGAAAACTTGGAAATTAGGAGTATATTTGTATAGCCAAGAAAACTAACTTTCCAGATAGTGGGATGCAAAGGACGTAAGAGTGTTGCCACCCTATTTCTGAGCTTTCACTTGATCATACAAATTGAAGAAATCACCAGCGTCAGAGGGAACATCTGTTCGGGTTTCCTTGGGTGGGGAAACAGGGGGCACTTCTTCAGTAGGGAGGATCCAGTCTTGGATTATGTCTTCATCAGAGGGTATTTTCTGCTCCTCTTCTTCGTATGTTGTTCCTCCTTTCTGTTGCAGCAAATCCCAACACCCCTGTTGTGTCTCAGGCTCTTCCGGCTCTCTGGCAGAACCGTCCTCCACTTGGTCGAAAGGCATAAGAGGTGGGAGAGTATAATCTTCTACTATCTCGGACAACACATGTCCTGGTGCAAACACTATCTCAGTCCCTTGATCTCTCTCCATGTCTATGATACTGCCTGAAAAAAATAACCAAACAGATGAACTCACCACCCTTTGGAATTCAACGTAAGTTACAGGCCTGGAGAGTCAAGCTTATAATGACCAATAGCGACGGCATCACCATATGAATTATGTTGTCATGATTCTCTGACTTAGACCCTCCAAATTATTTGTCATGATGAATGAGGATAAGATGGATGCAATGCACGTATGACTGTGCATTTCGGATCACACAGACAGGATCCCTGACGGCACTGAGGTGGCTTAGCCCATGTGGCCATCATTAATCTATGGAGGAGATGTCCCTTTCTCATGTGGTAAATGGTGATCGGATCAGGACCGCCGCTTTTCTACTTCTGTGGCTTCCCATTTTGTCGCATATAGATCCGAATTTACTGTTGGATGGAACGTCTCTGCCGACCACGGTGATTTTGGGATTGGTTAACCTGCGGGCGATAAAAATCACCGCCACTATCCTGGGCCCTTGATCCATTCCTGATAGATCTAAGCCATTGCAAAGAGTGCAGTGTTTAATCCACCCACGGTGATCTTGGACGCAACCTTTCTATGCGCACGTTGGATTTGCGCTACCCTTTCCTCACCATAGATCTAGGTTCCCGCTATTCTACACCATTGATTTTCCATGGACTTTTCCTGTAGGTTAACGCCTTCTCTGCTTTTGCAATATTTATGTTTAGTTTCTTGCGCCAAAGACTCAAGGTCGTGGATCTTTGGGGGTGACTAATGTTGTGTCGTTCCTTTATACCTATGTTTGCTGTAGGCCTATTTGCCTACCTTCAATCCCCCAAATAACAACTTTCTCCAGTCGAGGATGCTATCCTCCCTGTGAGGTAGCAAAGAAAATCGTAGACCTAGTGCCTGATCCATTGGGAGGATCCCAATCCTTGGGTTGAGCAATTACCCTATAAGCTGAGGATGGCACTGTACCCTTCTCATATCTAGCCTGAACATATGAGAGGAAAACAATAGAACCTGGCTCTCCTTCTAGACCTTAGGGCCTTCTCTTCAGGCTTTAAGTTCTTCAGGTTTGCCATTAGAACTTCAAAAACAACTATTAGAAGAAAGACATGAAAATATATACAGGTTATCGTACATCAGTTACCTACTTTCTCTAAGATAGGTAATGCTTCAAAAACCTTCCATTTACTGGGCCTCCTGACTAGGCGGACCCATCTTGGTGTTCCAGGATAAAAGAATTTTCTCATCGGTATGCTATTATAATATATCGTCCCATCCACATATGGTTGAATTTTCAATGTTTATCTTCCCTCAGAGCATCCCATTTCAGAACCAGGTCATTTATCTGGAATTGGTCTTCCTTTGATTTCCGGTTAAAAGCACTCTTTATCTTTTCTTGGTGCCCCTGTACTTTTTCGTGGGCTCTACCTCTTAATTCATTCAACTCGACTATCTGGCTTATCCTTCTCTGCATGTGGTTTGGTTCTTCTTCTATCCCTTGCAGCAACATCATGACTGGAAAACCTAGAGATGCTGGAAACACCACTTCGGCTCCGTATACCAGTTGGAAAGGGGACATTCCAATGGCCCTCTTTGTACTTATTCTATCAGCCCACAGGGCATACTTCAGTTTTGTGTGCCAAGCTCTCTTATTGTCCTCCAACAACTTCTTTATGATTCCTACTAGACTTTTGTTGGATGACTTTGCTAGTCCATTTCCTTGGGGATAGTATGTTGTGGAATGATTCAGGCTGATATGATACTTGTGGCAGAAATTTATCATCTTCTTAGAACAAAATGCTGGCGCATTGTCCATCACTATTCTTTTAGGGCACCCAAATCTTGACAAGATATTCTCTTCTAGGAAGTTCATGATAACATCTTCAGTTTCCTTCTTAGTTGGTATGGATTCTATCCACTTAGTGAAATAGTCAGTGGCTGTCAATATCCATCTGTGTTTCCTGACGAGTTAGGATTTATTTCTCCAATAAAGTCTAAGCCCCACTACCGGAAGGGTGCTTCCACTATGACCAGATGGAGGGGTAGTGAAACGACCTTTCTTTTTCCTTCAAATATCTGACATTGGTGACAAGCAACAGTTACGTTATATACATCTGAAAATATAGTAGGCCAGTAGAACCCAGCTCTGAGGATTTTGTTGAATGTCACCTTCCAGGAATGATGTCCACCGCAGTCTCCCTTGTGAAACTCTTCATTTGTGTGTTTAGCCTCTTCCTCAAGAAAGCAATTCAGTAGCACACCTCCAGGGTCCTTCCAGTATAGGAATTGATTCATAATATAGTACTTCGCAGCCTTCAGCTTCACAGCTCTGGCCCTGCTTTTTCTTAACCCTGGAGGGGCTTGTAAATTCTTTAATACATACACAATGTCAGCATACCACGGGGACGCAGGGAATTTTGGCCTCACCTACACCCCTACATCCAGCTGATTTTAATAACCTTGTTAGAAGTTCAACTATAGAGAGTCACAGTTGGCCTCAGTCATTAATTTTGCTTGCCCTTTCCCCTTTATCAATTCAGTGGGTTTTATCTCGAGGTCATATTCTAACAGTACAACAATCCATTTAACTCTTCTTCCTTCTAGGTCTGCTTGGGTGAGGATACCCTTCACAGTGTTGTTTGGGACATGAGCAATGATGTGTGAATGTAGGATATAAACCCTGAAATCCTTTAGTGACTTAATTAGGGCATAGGCCTACTTTTCCATGATATCGTATTTCAATTCTGCATCTCTTAGTACCCTGTTGAAAAAGTCAATTGGTTGTTCAACGTTCTGGGTGTTTTTCTGTAACAGTACCCCTCCCACGGTGCGCTCAGAAGCATAGGAAAAAATCAAAAAATCTTTGGAAAAATCTAGACTGGCTATTACCGGGGCTTTGGTGATGGCGTTCTTGATTCCCTTAAATGAATCTCTTGCTTCCTTAGTCCATTTCACCTGATTTTCCTTTCTTAACATATTTGTAATACTCATCATAATTTCTGCAAAACTGGGAATGAACCTTCTCAGAAAACCCACTTGCCCGATGAAAGATTGCACCTCCTTTTTGCTTCTTGGCTCTCCAACTTTCTGGGTGGCGCTGACCCTCTCGGGATCGATCTTGATACCTCCCTTGGAAATAATATGACCTAAGAGCTTAGCTTCTTCTAAAGCAAAATGTGATTTCTTAGGATTAAAGGAGATACCATATTTTATACACTTCTTAAAAACCTGTTCCAAATGCTTCAGGTGCTCTTCATCAGATTTTGAATACAATGTTATGTCATCCATGTTGACCACCACAAACTTGTCCTTCTCTTCAATAAATGCTATATCCATCGCCCGCTGGAAGGTATCCCCTGCATTCATCAGCCCAAATGGCATTTTAGCGTACATGAAAGTACCCCAAGGAGTGGTAAAAGCAGTCTTCTCTCAGTCTTCAGGGCAGACCTTGATTTGATTGTATCCAGAGAAACCGTCATAGTAGAGATCATTTCTGCCCCTACTACCTTTTGTAATATATGCTCCATTTTAGGCAAGGGGTAATTATCCTTTGGTGAAGCCCTGTTCAAGTTCCTGAAATCTATATAGATTCTAATTTCACCATTTTTCTTCCTTACAAGGACCAGGTTTTCTATCCATTGAGAGAATCTCAAGGTGACAATGATTTTTGCATTAAATAATCTTCTAATCTCTTTTTCTATCACAGGCACCAGCTTAGGGTTTATCCTTCTCAACTTTTGCTTCAAGGGTTTCTCTCCTGGTTTGATTGGGATAGAGTGTTGTATTATTGAGGTATCATATTTGTTCAGTTCTTCATAACTCCATGCAAATGCAGCGGCATGTTTCTTCTTCAACTCTACATATCACTTATTCTTTTCAGCAGGTAGCTTCTTAGACAAGTTTACTATCCGAGGCTCTTCTTTAGTGCCCAAGTTCTGGTCTTCTACCACCTCTTTGGGGATATGATTACTTTTCAATTGAACGATATCCTTCCCCCCCAACATGTTTTTCCACTGCTTGGTTTCTTTTTCTTCTCCCTCTGATTTCTCTTGGTCTAACAATCCTTCTACATTCTCATTTTCAGTATCAATCTGAACATTGGCAAACTCATCAGATAATTCCAAAAATATTTTAATCTGTAAATCATCTTCAAGTACCTGCCAGTATTTAGAATTGTTTGGAATAGAAGGCCTATTTACCACCTCTACCTCGTATTTTTCTTGAGAGAATACAAGAGTTATAAAACCACCAGCCATTGTGGCCAGAGAGTCTGCCACATGATTTTCAAATCTCGGGATCACCCAGATCTTATGTTCAGTGAAAAAGTTCCCAAACATGTCCCAGACTTCGATTCTATAAGCTCTCATCCTGGGGTGCTTTGCCTGATAATTGTCATTCACTTGATTGATTACCAATTCTGAATCTCCAAAAACATGTATCCTTTTTGCCCCCAGATCTTTCAAAGCTCTTAGCCCAAAGAGTAAAGCTTCATACTCAGCCACATTATTAGTACATTCAAAAGTTAGCTTGTATGATAAGGCTGTGGACTCTTGATCGAGAGGTATGATCCAAACTCCAGCACCAGTGCCATTCTTACTCAGTGATCCATCAAAATACATTTTCCACAGTCCTTCCTCATTTTTTTGCCTCTCTGAGGCCTCATGCCTTGCTGCAAACTCCTTATCTTCCTTGACTTCGTGGAAAAATGGGGGCACCGGATCAATATGTGGACCATCATTGAAAAAGATAGAGGAGCCTACGTCTATGTCTACAGCAAATATGGGGTGATTTTCAGGTTTGTCGTCACTGTTAACTGCATAAGCCATTCTTTTCTCTCTGTACAACTTTCTATTGCTTCCAAAAAGTGGTATAGTGGCATAAGACAGGTCCATTTGCATGGTCCCTTTCAATTTTTTTACCCAAGACCTTGATAACAACATCTCAAACTTAGCAGGCAAATCTGCCACCAGTATGTCCATCATCACGCTCTTCACTGGGATCTGGGCAAGGGTTACTACTACATATTTAATTAAACCCAAACATGGTACCTTTCTGGAATCAAAAGAATATAGGTCCTTGTAGGGTCTGGTGACTTCTAATCCCAACTGGTCCACCACCGATTTTGGCATCAAATTGTGTGAAGCCCGAGAATCTATCAGGGCGTTGTGTAATAATTTACCATGGATATTCAAACTCAAATAAAAGGGAGGTACTTCTTCATCATCTATCTCTTCCAGCTTGGTACCAAAGATTATAGTGGGGGCATCATCTATCACTTCCAACATGTCCTGCGCACTTTCTGCCTGTCCCTTCACCAAGTTATTTATCTCTTCCCTATATTCATTGTTTCTTAATAGCTCATTTAAGGGGATAGAGATATTTACCTTAGACAGTTCGGCCCTCAAACTGAATGCTGAAGCTGGCTTCACTGCTTCAGTGACTTCTGGTTGTCTACCTTCTTTAAAATGTTGCCCCTTATCTCCAGAGGCTTTCTGTGTAGCAATCTCTGTCTGTTTTTCTTTTAGTTTCTCCATATTCTGCTGAGTCTTAGGGGGATGAATATGGGTGGCCTTCCCATCACTAATCGGTATTTCCATGCTCCTTAACTTCATCTTCCTTTGAATATCATCCACAGCATTCATGTAGCCCATTTGGTATTGCTCATAATCAAATTCAGCAACCTTATTAGCATTCCCTCTAGCGAAAAAGTCATGTTCTCTCTGGGTTAATTGTACTTCATGGTCCAAGGTGTCAAAAAGATGGATTTGGTCTCCAGCAGACTCTTCAGCTCCTTCCTTGTCCACCGAATGTTTGGGGAAGGGAGGCCTCATCTGGTGGTCTTCTTGATTTCTTGGATTTCTTGGAGGGGGTGGCCTTCTAAAGTGAGGATTTATTATTTGATTTTTAGGATGCTCTCTAGGAGGAGGTTTATTTTCCATGGCCAACCTATCCATCATCTTTTCCATAGTTTTCATCATAGTATCAAACTTGGCATCACTAGAAGATGAGGAGGAAGAGGCTTGGGTTTCCTGCTTCTTTTTATCTGCTTCTGTTTTACCCTTTATTTTCCTGGAGGCCATCATGTTGGCTTCTACCTCCATGGCATCTTTCATCATAGAGGGAAGGGTGGCAGATTTCCTCTCTCTTAAGGTGCACGAGAAATCTCCATCAAAGGCATCTTCATAGTGGAGCTTTGCAGCACCTACCGAGGGATTTAGGTCATCTGGAATAGAATTATAGGCTTTAATAAATCTAGCAGAAAACTCATGAACTGATTCAAAACCTCCCTTCTTCAGATGGTTATACTGGGACAAGACCAGGGCAAGGCTTCCTATCGTCTCCCATCTCTCTAAGAACAGGGTCTTAAAGGCTGCATAATCATTTATAGAAGCATTTGGCAACTGTCTGAACCATTTCTTGGGTTCTCCAAACAAACTCTGAGCAAATAACCTCATCTTAACATCATCATGGTCTACTTCCTCCAAATAAATAAATCTCCAAACCTGTCTACATGTCGTTTGGCAGAAAAACTTCCTTCTGCATCATAAGAGACAATTCTCTGGGCATAATTCTGAGGGAGGTCATGCAAAGGGGCTAGCAGGACCAATGGTGCGAATCTAGCAGCCATGGGTCTGAGTGGATTTTGAGCTTGGGGATGGATATTCTGAGCATAATTACTAGCAAGGATTGTGGTGTGGGTTTTGGGGATCTAAGAACTAGATATAGCATTTTCAGCTTTGATAATAGTCTACAACTGAAGCCAAATAGGGTCTAACAAGTAGGATTCAGGGGCATTCAGACCTTCTTCCCCGAGGCTTAAATAAGACTTAGATATTGATCTTGGTAGAGGCTTTCCAATATCTATTTCTGTAGCAAATTCTTGAAGAACGGGGAGTTCTCCTTTAAACCCAATTTTCTTAATACTATAAGAAGTATCTTTATCCTTTCCGGTCTTATGTCTAAGTAATGTTTCTGGATTTTCCACACTTAACAAAATTTCAGAAATAGGATTACCTCTCGTATGGATCTTTCTTGCGGCCAGGATGCCCTTTGTTTGATATTCCTTCAGAAATGAACTTGGCTCACCGATCTTCCCCAATGGAGTCTTTCTTGAATGTGGATTTTCACGAGTGGAGTCGCTAGTGAAAAGTTGTACAACCGTCTAGAATTTTAGAAATCTTTGTTCGCCCGCAGGGATCTCTCTTCTCTTTGAATATTCAGAGTCCATTTATCGTTCTTCTAGGGATAATAAAATAATCACACTCCCAGACAGCGACGCCAATTTGTTAACACCCAAATTAACCCCCAAGGTTTTGGACAAGGCAATTCAGGGTAACCACTAACCAATCTTTAGACTTAAGCTACTGACCCAGCTTAGTCTGAGAGGGCCCTCTCTACAAACATATGAAAGACTGGAATAATCAAAGGTGTCAACAATGAAAACACACACCAGCATTCATTATCAAGAATACTCAATTACAACAATACAGAAGATCAGATTTCTGTTGGAAAACAAATCATTTAAACGTTGTCGGATGAAACATATGAATTTCTCTTTTGGGCAATGGAGTCACGTCAGACAAAACTCAGGAAAAACTTATTCACAAGGGCTTCATGAATGCATTAACACAGGGGCGAGATAATAAACAGATCATAGTCAAAGTAAATTTAATTGATGGAACAGAGGAGAAAGAAACAACCCATTGACATAAGGCATATAATAATGGATCCTACATCAACTTTAGCAGAGAAAGATAATGGTGAAATAGTTGGAAAAGATAAGCAACGCATAATTTCATGAATTCTACTTAACTATCACACTTCTCCAAGCATTGAAGAATGTTACAAAATGGAAATAACAATGAGGAATACAAATTAACATAGAAGAGGAAAAAATGAACTACAAGACCAGCTACACAAGAATCCCTATAAACATTAGCTGTGATCTACAATTTCTATTCAAAATATAACACGGAAATGTCTTACAGAACACTACAAAATTCCAATAAAGGTTTCAACAAGATTTTTCAACCCTTCTATCTTTAATTACAATGAATTTATAGAGACCTCTGGAGCTCTAGGCTCGGCTCTCTTCTGAACAGAAAGTAGTTGTAATTACTTGATAGCTAACTGAGGCATTTCGCTGTTACAAGTTAAAAACAAACACAGGCAGTATAGGCCTAACCACTTTATTACATTTACTGGCCTATTTTACTATATGACTAACTACTTCAATGAAAACAAAACAGAAAATTGACCGCTCCAGCTTTGCGGCCTCCATCGCTCACTATTCCTGTAGCTGACATCTTCGAGCTTTTAATTTGCCATTTTCCACGCTGTCTTTACAAAAATGGGTTTTGTAGGCCATCTGAGTCTCTCTCAAAACTTGGAAATCAGGAGTATATTTGTATAGCCAAGAAAACTGACTTGACGGATAGTGAGATGCAAAGGACGTAAGAGTGCCGCCACCCTATTTATGAGCTTTCACTTGATCATACCAATTGAGGAAATCACCTGCATCGGAGGGAACATCTGTTCAGGTTTCCTTGGTTGGGGAAACAAGGGGCACTTCTTCGGTAGGGAGGATCCAATCCTAGATTATGTTTTCATAAGAGGGGATTTTCTGCTCCTCTTCCTCGTATGTTGTTCCTCCTTTCTATTGCAGCAAATCCCAACACCCCTGTTGTGTCTCGGGCTCTTCCGACTCTCTGGCAGAACCGTCCTCCACTTGGTCAGAAGGCATAAGAGGTGGGAGAGTATAATCCTCTACTTGGGAGGAAAACATAAGAGGTGGGAGAGTATAATCCTCTGCTATCTTGGACAGCACATGTTCTGGTGCAAGCACTATCTCTATCCCTCGATCTCTCTCCATGTCTGTGATACTACTTGCAAAAATAATGAAAGAGATGAACTCACCACCCTTTGGAATTCGACGTAAGTTACAGGACCGAAGAGTCAGGCTTATAATGACCAATAGCGACGGCGTCACCATGCGAATTATGCTATCATGATTCTCTGACTTAGACCCTCCAAATGATTTGTCATGATGACTGAGGATAGGACGGATGCAATGCATGTACAGCCTTGCATTTCGGATCCCTAACAGCGCTGAGGTGGCTTAGCCCATGTGGCCATCATTAATCTATGGAGGAGACGTCCCTTTATTGTGTGGGAACTGGTGATCGGATCAGAACCACCGCTTTTTTGCTTTTGTGGCTTCCCATTTTGTCGTATATAGCTCCGAATTTACTGTTGGATGGAACGTCTCTGCTGACCGCGGCGATTTTGGGCTTGGTTAACCTGCGGGCGATAAAAATCACCTCCACTATCCAGGGCCCTTGATCCATTCCTGATAGGTCTGAGCCATTTCAAAGAGTGCAGCGTTTAATCCACCCATGGTGATCTTAGACGTGACCTTTCTCTGTGCACGTTGGATTTGCACTACCCTTTCCTCACCGTAGATCTAGGTTCCCGCTATTCTACCGTTGATTTGTTGTGGACTTTTCCTGCAGGTTAACACCTTCTCCGCTTTTGCAATATTTATGTTTAGTTTCTTTTGCCAAAGACTCAAGGCCGTGGATCTCTCGGGGTGACTAACCCTGTGTCGTTCCCTTATACCTTTGTTTGTTGTAGGCCTATTTGCCCACCTTTAATACCCCAAATTCCCTAGAAGACTGGGTCTCTGAATACTCCTTCTCCCTTTGCGAAATATCTTCTCTAAGGCCTAGCACAATTCTGGTGCTAACAATGATGATGATGACGAAGAAGATGATGATGATGGAGATGTTGATGAGGAACCTAGAGATAACAATGATGATGAAGATGCTGATGATGATGATGGTGATGATGATGAAGACGTTGATGATGATGGTGATGGTGATGAAGATGATGATGATGATGATGATGGAGAAGATGATGATGATGGAGATGTTGATGAGGTACCTAGAGATGACAATGATGATGAAGATGTTGATGATGATGATGATGATGGTGATGATGATGAAGACATTGATGATGATGGTGATGGTGATGAAGATGATGGAGAAGATGATGATGATGGAGATGTTGATGAGGAACCTAGAGATTACAATGATGATGAAGATGTTGATGATGATGATGATGGTGGTGGTGATGATGATGAAGACGTTGATGATGATGAAGACATTGATGATGATGGTGATGGTGATGAAGATGATGATGAAGATGATGAAGAAGATGATGATGACGGAGATGTTGATGAGGAACCTAGAGATGACAATGATGATGAAGATGTTGATGATGATGGTGATGGTGATGATGATGATGATGATGAATATGTTGATGATGATGGTGATGGTGATGATGATGATGATGATGATGATGGAGATGTTGATGAGGAACCTAGAGATGACAATGATGATGAAGATGGTGATGATGATGATGATGGTGGTGATGATAAAGACCTTGATGATGATGGTGATGGTGATGAAGATGATGACGATGATGATGGAGAAGATGATGATGACGGAGATGTTGATGAGGAACCTAGAGATGACAATGATGATGAAGATGTTGATGATGTTGATGTATTTGTAACTTCGGAAGATATTCACTTGTATATTACATTTGTACTTTATTGTATATCCAGCAGAGATGTATTATTCCTCTGATTGGAAGTGTCCTCATTTGTATTTGCAAGTGTCGCAAGTTACATTGTAAGTGTCATCATTTGTATTGATGGGTTATTAAACCACCAGTAAGGGGTCAGACCTAGTTAGGTCATGTGGTTGGGTTATTAGGTTTCCTTAGGAAGTCAACCCTATTGGTTTATTGGTGGGACAAGTCAATGTATAAATAGAAGGTGTGCCTCTCTCATTCTATTCATTCACTCACTTCTCAAGCTTGCATAGCTAAGAGAGAAAGTGGCGCACAAGTGGAGGAGGAGGAGTATCTTCTAGAGACATCTCTTTGGGTTTGATCATTGTGATCTTGGTTTGTGGCTTATTCTATCTCTGAGGAATTTGTGGGGTTTTTCACCTTCTTGGTTTTCCCCGAGGAAACTCTGTGTCTATTGTCTCTTGTGTTTATGATTGATATGTTGTACATGTTATTCTCTTAGTGATCCTAGATAATATTGAATGAAATTATCGAAAAATTAACAGATGATGATGATGATGATGGTGATGATGATGAATATGTTGATGGTGATGGTGATGGTGATGAAGATGGTGATGATGATGGTGGAGAAGATGATGATGATGGAGATGTTGATGAGGAACCTAGATATGACAATGATGATGAAGATGTTGATGATGATGATGATGATGATGGTGATGATGATGAAGACGTTGATGATGATGGTGATGGTGATGAAGATGATGATGATGATGATGATGATGGAGAAGATGATGATGAGGGAGATGTTGATGAGGAGCCTAGAGATGACAATGATGATGAAGATGTTGATGATGATGATGGTGATGGTGATGATGATGAAAGACATTGATGATGATGGTGATGGTGATGAAGATGATGATGATGATGATGGATATGTTGATGAGGATCCTAGACATGACAATGATGATGAAAATGTTGATGATGATGATGATGGTGATGATGATGAAGACATTGATGATTATGGTGATGGTGATGAAGATGATGATGACAGAGATGTTGATGAGGAACCTAGAGAGGACATTGATGATGAAGATGTTGATGATAATGATGATGATGGTGATGATGATGAAGACGTTGATGATGATGGTGATGGTGATGAATATGATGATGATGATGATGATGATGATGGAGATGTTCACGAGGAACCTAGAGATGACAATGATGATGAAGATGTAAAATTAACCTGAAGTTTGATTTGCATTAGATCCATATCAAGTAGAGGATATGTGGAGGGAAACATTTTAAAATGTGCCAACTTAGGATTGATTGAATGGTGTTGATGTCATATAATCTTATTGTTGGCTTTGTGACATTTATGATGATAATGAATGGAGTGCTAAGATTGTATTTTGACTTATTTGTGATCATCTATCTAGTTGACATTCTTCTTTTTAGCAAGACATGGGAAGATCATTTGCATCAATTGGACCTACACGTATTTGTAGCAATGTGTAGATAAAAGTTGGTCAACATGAAATACTCATGCAAGCCAACATGCACAGAGCATTGATCATGTGAAGATTTCAATTATTGGCAATGGCATTTCGCATTGGAATTTCATTTCATCTCCTCCCTTCAAACTAATTTTTTTTTACGTTTTGAATTTTTACATTGCCCTTGACACGAAGTTTTAGTGACCAGATAACCCTTTAGCAATGAAGTTAGACTTAAAAAAATATCATTTAATAATATTTTTTTTATTAAAGAATAATTCGTGGAAGTTAATGTTTGGCCACAGGTAATGCAACAAAACACAACTTTCAATTTGAACACGTTGCATTAATGGTGTAATTGAAATTGTGACATTCTATTCCAAATGACTAGGATTTAAAGACCAGACAAATATAGTATGCCCTTTATAGAGGATATTCATGAAAAAACACATTGCTATTGAGACTGTACTATGATGTTCTCCCCTTCCTTTGTCAAAAGAAGATTAATAAGGTTGTTTTTCCAAGGTATAGGATGTTTTGGGTTTTTCAACTATTATTGCATGTGAACTTGCACATACCAAGCTACAACAAATCTTTCACGGAAGTGGATTTGTCTATGTGAATAGATAAGTGAAAATATTTTAGCAACAAGACCTATAAATTTTAACTTGGAAGTATTGGAAATGTACAAAGTGGGATTGAGAGGCTTGATGGTGATTGTAGTAGTGGGCATGATATTGGTTAGAATGAAGTCGTGATAGTGGAATTAAACATTAAGATGGTGACCCTAGAGCTTGGAACCTATCCTAGAAACACGATAGCCTATCCTAAAAACCCTAGTTTGTATTCTAATCACAATGAAACCCTATTATGTATCCTAAGATCTATCCCTAAATTATATTACATATAAAAATTAAATCATTTTCATTGTACATGTATATCCATGTGCATACATTTGAATCCAAATCACTATACACATATATGCATAGTATCTCATCTATATAGCAAGGGTCCATCATCAACTAGAAAACCGTTGTACCAAGCACCAGATACCTAATTTAGAAACCTAATGGTTTGAAATTGGTTGTACCATGAATATTTTTATATGGTGTATATGAACACCTATGACAACCTCTCAATGGATGGAAAACTTAATATTATCATAACATTAGTAAAGCTTAGTCCAACATGTAGTAATGCTTACATGTTCTAGTGTTGATGGCACACTAATGGATGCATGCAACTTGATGAGGGTGTATGTGTGACTCCATTGATGTAATGCAAGTCCTAAATGTATTTAACAAGTGTCTAAGTGTCCAATAGATGAATTAGGATGTCCTAATACCCCTCAATCCCTTCCTGACAGAATTCGAAAGCATTTTGGGTATTGGGGGTAACAAGTTGGTGTGTTGAGGTGGATATAACCTCAAAAATACACCTCATAGTAGTCATTTATTGTAATGTCAACTATATGTGTTTAAGTCAACATGTCTACATAATATTAGATCGCTATCACATAATGATAAATTAAGGAAGTCCTAATTGTAAATGGAAGTGGATGTGATGGTCATCAAATCAAAGGTGGATATATCCATGAGTGAGAATTAATGAGCTAGATATACATTGTGCTCAAGGTTGTTCTATTTGTATGGTGACAATTGATTAAGAAATGATTCCATAACTTGGTTATTAATTTTTTGCATGATCTTAAGTAGACAAATTGGTCAATATAAATACTAGTGACAACATTTCATTATGTAGAGTATGGACATTTTGGATCTCATTATGTAGAGCTATTAAAAATCATGTTGGATCTCATTTTAACCTTTTAACAACAATGGACAATTTCTATTTTTAAGTATTATTTTCCTAGTACTCAAGTTCCCAATATATATCTTATGTGCCATGAGGTGTGATTTGTCCATCCATTTATTCCGTTTGTTTTTAGATTAATTCTCACATTGTTTCAGTTAGCCTACGTTTGTAATGTTTTCTTAACATAGATACCATTACAAGCTTTTACATGTGGAAAGATAAACCGAGCTGAACTATGATATCCAAATTCTCTTCTAAGATCTAGGTAAGCTTCAGGTTGATTCACATTATCAACTAATGCATGGACATCATTGGTACCAAAAATTAAGACCGCATGCCATGGATGGATAGAAGTAAAAAAACAAATTTAGACAACATCACATCATGATACACACAACATGAGACAACAAGATACTAATATAAACAACATCGATATAGATAACATAACTAAAAATCCATTACATCAAGGCTACAAAACTCATCCAAACATATACAATTTCTAGCAAATAGTGGAACATGGTTCCCAATGTACATACAATGGCAATTCGTGCCCTATAGAAAATGTGACAACTCATGCCGTATATCCAAAATACATGGCAACTCGTGCCGTAGATACAAAGTACATGGAAATGGGTGCACAAAAGTGCCACATCATGGCTAATGTACATAACATGGTGTGTCAAGCATTGTGACCACCCCCGTCACTCCCAGGCGCACCTCCAAAGTCGATTTTCCTACTTTTCGAGCTACTGGTGCCTCGAGTCTTGCTCCATCTAGGAGTAGACCGTCTCTCTGGGCTCTGGAACAAATGATATAAGATACTATCATTTTCAAGCATTTGAAACATTTACCACATTTATAAAACAAATGTAGAAATCGAATCTTAAATAGATCACCTCTGATGCGAGTGGGAAACGTGAGGTAGGTGTCCTAGATCTGTGGAGCCTCTCAGCAAATCTAGCCTACAACATTTACAACAATCATTTCATTGAAAAGTAATAATTGCTTAAATTAATTTTTGTTAATGCAACAAAATATTTTCATAAATTAGCTTGATTCTCACCATGAACACCTCCGACGATGGACATGGATGGGCTTCTGGGCTAGTAGGTGGAGCATATGGCTAGACAAATAGCTTCAATGCAGTCACGGGGGGGGGGGGGGGGGGGCATAGATGTAGTGGCATCCACTACAGGTGCAACCACTAGAGATATAGATGAGGATACTGGAAGAGTAGATTCCAAAATAGTGGTGGGAATTGGGGATGATATGGTGGGAGAAGACATGGTGGTATGGGGTGGAGGAGGACGTCGTGGATGATGAACCCCTGTTAATTGTATGATAGAGGGTATCGAACAAAAAGGACTAGGGGGATGTTGAGGGATGGTGCATGGGATGGCAGTCCTACATAGAGGGAGGAGGATGGACGAAAGGGAGGTTGTGGATGAAGAGGGGAAGCTAGAAGGAAGGGGGGGCATTGACAAATGGGGGAGGATGGATAGACAGGGGGGCATGGATGAATTGGGGAGGATGTATAGATGGGGGGGGTGTGGACGAGTGGGGGAGGATGGATGGAGGTGGGAGTATGGCCAGAGAGGGGAGGCTAGATGGAAGGGAGAGGTGGACGGATGGAGGGTTCTAGATGGAAGCGAGGGGGGGGGATCATGGGAGAGGGTGGAAACATAGGACTAAAATGGGGACCTGCAGCTATTGGTGGCACCTACATATACATTTGTAATATCACAATTTAGTAAACAAACAATAAATTAAACCATAGTAAGTCGTAACAATTCAAATTAAAAGCATGCTTATAACTACACATTGTACCTATGTATATGGTGATCTGCCAATCCCTGGTGGGGATGGTTGATCACCGTAGTCAGGGAACACTTGTGGACACCAAAATACATGCTTGTTATGAACATGTTAAACAAGTCATTATTTAGGCAATCAAGATATTCAAAAACATTGTACGAACTATCAACGTGTATGCCATAAATATAAATACTTAAGTAATATAAATGACATAAGTAATAACAATATTGTGTGAGGTACTGAAAATACCTCTGTGTGAGGTGCTGCAATTTCATTTGCAACTGCCATTGCTGCATCCAGGTTGGGAGATCCTATGTTCTCCCATGTTGGTGTCTCAGCTCTGAATAACTGTACATTGAAATAATAGTCTAAGTCAAACAAGAATACTTTAAAAATACTTTACAAGTTACCAAGTGATGATTGAAAACACATTAAAAAAATTGTTGACTTGATCCATGTAAAAGTCCTCGAGCCAAGGCAAGTGTGCCCGAAATGGGGACAAAGATGTGGCATTGTCCCCGTCGAACTAGAATTCCCAGCATGGCTATCATCGGTCACAGGTCTATCCTGGCCCTGTCATGAAGGCCCTGCACCTAGATCTCTATCAAGGTCACCCGACCTCTCCACTGTAGTCGTTGCTACAAAGGAGGTGTGTCTGAGGAGTCCATGTGCAACATTCCTCATTGCCTCCTCAATCTGATCAAGCTTGTGGGGTAACTAAGGTGGCTGGGGAGAGGGGTTGGGGTCATGCCTAGGAGCTAGTGGCCCTCTCAGTGTGTTCATCCTGGCAGCAAGTTGATCTTGGGCAGAGCCATACCCAACACCCTGGAACTTGGTTATGTCAAATTAGTTGACATGTAAATCGAGCATAAACTCAGCCCACAGTTGTCGAAGGAAGTACTGTGGAACCTCCCTATTATTGCATGGAGGTTTATCATACACCATGAACCACCTCTGCATCCAATTTTCCCTCCATGGTTTGTAATGACACCAATCCATGCAGACACGTAGATTTCTAGCGTTGGGTGGTTGTTGTGTTCTTGGATCGGTGAACACACTGTGTAATTGGGCCTTTGTAATATTCAAATATTTTATTGCTTCCTTGGAAATGCCCGTGGAGTAATACTCCTGCATACTAGCTCTATATTCAATCATGTCGGTTAATTGGGGATGTGGATGGATGCGGGAGTCAATTGAGCTCTCAATTGACGTGGCAAGAGACACTTGAGATGGTTCCCCTTGTTTCTTAGTTCTCGAGTGTGCACTCTCATTTCATTTACATAATGGTTAACGTCATCTTGTTCAACATTTGGTTGGGGGTTTTGGTTTTCTTCGGCATTGGGTCTAAGATTTGGGTTTTCTTGTGTTCCACCAGACTCCGGGTTAGTATTTTGTTCACTCATTGTCTCGGTTTACAATCTACAATTGAGAATTGGTCCATTGTTTTAAAAATTTGGGAATTATTAACAATTTAATAAACAAAAAAAAATTGACACAAAGAATGAATAAAATGACAAAAAAATTCAAAATTACCTATCCAATCGACATGTTGATGAGTTGGTGGATCGAATTGGTGTATTTTGGAGTGCAAATGGCATCTTATGGTGGCTGTAGTAACACGCACATGGAGGGAAGTCGTACTTGGCTCCAATGACAAGAATGGGGAATTCAACTCTATTCTTTTTTTTAACAGGAGCACGTGCGCGCCCCTAAGCGTGTACGCGCCAGCCACGCACACACGCCCCGGTTTGGTACCGAACCTAGCAGCGTGTGCACACTGCCTTAGGTGTGTGCGCGTAGTTGTTTTATTCCCACTAGCGCATCCCCATTGCAACGGTTTTGGGGAGCAACTTTGTGCGCCCGCCCTTGAGAAATATGCATAAACATACAACAATAACCTTGCTAACTATAATCAATAGCAAGAATCTATTAGTCTATCCTTCTATCCATACAAGAACTAAATAATCAAATAGTAAGTAAAATACAAGAAGAAAATAAATAGTACACCAGATACTTCTTTATTCTTCTGAAATATCCAATATTACACAGTTCCACCCACATATCCATATCACAGCTTTATAATTACAATATCTTTAAACATACCCAAAAGGGTCTCCTTCTCCTCTATTATATAGCTAGAGGTATGGAAGAATATCATCCCATAATACATGTGGAATAAATGATTTACCACCTCATTAGATAATGAGTTGTAATAGTAGAATATTATTCCATGATGCATACGGGATAACTCATTGTTCATAAGGTAGAGATAATTATGCCTTCCTTTGAGAGATAAGACATCATAGCATCTTACAACGTCACAGTAGACATCATTACACTTGAAATATTAACATTACACATTCCAACACTCCCCCTTTGTGATGAATAAGAAGAAGGAATGCACATGGGGGAAGATGGCATTAAATTAACATTTCCCCTTGATGACAACTTCTCGCATTCCCAACAAACTTGAACAAAGATGCACAAACTTCACTTATGTCATGGATTTGGTGAATATATCTGCTACTTATTATCTCGTGGGACAACACTCCAAACAAATAACACCATCCACAATAAGATATTGAATGTAATGAATATCAATTAAGTCAATGTGTTTAGTCTTGGAAAGAGACACTAGATTATATGCAAGCTAAATTGCACTATGATTGTCACATATTAACTCTGTTGGAGATTTATGAACCAATCCAAAAACTCTAAGAACATGTTGGATCCACAATATTGATTCTTTAGCTACTCATTCTCTACTTCACAAGAATAAAGAGTAAGAGTTCTCAACTTCTTACTAGATCATGAAATGAGACCTGAACCAAGCTTAAATATGTACCCTGTAGTATACTTTCTATTTGAATTATCCCTCACCCAGTCAGAATATGTATAACCAAGAAGTAAAATTATAGCCCTAATAGAATAGACAATTACACCATAATACAATGTCCCCTATAAATATATAAGAATTATCCTCTGTTAGGAACCCATGTCAACCCTTCTATTTACTTTGTTAGTATATTGTTGTTGGACACATATGCTTTGTAAGTCGTCCCGTAGTATTTGTTGATCCATAGTTTGTCTTATTGTTGTTGGACGCATATGCTTTGTAAGTCGTCCCGTAGTACTTGTTGATCCATAGTGTGTATTGGACCATGGTTTGTATTGACACATGGTATTGACCCATGGTATTGGCACCTAAACTTAGTATATAAGTTTGTGTTGAGACTAATGAAGGCACCGTGAAGTTATTTGTATTGAGATTGCTCAAAGGAGGTTGCCCCCTTGAAGTGGCTTGCGATCAATATAAAAGTGATTCTGAGTTATGTTATTTATGCTATCTTGTGTGTTTTCATTAATTAAATATTGCAGGTTCTTCACATCTGGTATCAGAGCACTTTCTTGGGCTCGCTAGGTGAAATTTCTGCCAAAAAAATTTTCGCATCTATTGTAGCTCCGGATCTGGAAATAATCCCTATCCACTTAACTGTGGGAAGTACTTGGGCATAAGCCCTAAAACTCATTGTGAGGAGTACCACAGGAACCCCAAAGCAGCTGGCCCATTGAGAGGACCTACCAGTGAAAAGGACAACGACCCCTACCTGATTGACTAGTTCCCACCCATGAGGTAAACCAAGAGCTGTCGTTTGTGGAAAAGTGGTTATCAGTTTTACCTGAGCCGTGGAGTGAGGGGTACTGCCCCAATACGCAAGCCATCAGACATCATTGGTGGCCGAGTGAATCCCCTGAACCAATAGGAAGCCGAACATACCTCGGGTCCATATCTATTTTCAGCTGATAAATCACAGATTTCCTCTGTCCAGAACTATTGCCGATCACTTTCGCGTCATTTCAGATCTATCTGTTGCTGATCCCTTCAGCGTCGTTTTAAATCCATCTGTTGTTGATCCCTTTTGCGCCATTGCAGATCCATCTGTTTCCGATCCCTTCTGCGCTGTAGCAAATCCATTCTGAAAAAAAAAATCAGTTTTTTCACCATATCTCCCTCGTTTTCACTCTGTTTCCCTTAAAAATTCCTCGGAACCACTATAATCCCATTCTTCATATTTCATTCCTGAGGACCCTATCCCAAATTCCACTTCCCAAAGCCCAAAATCTCACATTTGTCTATTTTTAAGGTTTTCCATAACTTCTTCAATTTTCACCCACTCACCTCCAAATTTTGCCACCGTGTTCATTCCCTATTTATGCTTCTTTTTCCCTCTTTGACAAATTTTCTCATTCTTTCACCCCACTTCTAAAATCCCCATTTTTTTATTCCCTTCCCATCAGAAAGTGTCCAAAACCTAGTCAAACCCCAATTACCCATCTGAGTTTTCCCCAAATCCAAATTTCCCTTTACTAAATAAGCTTTTGTTTGTGTTTTTCTATCCACCCCCCCCCAAAAAAAAAAAAACAATAAAACTCCCGGGTATAGTTGTCACCTGCACAGGAGAAAAAACCATGGAGGAAGCACTTGCAGCCATCCAAACCAAACTCCAAGATCTGGATGAAAAATTTCTCAGCCTCCATCTTCAGCATTCAGCCATGAACAATAACCGACAGCAAGAATCTTCTACAGCCAATGGGTTCTCTTCTTCAAGCAATTTTCGTGGTACGAACCTTGAATTTCCTCGCTTCAATGGTACTAATCCGACTGGATGGATCTATCATGCAGAACAATATTTCAGTCTACATAATACTTTTGATGTCCAAAACGTTCCACTTGCATCCTTTCATTTGGAATAGGAATCCCTTCAACGGTACCGTTGGTACATCAAGGCGCATGATGAGTCAAAATGGATAGATTTTTGCCAACTCCTTTTGCAAGGATTTGGTCCTAGTGCTTTTGATGACTTCACCGGAGCACTCACTAAACTTCATCAAAGTGGCACTGTGATAGAGTATCATACAGAATTTGAGAAACTAGCCAATCACACAGAAGGATTGTCTGATGAATTCTACAAGAGTTGTTTTATCAATGGTTTTAAGGATGAAATCTGGTCAGAGGTTAAAATGTTATGTCCCAACACAATGATGGAAGTCCTAGTGTTGGATAAGTTGGCAGAAGACAAGATTGCAGCCCAACAATGCTCCAAATCCACTTTTCTAAAATATGGGTTCTCAATGACCTCCCATCCCGCCAGCTCCTCAACCAACTCCTATCAAGCATTTGTCTGAAACAGAGATGCAGGCACGTAGCGAAAAAGGGCTTTGTTATAATTGTGATGAGAAATTCACTCGGGGACATAGATGTGTTCAACAAAATCTCTATCTCTTAGATATGGATTCTCCGCCTGCCTCTAAAATTGGTGAAGAAGCTCCAAATACAATGGATGATCAAGTCGACATTCAAGAGCCGCCTATGGACCCCCCATCTCAGGATGAACAGCCAGAGATATCTCTCCATGCTTTATCCGGTGTCACCACCCCCCCAACAATGCGGATTAGGGGTTACTTCAATAAGTTTCCTCTTACAATACTCATTGATTCTAGTATCACTCATAACTTCATTGACCCTCAGATCACCAAACATGCTGATTGTTTTGTCCATCCTTGCTCCAACTTTGAAGTCATGGTCGCCAATGGGGGCACCTTACCTTGCAATGGAAAGTGTCACAATGTGCGTATATCTCTAGAATATTATAACTTGCGTCTTGACATGTTTTCCTTGTCCCTAGGCGGATATGATGTGGTTTTGGGCATTCAATGGTTACGCACACTTGGCCCCATCTTATGGGATTTTGCTGAACTTTGGATGCAGTTTTCCGTCAGTGGGATACAACAAAAATTTAAGGGCTTACAACAAGTGTCTCTCCGCATCATCAGTTCACATCGCCTAGAAAAGATCCTTAAGAAGAATTCACATGGTGTCATCACTCAAATCCATTCCATTCAAATGCACCCATCAACGGTCTCCCCTACTGCCTTGGATAGATATGCAGGTGTCCTTGCTGAACCAGTGGGCTTGTCTCCTTTAAGAGACCTTTATGGTAAGAATTTATCTGTATCTACATTTCAACAGGAAATGATGGCTATTTTGCATGCAGTACATAAGTGGCAACCGTACCTATTAGGGAATTATTTATGCATCAAGATTGATCCCCAGAGTCTAGAAAATTTCCTGGAACAATGGGTCTCCTCCCCAACACACCTAAAATGGGTTATCCAACTCATGGGTTATGCCTATGCGATCACTTACAAGAAGGGTAAGGACAATATGGTGGCATATGCTCCTTCTCTCACATTTGATGACCCAACTTCTCTTACAGTTATTTCTCTGCTTGGTCCAAATTGGTTGCAATCTGTTCAACAGGGCTATCTCTTCTATGAACTCCATGCTTCTTCATCAGCATGGAACTCTGGGTTCCTCAAAATGTATGACCAGGAACAATGTAACTTCTTTTGGCAGGGACTGAAAATGACAATTCAATAGATGGTGGCTGACTGTGATACTTTCCAGGTCAACAAGGGTGAAACGACACTCCTTTCGGGACTGCTCAAACCCTTTCCCATCTCTACACAGATTTGGACAACTATTTCTATGGATTTCCTAGAAGTGCTCCAGTGGTACAATACCACATCTAAAAGGACACCATATGAAGCAGTCTATGGACAGCCACCGCCAATTCTTTTTCCATACACCCTCAGCAGCTCCCCAGTTCAGGAAATTGACTCGGTTCTTCGAAACTGCAATCAGATTCTTCTCATTCTGCAGGACAATCTTCACATGGCAAGAATTCAACTAAAACAATAAGTTGATTAGCACCATTCTGAGTACAATTTTCATGCAGCTGATATAGTTCTTGTTCATCTACAACCTTCCAAGCAACCCTCCCTGAAACTCAAAAGGCATCAGTGGCCCGGAATGCAACCCGAGGATGCTATAGGGGAACCACTCCTTTAGATTCTGTATCAATTTCCACATCTAAAGCTTTGAGGACAAAGCTTTTTATAAGGGAGAGGGGATGTTAGGAACCCATGTCAACCCTTCTATTTACTTTGTTAGTATATTGTTGTTGGACACATATGCTTTGTAAGTTGTCCCATAGTATTTGTTGATCCATAGTTTGTCTTATTGTTGTTGGACGCATATGCTTTGTAAGTCATCCCAAAGTAATTGTTGATCCATAGTGTGTATTGGCCCATGGTTTGTATTGACACATGGTATTGACCCATGGTATTGGCACCTAGAATTAGTATATAAGTTTGTGTTAGACCAATGAAGGCACTGTGAAGTTATTGGTATTGATCTTGCTCAAAGGAGGTTGCCCCTCGAAGTGGCCTGTGATCAATATAAAAGTGATTCTGAGTTCTGTTATTTCTACTATCCTGTGTGTTTTCATTAATTAAATATTGCAGGTTCTTCACATCCTCATTGCTTTCTAATGACTTTCATGAGGCATTTGCATAAATATTGAAACCATGATGACTAAAAAAGAGAGATCAAGCCTCATTTGTGTCAAATAGATCAAACTCCCAACAAGTTGACGATACAAAGTGGAATCAACAAGAGGAGTATCACAATCAATAGTTAATTATACACCGGACTAAAATGGCATTGGTGAAGGCTTACAATCACTCATATGAAACCAAGCAAGTAAATATGTATTATACTTAGGCTAAGAAAAGAATATACCATCAGCCATATTCCAAATTTTAAGACCCAAAAAATAATGCAATAGGCCTAAATATGTCATTTCAAATGGATTCTTAAGATTATTCTTCAATTCATGTATAAATGCAAGCTAGATGGAAGTAAGGATTAGATCATCCACATAAAGTAACACAATGAGGACATCATCATCAAACTTCCTAACATATAGATTTGGATCAAATTTACACTATTTGAAACCATTCTTCAAGAAATAAGTATTAATTTTCTCATACCAAGCTCTAGGTGCTTGTTTAAGACACTATAAATACCTATTTAATTTTCATAGAAAACTTAAAGTTCTAGCAGTGATAAAACCAGGTACACACACACACACATATTCACAAATATCACCATTCAAAAACGCACCCTTGACATCCATTTGGTGTATTTCCCATTGATAAGATGCAACATGAGAAATTTCAAATTATGGTTCTCATTGTGTTCATTTTAGCAAATGGAGCAAAAGTTTCAGTCCTTCAATTTGTCCTTCTATAGTAAACTCTTTTTTATATATCCATTCACAACCAACAAAATTATTTCTAGGAGGAAGGGGAACAAGAGTCCAAGTCTTTTTCTTTATTAATGAGTCATACTCTATAGTCATTTCTTTTTCCCATCTAGGTTTATCTTTATCTTGAGAATAGGAGGAGGGATCATCTGTGGCCAATAATTTAGTCATGAGAGAAAATATATATAGTTCATCGAGTATCAAATGGAATACCAATATCAAAACTTGAGGATTCAAGAATTTTATGAGCCCAAGCAAGAAGAAGAGTAGTGTTACAAACCATGCTAGTATCTTCAGAACATTTAGGTGGATCACTTGAAGAAGAAGGTGAATTAGGATCTAGATTAAGCATAAAAGTAGAGGAAACAGTAACAGATATAGGAGATGTTGGTTGTGGAGCCTGGTCTCCAAATTCACAGATATTATTATCCAGTCGTGTTTGTACCCCAGTTTTATATGATATGTAGGTGGACTGTTCACTCACCCCAGTGGGGAGGCATCTCCCCCCCACGGGGTTCCAGGGGGGAGCATCGCCCCTGGCTGGGGGGTTTGGGGAAACGCCCCTGAGAAATTTTTTGGGGGGCTGTTTTCACCAACAGATTTCGGGCCCATAGTTTTGGGTATCCCATGGTATTTTCCCATTGTATTTACCTTATAAAAGAAAGACATTATAATACGGCTAGGGTTGATGTATTAGGTTTTATGCATTGTAAAGATCTCTGAGATCAGAAGAGAGACTGTGAAACAGTGAAGAGGAAGTGCAGCGGTTGTGCTGCAGGTTGTATCCCTTCACTTTGCTGGACAGAATAATAATAAGGACTGGCAACTTCAGTGTGGACGTAGCCCAAGTTGGGTGAACTTAGATATATCTGTGTCTCTCTTGTAATGTGTGTGTGATTATATTTGCATTTTCATTTATTGTTATTGCTCTGCGATCCTGTTTTTCTAACAATTGGTATCAGAGCCAAAAGTTTATTTGGCAGATAAACCCGCAGGAAGCTAGGCTTTCTGGTTCGAGTGGGAGCAATGGCAGAAGAAGAAAATTTTAAGGTCGAGAAGTTTAACAGCCAAAACTTCCAGTTATGGAAAATGAAAATGGAGGACTATCTGTACCAGAAGGATCTATTCCTACTGTTGGGAGGAAGAGCAAAGAAGTCGGCGGCCATGAAGGATGAAGAATGGGAGGTTCTTGACAAAAAGGCTATGGGAACAATACGGCTGAGCCTGGCTTCGCCGGTGACTTTCAATATCTCAAAAGAAACGACAATGGAGGGTTTGATGAGCGCACTGGGTAAGGTGTATGAAAAACCCTCGGCCTCCAACAAGGTATTTCTAATAAAGTGTTTATTTAATATGAAGATGTCTGAAGGTGGACCTGTTACTGATCATTTAAATGAGTTTAATATGGTTACAAATCAACTAAGTTCTGTAAGTGTGAACTTTGATGATGAGGTTAGGGCTCTTCTAATCTTGTGTTCATTGCCAGAAAGTTGTAATAGCTTGGTCATGGCTGTAAGTAACTTTGTCTCTGGTTCAAACACCTTGAAATTTGATGTTGTTATTCTTAGCGAGGAAATGCAAAGAAAAAACACAGGTGAGACATCAGGTAATGCATTGACCATGGAGAGCAGGGGAAGACAAAAGGAGTGAGGAAAGAGCCAAGGTAATTGTGGCAAGTCTAAAACGGGAAGATCCAAGTCCAAACTGGGAAAAATAGAGTGCTGGAACTGTGGAAAGAAAGGACATCTGAAGAAAGACTGCAGATCTCTAAAGAAGAAAGGAGATGCACAAAAGGAAACTACCCAGGAAGCAAATGTAGTAGGTGATGTGTTACAAGATACTTTGATTCTTGCATTAGATAATACAAGTGATTATTGGGTAGTAGATTCAGGGGCTTCATGTCATGCTACACCCCATAAGAAATATTTTCATGATTATGTTCCAGGCGATTTTGGACATGTTTTATTGGGTGATGATAAGCCATGTAAAATTGTTGGAATGGGTAAGGTATGGATAAAATTTAAGAATGGAACTGATTGGCTGTTGAAAGATGTTAGGCATATTCCTGCTATGAAAAGAAATTTGATATCAATAGGGCAGTTGGGAGATGGAGGCTATCTATCTACATTTGGAGAAAAGTGGTGGAAGATCACTAAAGGATCAATGGTGATAGAAAAAGGACACAGGGTAAGTACATTGTATTTATGTCCTCATAATACTGACCATTATATCTATTTAACTTCCACAGGAACAGATACAGCATTGTGGCATCATAGGCTTGGCCACATGAGTGAAAAGGGGATCCAGATTCTCCGCTCAAGGAAGTTGCTACCAGATTTGAAGCAGGTAAGTTTGGAATTCGGTGAAAACTATGTTTATGGAAAACATAAGAGAGTCAAATTTCTCAGGGTTGGGAAACAGAAGAAGAATGAAAAGTTAGAGCTCGTGCATACAGATGTATGGGGACCAACTCAGGTACAATATCTTGGTGGCTCTCATTATTATGTTACATTTATTGATGGTGCAACTAGGAAAAATTGGGTTTATTGCATTAGACAGAAATCTGATGTGTTTGCTACTTTTAAGAAGTGGAAATCTTTGGTTGAGAATGAGACAGGAAAAAGGTTGAAGTGTCTCAGATCTGATAATGGAGGTGAGTACTGCAGCAAGGAGTTTGATAGTTACTGTTCATACCATGGTATTCGTAGAGAGAAGACAGTCCCAGGAGCCCCACAAGAAAATGGTGTGTTAGAAAGGATGAACAGAACGATCATGGAGCGTGCAAGGTATATGAGACTGCATGCAAGGTTGCCCTTACAGTTTTGGGTGGACACTGTAATTACTGTTGTTTATTTAATAAACAGAGGACCTTCAAGTGCTTTGGATGGTGGTATTCCAAAGGAGGCATGGACAGATAAAAAGGTAAACTACTCATTTCTGAGAACGTTTGGTTGTGAAGCATTTGTCCATATTGATAAATAAAATAGAAAAAATCTTGAAGCTAAATCCAAGAAATGTACCTTCATTGGATATGGGGTTGATGATTTTGGTTATCGCTTATGGGATTATGAAAATCACAAAATCATTAGAAGTAGAGATGTCATATTCAATGAAAAGGTCATGTATAAAGATTAGTTGTAGGAAAATAAACAGGAAAAGGAAAATAGAGAGTACACAGTGCTTGATGAAATTCAAGAAAATGAAGTGTTGATGTATATGTAACTTCGGAATGTAATTCATCTATGTATTTCATATATATTTATTGTACCCTTATAAGAGAGTGTTATTCCTCTATAAGGAAGTGTCGTCATGTGGATTGACAAGTGTCGCAAGTGTGTGTACATGCCGATGGGTTATTAGACCACCATGTGTGGGGTAGGCCCTAAAATATATATTATATTGTGGATGTATCTAGATAGACAAGTCGGCCCCATAAGGTGACTGGGCAAATAGGTTAAGTATAAATAGAGATCGGGAGATCTCTATTTGGATCATTTTGGAAAGACACACTTCTCTCACTCAGAAAGTGGCGCACTAGTGAGGAGGAGGATCATCTACTCTAGGAGACTATCTCAAGTGTATTTTGGTTGTACTTTGGTTGAGCCATTGCTCTCTCTATCTCTGAGGAAGTTGTGGGGTTTTTCACCTTAGGGTTTTCCCCACGGAAACTCTGTGTCTCTTATCTCTCATTCTTTTGATTCTTGTGATGCTTGTCATGCTTATTGTGATTGTTATGCATTGATATACTGTATATGTTATTCTCTCATTAAAGATCCAAGAGTATTGTGATTTAATGCTCAAAATTTAACATGGTATCAGAGCTAACCTGAGAAGAAGACATTTTGCAATGACGGAAACTTGAGTTTCTTGTTTATTTGGTTTCTCTCCACAGTTTTTGGAAAAGCAGTATAGTAGATTGACTCTACTCATCAAGAAAAATCTATCTATCCAATCAGAATTCAATTCTGAGCATTTTCAGAATTGGCCCTAAAAATTAGGGTTTCCACAAAAATAGGAATTTCTGAAATCTTAAGCCATAGCTGGAATCTCCTTGCAAAAATTGAAGTTTAGAGCTTTGGTTCGAGATTTTTGGCTGGGTAGATCTCCGGGAAACTCAAACCCTAATTCAGGGCTCTCCCCAGTGAACCCAGGAGGACAAAAAGGCAAATCTGAAGGGTAAAGCTTTGCTGATCTCAAATTCTGAATACACCAGGCTGATCAGCTCATCAAGGTGCATCTTTATATCCTTTCAGAAAGTTGAAATTCACATTTTGAATTTTTAGGGTTTTTTCGACAAACCCTAATTCAGGACCAGATCCAGTTTTCAGCATTTCAAGTGGTAAGACCTAAATCTTTTCTATTTCATTTGAAGTACTCTTTAAGATGTCTCACCACACCAAGCTTGAGGATAAGCTTGAAGGGGTTGATAACTTCCGAGCTTGGAAGTATAGGATTGGGTTAATCCTGGAAGAGAATGAGTTGGACTCATATATAAAAGAAGACATCCCTATCCCAGAGGATGAAGATGTTGGTTGTGGAGCCAGATCTTCTAGTCTCATAGATGATATTGTATCAGCCGTATTTGTACCCCAGTTTTATATGATATGTAGGTGGACTGTACAGTCACCCCAGCGGGGGGGTGTGGGGGGGCATCGCCCCCCCACGGGGTTCCAAGGGGGACCATCTCCCTTGGTTGGGGGGTCCGGGGGCCAACGGTCCCTCGGTGGGGGTTCAAGGGCAACGCCCTCGAAGAAAATTTTTGGGGCTGTTTTCGCCAGCTGTTTTGCAAGCCCATGGTTTTGGGTATCCCGTGGTATTTTCCCATTGTATTTCCCTTATAAAATAAAGACATTGTAATACAACTAGTGATGATGATGTATTAGGTTTTATGCATTGTAAAGATCTCTAAGATCAGGAGAGAGACTATGAAACAGAGAAGAGGAAGTGCAGCGATTGTGCTGCAGGTTGTATCCCTTCACCTTGCTGGACAGTAATAATAATAAGGACTGGCAAATTCAGTGTGGACGTAGCCCAAGTTGGTTGAACCACGATATATCTGTGTCTCTCTTGTAATGTGTATGTGTGATTATATTTGCATTTCTGTTTATTGTTATTGCTCTGCGATCCTGTTTTTCTAACAGAAGAGGCTAAAGTATTGCATAAGAAGAACTTGGTCAAGGCAAAGAGAATCATTGCTGATTCTATCAAAGACCATCTCATACCCCATGTGTCTTCTCTAAAGACACCCAACGCTATGTTTGACTCTTTGACCAAGCTATTTGAAGGAAAGAACATAAATCGGAAGATGACCCTACGGAATCAATTGAAAGCGGTCAAGATGTCGAATGGAGAAACCATTCAATCCTATTTCTCCAAGGTCTCTCAGATCAAGGAACAACTTGAAGCTGTAGATGAAATGGTGGAGAATGGTGAAATTGTTATGACTACTTTGAATGGCCTACCTAGGTCATGGGACTCTTTTATCTAGGGGATCTGTGCCAGAAAGAAGTTAATCTCCTTCAACAGATTATGGGAGGAATGTTCTCAAGAAGAAGCAAGGCTTGTGGCAAGAGAAGAGAAGATGGGAAATGAAGATCAAGCTCTCACAGCTCACACTAAAAAGGGCAAGTTCAAGAGGGAGCCATTCCATCACAAGAAGAAATCTTCTCATCATTTTCACAAAGACAAGAAAGATCTAAGGTGTTTCACTTGTAATGAGAAGGGTCACTTTGCTTCAGAATGTCCCAAGAACAAAAGGTACAAACACAACAAAAACAACTCCAGCAAGAAGAAGAAGGGTAACAAAAGAAGGTACCATGCTCATGCTGTCGAAGATGATGAACCTCCAAAGAAGAAGGTTAGGGCAGAAAGTGATGATAGTAATGATGACTCATCAAGTGAAGAAGAGTATGTTCTAATCTATGCTCTCATAGGTACTATCTCCCATGGTTGTAATGATTGGTTAATTGACAGTGGGGCTTCCAAACACGTGACTGGGTTTAAAGAATCCTTTGTAAATCTGTCTGAACATGAATCACCCCATAAAGTGAAACTTGGGGATGATTATCAATATCCCATCAAAGGAAGTGGTGAAGCCTCCTACAACCTAGATTCTAGAAAATATTTGAAGATGAAAGAAGTCCTTTATGTACCTGGGCTCAAGAAGAACTTACTCTCCATCTTTGCATTGGATACAAAAGGTATAAGGGTTGCATTTGTGGATGGCCAAGTCCTAATGTGTCCAAAGGGAAAGACCATAGATGATGCAGTTGTGATTGGAGAGCAAGAGGGAGGTTTGTATAAATTAAAAGGACAACCTAAACATGCCATGGTGCATGAATCCATGGAGCCAAGTGAACTTTGGCATAGAAGACTTGCTCATATGCACTCTAGGGCACTTCCAATTGCAATCAAGACTGTAGAGGGTCTTCCTGAAATCAATACCAAACATGAAGGTATTTGCAAAGGATGCGCAAAAGGTAAGAATATTAAGAAGGCTTTCCCAAGGAGTGAAAGCAAGGAAAAAGATATCCTGGAAATCATCCACTCAGATGTATGTGGTCCTATGTCATCCATTTCTCTAAGTGGGTATGTTTACTATGTCTCATTTATTGATGACTTCTCCAGGAAGACTTGGGTATACTTCTTGAAAAACAAAGATGAGTTGTTTGATAAGTTCAAGGAATTCAAAACCTTGATGGAGAATCAAACTGACAAAAAGATCAAAACATTCAGATCCGACAATGGTGGAGAATTCACCTCAGGTGACTTCAAGAATCTTTGCAGTGATTCAGGGATTAAGAGGGAGTTGACTGCTCCTTATAATCCTCAACAGAATGGATTTGCAGAAAGGAAGAACAGAACAATCATGGAAGCAGCAAGGGCAATGCTGCATGACCAGGATCTACCTATGCATCTATGGGTAGAAGCAACTAGAACAACTATATATGTGCAGAATAGAACACCCCACAAGTGTTAGAATAGTAATCCACACTTAGTACCATAGTCCATAACCATATCAAATTTTTATTGCTCATGTGCTTAATTACACCATAGTTTGGACTAGGTGACTATAGTTGGTCAAATACCCACTTTTGAGAGTGTTCACACCCACTTCCAAGAAAACCAGTTCACCCAGCCTCATGTTTTGTCCACAAGTGTGCCCTCATTAATTGTTGGAGTGCCCTCTCTCCTTGATTTGGGGAATTTCAGTTGACTGGGGGCGCTAGGGTGGATTTTGCCCAATTTTGGCTAGATTTGGAGCATTTATTGCTCCCTTGGTCCTCCCAAACTCCTCTACTTGCTCACCCACGCCTTCCTTGGCCTCATTAATGACACATCATGCTTCAACCACCTCCACACCTGAATTCATGACTGTTTGGGATGATTGGGATTGAGTTGGACCCACCTAGGGGGGATTGAGGCCCATTTTGGCAATTTTGACTTGTACACTCATCTTGAGCCACCTAATGCTCTCGAATTTCTCATGGATGTAATAAAAACCTGTTACTAACATTTTCATATGTTAGACAGTCAGTTAATGAAAATATTCAGCTCACATTGTGTGTAAAATTGTCTCCTTTTTCAAGTTTTTCCACTAGTTTTGCAAATTAATTCGATTTTGTGAGGTTATCCATAGCTCCTAGATCTTCTGTGATCAAAATAATCACATGGTATCAGATCCATCATGGATTTAGTGAGTTGCAGGTCAATATTGAGCATTGAACTGCATTCTAGAGAGGATTTCCAGATAAAAATTGAGTGTTTTTTGCAGGTGTTTCAGTAGTTTTCTCACCATTAACACAGCATTCATGGAAGAAAACCAAATTTTTCTCACACCCTTCAATTTTTTCGATTGGAAGGCTGAGATGGTTATCAAGCTGAGGTCTAAGGGTCTCTATAGAGTAACCATGGGCACAGAAGTGGAGCCAAATTCTGCTGTGGAGAAAGCAAAGTACTACAATCGACTTGATGAAGCTTATGGATTGCTATGCCTGAGCATTTCGAGGGAGCTCTTGTTTCATACAGACAGTTTGACAACCCCCAATGAAGTATGGGTGAAGCTAGAATCACTCTTTGGGAAAACTAATGAACTGAGAGGCCACCAGCTTGAAAATGAGCTCATTAGCTTGAGCCCAGCGCATTTTGAAACCATCCAGGAGTTCTTCACGAATTTCAAGTCACTAGTGCTTCAACTGCAACAATGTGGAATTGTTAAGAAGGAGGAACAACTGATTCTGTCCATCCTTTCGAAGCTAGGCCCAGAATTCTCTGTATTTGTTAGCACATTTCACTCAGCCAAAATGACCCTTCGAAATTGGCAAATGCCATCACTAGCTACCTTCATGGAGTGTCTCACTCAGGAGCAGGACAAACTAGTTCAGATGGGTACCATAAAATCAAAGGACCAAGCACTGGAAATGGGTGTTTCAAATGCCAACAAAGGCAAGCAGAAAGCCAAGAATTCGAAGCAGCAAGAGAAGAGGAAGTCTGACAAGACCAAGTCTGCAGATGGGGGTTCGAATCTGTCAAAGGAGAAGGACAAGAAAGGAAAGGAAAATACCAAATGCACCTATTGTCATAGGGGATGGCATCCAGAGAGCTCATGCATGAAGAAAACCATTGACTCAATGGCGCAGCTGCTGGAGAAGAACAACATCCCAGTCCCTGAGGGCGCAAGGAAGAAAGAGAGCACCTCAAATCCTGACAATAAAGAGAAGTGTCATGCTTTGGTAGCAGGTACTTCGAATCCCTCATCCTTTATCATTGATTCAGGAGCTTCCAGACATATGGTTTCATCCAGAGAGCTCTTCTCCTCTATGCATTCGAATGGTGGACCAACAGTTCGAATGGGAGATGATTCAGAAATCCAGACCAAGGGGATTGGCAGGATTGACATGGAGAATGGCTATTTCAGTGATGTGCTCTATGTACCTTCATTGGCTGCAAATTTGCTATCAGTTTATCAAATGACCCATACTGGAGAAGCCAAGAGAGTAACATTTACTCCAGATTTGGTAGAAATCTCAGAAATTTCTTGAAATCAAGTTGTGGCTGTAGGGTATGCTGATCATGAAGAGAGAATGTACAAATTCTCCAATTTCATTCCACACTCTAGTGACCATGCTCTTGTCTCTCATGCCAACGAGACCTCCAAGTTGTGGCATGAAATATTTGGCCATATGAACTACAAATATCTCTAGACATTGCACAAGGACGAGATGGTGGAAGGGCTTCCAGAAATCAAATCTTCAAATGGTGCATGCATTGGCTGTGTAGTTGGAAAGCATCCTGAGCACAGCTATGAGAAGGGAATGGCAAGGAGAGCCACTCAACCACTTGGATTGGTACATTCATACCTCATTGGTCCTCTTCCCACTCCATCATATGGTGGATCAAGGTATGTACTCACATTCATAGATGACTACTCTCGATTCTGCTGGGTTTACTTCCTTAAATTGAAGTCAGAAGTGTTTGAGAAATTGAAGATTTGGAAGGCCTTAGTGGAGAATCATAGTGGTCATAAGATAAAGATGCTTAGGACTGATAATGGAAAGGATTATGTGAATAATAACATTCAGCATCTTTGTGAGGAATGTGGCATCCAAATGCAACATTCAATTCCCTACACACCTCAGCAAAATGGTGTGGCAGAGAGGAAAAATAGATCTCTCAAAGAGATGGTCACTTGCATGATTGAAGCTAGGGATCTAAGCCCTAAGCCATGGGATGAAGCCATCAATTGTGCTACTCATATTCAGAACAGAGCCTTTCACAAATCAGTCAAAGGAAAAACCCCCTATGAGGCATGGTTTGGCCAAAAACCAAATGTGTCAAATTTCAGGATTTTTGGGTCTAGAGCATGGGCTCGAATTCCATCAGAAAAGAGGAAGGCTTTGCAGCCACAAAGAAGAGAATGTATCATGGTTGGATATGGTGAGGAAACAAAGGGATACAAGCTCTTTGACACATCCACACTCAAAACTTTCATTGAGAGAAGTGTGCAATTCAAAGAAGAACCAATTCCAGATTTTGAGCTTGCACCGGGGGAAAGCTCTTCTCCTCCACACCTTAATGAAATTAGTGATGATTCCACTTCTGATTTTTCTGATATTGCTGAAGATGACATGGCTGAAGATGACATTGCTGTACTTGAGTCACCATCAAGGCCCGAGTGGGCTGAAAAAATCATACAAGCTGCAGGTGAATTGGCAGGCAATCCCCAAGAGCCTAGGAAGACTATATCTCAAACAATCAATGCTTCCTTTGCAAATGAAACTGAAATTGCTGATCACTGTTATATGATGATTGGATCTGATCCAACATCATATCAGGAAGCTCATCATGATCCAAGGTGGAGAGCAGCAATGCAAGAAGAATTCCAATCTCTCCAAGAGAACAAAACATGGGATTTGGTGCCTCTTCCTCCCAAGAGGAAACTTGTGCAATGAAAGTGGATTTTTCGAACCAAACCTGTTGCTAATGGTTCTGATCTGAAGTACAAGGCTAGGTTAGTGGCTAAGGGATACTCACAAATCCATGGTGTGGATTATACAGAGACCTTTGCACCGGTTGCAAAGATGGACTCAATTAGACTAGCTCTAGCCATAGCAGCTAGTAAGGGTTGGGAAGTTCACCACATGGATGTCAAAAGTGCATTCTTGCATGGTGAGCTACAGGAAGAGATATATATGTAGCAACCTGAAGGATTCCAAGAGGATCCCACACTTGTATGTAGGTTGAAGAAGTCACTCTATGGACTCAAGCAAGCCCCCAGGGCTTAGTATGCCAAAATGGATGCTTTTTTGCTCTCAATTGGTTTCTGTCGATGCAAGTCTGATCCAAATGTTTATTTGCAGAAATGTGATGATAATTTGTAGGTTATTGTACTGTATGTTGATGATCTTTTAATTATAGGGAGCTGTAACAAACAAATTGGCTCAATTAAAGCTTCTTTGCACAGTGAATTTGCCATGAGCGACCTAGGATTGCTAAGGCAATTTTTGGGTTTGGAAATTGAGCAATCTGAGAGAGGTATATTGCTGAGTCAACCCAAGTATGCTTCAGACCTATTATTCAAGTTTAAAATGGCTGAATTTAAGGCAGCCAAGTTCCCATTCCTTTCAGGCATAAAACTAGGTGAATTTGAAGACTCTCCATTGGTGGATTGCACTCTCTACAGGCAGCTAGTTGGAAGTTTATTGTACCTTACACATACAAGACCTGATTTGTCTTATGCTGTAAGTGCTGTAGCAAGGTATATGCAGAAGCCACATGAGATCCATTGGAAGGCAGCCAAAAGGATCCTTCAATATGTCCAAGGAACAAAGAGCTTTGGGGTACACTATGCAGCTGGTTCTTCACTACAACTAGTTGGATTTTCTGATTCCGATTGGGGTGGAGATCCCATCGATAGAAAGTCCTCTTTAGGTTTTGTGTTTATGTTTGCTGAAGGTCCCATTTGCTGGTCAATTAAGAAACAGCATACCATTTCTCTTTCATCAGCAGAGGCCGAGTACAGGGTAGCAGTGAACGCAGCCACACAGTGTGTTTGGTTGCAAGGCATTCTTTGGGAGTTTGGTGTTGCTATTGATTCTCCAACCAATATTTGGGTGGATAATCAAAGTGCCATCAAGATATCTACTGATCCAGTACATAAGCAAAGAACAAAGCACATTGAAATCCACATGCACTACATTCAGGGCTTGGTGCATGACAGGGTGATTTCATTGCAGTATTGCCCATCCACCGAGCAAACTGCAGATATTTTCACCAAGTGCTTTACTGAGAAGACCTTCACTCACTTGAGGGATTTGCTTGGAGTGAGTGATGGATGGTGATTGCTGCAATTTAATTGCAGGTTCATCCCCATGTCCATTTTAGAGGGAATTTTTTATCCCATGTGGTTTTACTTCTTGTCCTCGGTTCATATGGACAAATAAAAATTTATGTTTGTAATGAGGTGACTTGAGCCTTTGTTGCCAAGGCCTCCCACTTATCTTTCATGAGTTGTACTAAGTTCTAGTTAAGGGGGGGTGTTAGAACAGTAATCCACACTTAGTACCATAGTCCATAACCATATCAAATTTTTATTGCTCATGTGCTTAATTACACCATAGTTTGGACTAGGTGACTATAGTTGGTCAAATACCCACTTTTGAGAGTGTTCACACCCACTTCCAAGCAAACCAGTTCACCCAGCCTCCTGTTTTCTCCACAAGTGTGCCCTCATTAATTTCTAGAGCGCCCTCTCTCCTTGATTTGGGGAATTTCAGTTGACTAGGGGTGCTAGGGTGGATTTTGCCCAATTTTGGCTAGATTTGGAGCATTTATTGCTCCCTTGGTCCTCCCAAACTCCTCTACTTTCTCACCCACGCCTGACTTGGCCTCATTAATGACCCAACATGCTTCATCCACCTCCACACCTGAATTCGTGACTGTTTGGGATGATTGGGATTGAGTTGGACCCACCTAGGGGGGATTGAGGCCCATTTTGGCAATTTTGACTTGTACACTCATCTTGAGCCACCTAATGCTCTCGAATTTCTCATGGATGTAATAAAAACCTGTTACTAACATTTTCACATGTTAGACAGTCAGTTAATGAAAATATTCAGCTCACATTGTGTGTAAAATTGTCTCCTTTTTCAAGTTTTTCCACTAGTTTTGCAAATTAATTCGATTTTGTGAGGTTCTCCATAGCTCCTAGATATTCTGTGATCAAAATACTCACAACAAGATATTGGACAATAAGACACCAGAAGAGGTCTTTTCTGGTAAGAAACATGAAGTCATCCATCTCATAATATTTGGTTGTCTAGTATACACTCATGTCCCAAAGGAAAAGAGGACCAAACTAGATCCTTCTTGAAAAAAGGGTATCTTTGTGGGTTACAGTGAAAGCTCGAAGGTTTATAGAATATACTTTCCAGGTTTCAAGAAGATTGATGTCAGCAAGGATGAATATAAGTTCAAGGACAGATAATCCAGGAAGCAAAGATCAAGAGGGAGCACACTCCAGCAGCTCCTGCAAGGATGCAGATTTTCAGAAGGAGTTGACCATCTTCCTACATTCCACAACAAAAAGGTGTAGAAGAAGCTACTTCATCAGCTCCTACCAAGAAGCAAAGACTCAGAGGGAGTCCACCCAACAAACAAACAAAGATAAGTATTTAAATTATCATTTCTTGCCTATTTTGTTTGTTTAAATAATATTATGCTTATGTTCCTAGACTTAGGAGATGTATGGTGCATATTAGAATGATTGCATTAATGAACAGTATACTACTAATATGCATGTGATGGGTAAGTGGCCTATGGCACTGTACAACATTCTATTGCTACTTATCTAGAATGAAACCTCTTTGCTAACATGTTGGGAGTAGTGCAAACTCTTAACAATGTTCTGGTAGAGACTGGAAGGCATCTAGAAAGTTGTGGAACATGAATAAATATTGTATTGAAGCATTGGCTAAGATAACTGCATGACTGCATGACATATTTCTTTATGTGTAAAGAATTTGTTCTGAAAATTATGAGATGTTTCTAATCATGCAATTTAACTTGTTTTGTAGGAAAGGCCATATATCTTCACCTACAAAAGGACTACAACATTTGTTCCAGCAACAAAGATATCTATTGAAGATATTGAAGATATTGAAGTTCCCAGGGTCTGGGATGAAGAAATGGAATGCCATGATCCGTCGATTATGAAGAAGATGTTTGGGATGCAGTCCCAAGACCTGACAGGGAGTCACATGTGTGCAGATTGAAGAAAGCCTTGTATGGCTTGTAGCAAGCTCCCAGAACTTGGTGTGATACAAAGAGGAAGCTTGCTACCGAATTCGATATGAAGAACTTTGGGAATGATGCATTATCTCCTAGGTATGGAGGTGTGGCAGAATTCAGGTGGGATCTTCCTTGGTCAAGGAAAGTACACAGTAGATATCCTGAAGAGATTTGGGATGATGGATTGCAAGGCCATGGCCACACCCATGGCATCAAATCTGAAGCTTCTATGTGATGCTTCATCTGAGCCGGTTGATGTCACTATGTATCGTCAGATGATTGGGTCCTTGATGTACCTAACAAACACGAGACCAGATATTTTCTTTGAAGTGAACACATTGAGCCAGTTCCTGACGGATCCGAGGAGTGTTCATCTGGTTGTTGTAAAGCATGTTTTGAGGTACCTGAAGGGTACAGTGGATTATGGGCTCAAGTATGAAGTGAATCAAAAGTTTAACCTGCAGGGTTATGTTGATTCAGATTGGGCTGGCAGTGCTTCAAATAGGAAGAGCACATCTGGGTGCTACTTCAATATGGGATCAGGTGTGATCTCTTGGTTTAGTAGGAAGTAGTCCTGCGTAGCACTGAGTACAGCTGAGGCAGAGTATGTTGCATCCTGCTCAGCTAGTTGTGAGGTAGTATGGCTACGGAAGCTACTGTCTGAGTTATTTGATCTCCCGCTAGATGCTACTAGTATCTTTTGTGATAACCAGAGTTGTGTGAAGTTGTCTGAGAACCTAGTGTTTCATGATAGGTTGAAACACATAGAGATCAAATATCACTATATCAGGGAGATGGTGCAGAGAGGAGCCGTGAAGCTCCTGTATGTTGCGACGGACGAGCAGATTGCAGATGTGCTGACGAAGCCACTAGCCAGGGTGAAGTTTGAGTACTTCAGGGAGAGGCTTGGTGTTCTTCAGATCGACGACACTTCGAGGAAGAAGTGATGGACACATTTGCTAAAGCCATTCCAAGCATGTTGGAAGGAGGATCCTTCACATGGCTGTGGATGTAAGCGCTGGATGATGAGCATCAGGATGATGCTCCAGTTACTGCTCTATATATGCATCATGTTGATGCTGGATATGATCAGTTGGATCATTTATATGTGTATATATGTACGCATCGTGTTGATGTTGGATATGATCAGTTGGATCATTTATATGTATATATGCATCATGTTGGATGCTGGATATGATCGGTTGGATCATTTGTATGTATTTGTATATGCATCATGTTGGATGCTTGGACCATGTATCTGTATATGTATCAGGTGGATACATTGTATGATAAGGTAGATCATGTATGTTGATATGTATCATGTATTTGTATTTGTATCAGGTGGCTACACTGTATGATCAGATGGATCATGGATGATGATATGTATTAGGTAGATACTTGGTATGCATCAGGTGGATGCATTGTATGATCAGGTTGATCATGATGATGAGCTTCAGGATGTTGCTCCAGATGATATGTACCAGGATGGTATAGTGATGATGATCAGTATGATCATGGGCATCAGGATGATGCCTCGTGCGATGATGATCTGTTGGATCATGAGTATCAGATTGATACTTGGAGGTCAGAGATGATATGTGGCAGGTTGTGCAAATAGCATGTAATCAGTCCTGGGAGATCTTGTCGGTCGTGCTGTGGCACATAAATGTTCCTGGGGTACTCTTTCTGGTATTGCTATGTAGTATGTAATCAGTCCTCAGATATCCGATAGGTTGAGCTGTGTGCTCGTAATCAGTCCTGGGATGAGGTATTACTACGGAGACATGTAATCAGTCCTGGAGATCCGAGAGGTTGAGCTGTGTGCTCGTAATTATTCCTAGGATGCTCTTTAGAGATCTTACTGGTCGTGCTGCGGCACATATTAAATGTTCCTGGGATGCTCTTTAAAGGTTTTGTCTATCCACATGTAATCAGTCCTAGAGATCCGAGAGGTTGAGCTGTATGCTCGTAATAAGTCTTGGGATGCTCTTTAGAGATCTTGTCGGTCATGCTACGGCACATAAATGTTCCTGGGATGCTCTTTAAAGGTATTATGGAGGAGATACATGTAATCAGTCCTGGGGGATCTTGTCGGTCATGCTTAGGCACATAAATGTTCCTGGGATACTCTTTCCGGTATTGCATCCGCACATAAAATTAGTCCTGAGAGGCCATCTCTATCAGACCGTTCGCACAGATGATGAAGACCTGCAGGTGGTGGGCCTACATCCAGTATGAAAAAGGACTGGCTCTGTAGAACTTCCTATAATGAGTAGAGTCGGAGATTGGTTGAGATAGAAGCAGCAATGACGATGATGATGACGATGCATCGATGACGATGATCCCGAGAAGAAGACTTGTCTAGCAGAACTGTGTCGAGAAATACCTTCCTATTTAAGAGGGAGTGTTGATGTATATGTAACTTCGGAATGTAATTCATCTATGTATTTCATATATATTTATTGTACCCTTATAAGAGATGTGTTATTCCTCTATAAGGAAGTGTCTTCATGTGGATTGACAAGTGTCGCAAATGTGTGTACTTGCTGATGGGTTATTAGACCACCATGTGTGGGGTCGGCCCTAAAATATATATTATATTGTAGATGTATCTAGATAGACAAGTCAGCCCCATAAGGTCACTGGGAAAACAGGTTAAGTATAAATAGAGATCGGGAGATCTCTATTTGGATCATTTTGGAAAGACACACTTCTCTCACTCAGAAAGTGGCGCACTAGTGAGGAGGAGGATCATCTGCTCTAGGAGACTATCTCAAGTCAATTTGGTTGTACTTTGGTTGAGCCATTGCTCTCTCTATCTCTGAGGAAGTTGTTGGGTTTTTCACCTTAGGGTTTTCCCCACGGAAACTTTGTGTCTCTTGTCTCTCATGCTTTTGATTCTTGTGATGCTTGTCATGCTTATTGTGATTGTTATGCATTGATATACTGTATATGTTATTCTCTCAGTAAAGATCCAAGAGTATTGTAATTTAATGCTCAAAATTTAACATGAAGTTCCAAAGGTGCCAGAAAATCAAGAACAACAGTAGGTACCTGAAACTCCTGCAACCGCAAGAAGATAAACCAAGTTAAGTAGACTCCCTGAACGATACTCTCCTTCAATGTATTATTTGTTGATGACTGATGCTGGTGAACCAAAATGTTATGAAGAAGCAATGCGGGTGGAAACTAGAAAGAAGTGGGAGCAAGGCAAGAATGAGGATATGGACTCACTGGTAGGAAACCAGACTTGGGATTTGGTTCAACTTCCTGCTGGTAAAAGAGCATTGCAGAACAAATGGATTTACAGGTTGAAGGAAGAAGAAGGAGGTAAGAAGCGATACAAGGAAAGACTTGTTGTAAAGGGGTTTGCATAGAAGAAAGGTATAGATTTTGATGAAATATTTTCTCCTGTTGTTAAGATGACTTCAATTAGGACTACCTTAAGTCTAGTGGTAGTAGAAGATTTGCATATTGAACAGTTAGATGTAAAAACAACCTTTATCCATGGGGATTTGGAGGAAGAGATATATATGCAGCAACCACAAGGATATGAAGTCAAAGGTAAGGAGAACTTAGTATGCAGGTTGAAAAAGAGTTTGTATGGCTTGATGCAAGATCCAAGGCAGTGGTATTTAAAATTTGGCAGGTTTATGATAGAACAAGGTTATAGTAGATGTCATTCTGACCGCTGTGTTTATTTCAAGAATCTAGACAATGAAAGATATATTATCTTGTTATTGTATGTGGATGACATGCTTGTTGCAGGGTCTAACATGCATGATATAAATGTACTCAAAAGGAATCTAGCTAATTCATTTGCGATGAAGGATTTGGGTGCTGCAAAGCAAATCCTTGGTATGAGAATAACGAGAGATAGCAAAACTCGCAAATTGACATTGTCTCAGAGTGAGTACATACAAAAGGTGTTGGAGAGGTTCAGAATGCAGAATGCAAAACCAGTAAGTACACCTTTGGCCATCCATTTCAATCTAAGTAAGGAAATGTGTCCCAAGACACAGGAAAAGACAGATTACATGTCCAACATTCCCTGTCAGTCAACAGTTGGTAGCTTGATGTATGCCATGGTGTGCACAAGACCAGATATTGCACAAGCAGTGGGAGTTGTGAGCAGATATATGAACAATCCAGGTAAAGAACATTGGAAGGAAGTACAGTGGATTCTCAAGTATTTGAGAGGTACTACCACTCAAGCATTATGTTTTGGAGGTTTAGACACTGTTCTACAGGGATATGTTGATGCACATATGGCAGGTGATAAGGATAGCGGGAGGAGCACCACAAGGTATGTGTTTACTGTAGGTGGAACAACGGTAAGTTGGATTTCAAAACTGCAGAAGGTTGTTGCACTTTCAACAATGGAAGCAGAGTATGTTGCTATTACAGAGTGTTGCTATTACAGAGGCTAGTAAAGAGATGATTTGGTTGCAGAGGTTTATGGAGGAATTGGGTAAGAAGTAGAAGGATAGCAGGTTGTATAGTGATAGCTAGAGTGCCATCCATCTTGAAAAGAACTCAACATTCCATTCTAGGACTAAACATATACAGCTCAAGTACCATTTCATATGCTATGTTCTAGAAGATGAACTGTTGAAGCTAGAAAAGATACACACTAGCCAGAATCCTGCAGACATGTTCACAAAGGTAGTGACCAGAGAGAAACTGAGTTCCTACTCGGTTTCAGTTGGACTTCTAGCATGAAGGTGAAGAGGAGAAAGTTTCTAAGTGCAGCAGCGGTGGAGTTGTTGTGATCAATCTCCAAGTGGGAGATTGTTGGTTGTGGAGCCTGATCTCTAGATTCAGAGATATTATTATTCACTCATGTTTGTACCCTAGTTTTATATGATATGTAGGTGGAATGTACACTCACCTCAGCGGGGGAGCATCGCCCCCCCACGGGGTTCCAAGGGGGATCGGGGGCAACACCCCCGAGAAAAAAAATTTGGGGTTGTTTTCGCCAATAGATTTCGGGCCCATAGTTTTGGGTATCCCGTGGTATTTTACCATTGTATTTACCTTATAAAAGAAAGACATTGTAATATGGATAGGGTTGATGTATTAGGTTGTATGCATTGTAAAGATCTCTGAGATCAGAAGAGAGACTGTGAAACAATGAAGAGGAAGTGCAGCGGTTGTGTTGCAGGTTGTATCCCTTCACTTTGTTGGATGGAATAATAATAAGGACTAGCAACTTCAGTGTGGATGTAGCCCAAGTTGGGTGAACCACGATATATCTGTGTCTCTCTTGTAATGTGTGTGTGATTATATTTGCATTTCTATTTATTGTTATTGCTCTGTGATCCTGTTTTTCTAACAGGATCAACAAAAGATGAAGGAAAATTCAAGGTAACATGAGGCTCAACATACTTAGGTGGAAGAGAGACTTCATTGAATTGAGCATCTCTTTATATGATGACACCTTGGGTAGAGGGATCAAATAACCTATAAGGTTTAGAATCCTCACTATAAACAATGAAAATACATTTGTGATATTTGGGATATAAATTTTTTCATTTTTCATCTGAAAATATGGGCCCAACATTCACTGTCAAATATCTTAAAGTTATTATTATCGAGTTTCCTTCCTTTCCATTTTTCTTTGGGAGTAACCTATGAAACTGATTTAGTAGGGACATTATTAATATATGGTTAGCATAGCAAATAGCTTCAACCCAAAACCTTTAATGTAATTCTTTAGAATAAAGCATACATCTAGTCATTTCAACCAAAGTTCCATTTTTCCTTTTGGCTACCCCATTTTGTTGACGTGTATAAGGAAAATTATTTTGATGTTGAATTCCATGTTTATATAAGCATGCATTAAATTAGTTTTTAGTGAATTCCCCCCATTATCAGTACTCAATTCCTTAATACTTTTATTAGATTAATTTTCAACCAAGGAATTAAATTCTTGAAATATACCAAAAATGTTACCTATATGTTTCAAAAAATAAACCCAGTACTTTATGCTGTAATCATCAATTAAAGTAAGGAAATAGATGTGAAATTCCACAGATGGGATTACAAATCTAAACAAACCTCACTAATTTCACAAAGCTTTCACAAAAAGAATTGAAAAGAAAAAGCTCTAAAATTCACTCATGAATTGAAACTCAGATAAAAAAATATTATTTCTCTATCATACAACAAATATATGGTAAAATAAGATGTCACAATACTAAGAATTCGATAGCCTTATAGGTCATTCGAATTCATCTCAAGTGGCAGGCTTAGTTTGCATTGGAACCATCACCCGATAAGGTCTAGTGTCCATTAATGATAAATGGAAAGTCAACTGAAGTTGTGTGGAACATGACTGAGTCATCAGGGATAAAAAATAGGGGAGGAGACTCCAAAGTGGTGCATAACTAACGTCTAGTGGTCAAAAGAGGCTCTCCTACAGTCAGACTCAATGAAGCTAGGTGCAATAGTCAATTAACAAGGCAATCAAGGGGACAAGGCACCTTAATTCATGGAACTGATTGTACTGACTCCTAAAATCATGCATGAGGGTGCACTTACACTTCAGTGATGTGGATAAGGTGCTATGAGTGTATAAGGAGGCTAATGATGACCAAAACGAAGCCCTAGGGGGTCAAAAACAAGGACTAGGTGCTAGGAGACTCAACTACCAATGCATGGAATGCATGCATGCATGAAAAACCAAGGTTGATATGGTTAGAATGTTCCAACACCCCCCTTTATTCCTAACTATGATGAAAAAAATGGAAAATAAGGCCCTAGTTACTGAGACCAATGGTCACCCCATACAACAATCTAAAAAATAACTGAGGAAATAGGTAAAACACAGTGGGAAAAAAACCCCCCCTCAAAATAGACTGTAAAAAATCTAATCAACAAAAGTATCACCCACCCCAAGAAGGGATCGGAGATGAGTGAAATTTTTCACTGAAAAAGTTTTGGTTAAAATATCTGCAATATGCTCTTTTGAAGGGAAATAAAGCAATGTGATGGTACGATCATGCACCAATCCTAGGATATAGTGCATATGTATATGGTAAGATCATGCACCAATCCTCGGATATGTGTTTGACCCTCTATATTTGAACTAAATCTGTGGAAATCCTCATAGCACTCTGATTGTCACAGAAGATGACTGGTGGAGTATTGTAGCAAATACAAAACTCTGATAAGATTCCCTGCAACCAGATGCACTATGTGGCTGCATTCACTGCACCTTGGTACTCGGCTTTAGCTGATGAAAGAGCAAGAGCTTCTTGTTTTTTGATTGACAAACAGATAGGACCGGATCGAAACATGAAAAAATAACCTAATGTAGACTTCCAATCTGAGCTGTATCCAACCCAATCTAAATTTGTGTGCCCAACAAGGTTCAATGGAGACCCAACTGCATAGTGAATTCCATAGGTGTTTGTCCCTTGCACATAGTGCAAGATCGTTTTAGATGCCTTCCAGTGAATCTCATGAGGCTCTTGCATGTATATGGAGATAGCACTCACTGCATAGGATAAATCAGGGAAATTATGTTTAATAAAAAAAAGACTCCCAATTAGTTGCCTATACAACATACTATCTACCAATGGTGAAGAATAACCATCTTCGAGACTAACACTCGAAAGAAAAGGAAATGTTGTTGGTTTGCATTCTGTCATGTGAAACCTGTCAAGTAGATCTCTTGCATACTTGGACTGTGCAATCTTGATTCCTAAATCACTCTGAGAGACTTCAAGGCCAAGAAACTGCTTTAGTAGTCCCAAATATGGCATTGAAAAGGCATTGTGCAAGGATGATTTGATACAACTAAGGCATGAAGATAGACTCCCTGTAATCAGTACATCATAAACATATAGAACAATAAGGAGTAGAGATTTACCATCATTCTTCATGTAGACATTTGAATCAGACTTGCATCTCTGAAAATCTGGTGACAGTAGAGAGGAGTCCATCTTTGCATACCATGCATGAGGAGCCTTCTTGAGCCCATATAAAGACTTCCTTAATCTGCACACTTATCCTTCAGGTTGCTTCATGTATATATACACCTCTAGATCTCCATGAAGAAATGCACTCTTCACATCCATCTGATGCACCTCCCAGTGCTTGGATGCAACTAGATCCAAAACAAGATGGCTAGATTCCATCTTTTCCACTAGAGCGAAGATCTCTGCATAGTCAAACCCTTGAACATGAGAGAATCCTTTAGAAACCAAGCAAACCTTTTACTTGCATTTTTCTCCATCTGACCCCATCTTTGTTCTGTATACCCACTTATACTGAACAAGATTCCTTCCAGGAGGGAGAGAAACAAGCTACCATGTCTCATTTTTCTAAAGAGATTGGTACTCTTCATCCATAGTTGTTATCCATATTGGATATTGGTAGGCCTCAAAGAAAGTTTTTGGATCTGATCCAACCATCATAAAGCATCTATCAGGAAGAAAGGGATTTGTATGAGAGAGTGAAAAACTTGCACTTTGATACTGAGATCTGGTTCTTCTTGGATCTCGTGGATTCCCAACAAGCTCACCGGTAGCTTCTATGGTATTTTCATCCCATTTTGGAAGTGGTGTTTGATCTTGTGGTGATGTATCTACAAGATCTACTAAATCTTGTGGATCTAGATCTAGCATGTGCTCATATTCACTTTCTGAATATGATTCTGAACTTTCATGGGAAGATGATTCGCTATCATGTTCAACATATTGTGGTGGAGTAGTTGGTAAGCTTTCTGCTTCAACATGGTGGGCATCATGCAATGACCATTCTTCAAAATGGACACTTCTTTCAAGGAAGGTCTTTGTTAACACCTAAAAAGTGCTCACTAGCTCATTCCCTTACTCACATGACCCATTTGTCCACTTTTCCACCATCTGAGCCTCTGAAACCAACAAAAGGTCACCAAAAGACCTTAGTACACCCCTTTTTCCATTAAAAAAGATTATTTTTCCAAGAAAATCATAAAAAAACCCTCAAAAAGGGTCCAAATTCCCAAAAATATTAAAAAGGGAATTAAAATATTATTTTTATTCAAAAAAGGAAAAAGGAGGGAAAAGTACCTAAACCATGTTGGTCAATACCATTTGGTTTCCACAAAACCACAAATGGTATCTCCCACCACCAAAACCTATAAAAAGGTGGTAGGGGCTCCTCATTTCACATCCTTCCATTATCTCATCCTTATGCTGCTGAAATCTCCCATGAGCACTTTTAGCCATTGAAGCAACCTTGGAGAAAGAGACCTATTGGAGTTTGGAGCTACTCATCTTGGGAGTTGCTCAACATCAACCTTCACCATTGGAGGTAATATCGCAAGCACTTGCTTGCCCCCCACTTTTCAATACAAAATTTATTTCTTATGTTTCTTGTTCTTGATTTTGAAATATTTACATTATTTGCTTAGATTCTTGTTTAGATCCATGAAAAGTATTGTTTATTTAGTTTATGATTTTTATTTCTATTGAAACTGCTACTACTAGTTAGTAGGTGCCCATAGCACTAAGCCTGGTTGCAAAACCGGGCCAACAGTTTTTGGCGACTCCGCTTTGGTTTGAACTTTAGATCTCTAGCTTTGCCATTAAATCTTAGTTTTTATGAGTTTTTAACCATTAGATCCATAGATCTGCCATCTTAGACAGCAGATCCATTGCTGTTCTGAGATTTGGCCCCAAAAAACAGCCCTAAATTTTAAATTTCCGAGTTCGTTTCTCGTTTTCCGTGCACGGCTTCCGCCTCGCGGCTTTTTTCCAGACAGTCGCGCGGTCCATCGCGACTTTTCTGCATTTTTCCGCGCGGTCCATCGCGCCCTTTTTCCAGACAGTCGCGCGGTCCATCGCGACTTTTCTGTGTTTTTCCGCGCTGCACACCGCGGCTTCGCGGCCTTTTTCCGCGCTGTCCATCGCGACTGTGCGCCCAAAACCTGCGCGGTCCATCGCGACTGTGCGCCCAAAACCTGCGCGGTCCATCGCGACTGTGCGCCCAAAACCTGCGCGGTCCATCGCGACTGTGCGTCCAAAACCCGCGCGGTCCATCGCGACTGTTCGGCCAAAACCCGCGCGGCCCATCGCGGCTGTTCGTCCAAAACCCGCGCGGCTGAATTTTTTCATTCGGCCATCCCGATTTTGAAAAATATTTTTTACTGTACTTTCTGCCCATAGCACATTTTTTACAGTATCAAATTCTGCATATTTTCCAGATTTAGAAAATTTTTTTTTACTATTTAAAAGTGCATACATAGAAATCTTTTTAAAAATTTTCAAGAAAGTGAAAGAAAGATTCATTTTGCATTCTTTATCTAGATTCAAATTTTTTCTTGTTTACTTCTTTAGAATCTTGCCCTTAGCAAATTTTATTGAAACAAAGAAATCCATTTATTTCTTTTAGAAGTTTATTATTTGCTTTCATAAATCCAAAAAATCCATTATTTTTTGAGTTATTTTTGAAAAAGCAAATTAATTTCTTTTAGTGAAAAAAGTCTTAAATATTTGCTTATTATTTTTCGAAAAGTCCTTTATTTTTTGAAAAATTTCCCTTAAAGCATTTAATTTTTTCAAGTTCAGTTTACAACACCTCACGTGCACTCACACGATCACTTAAATTGAACTAAGACTTAAAACTTACCCTAATTTGAACACACTCTTAACCCCACTTGGGGAACACGAAAAGAATTCTTGTAGCTAGGTAGTATTGGGGGGATAGGTGTTCCAATAACACCCCTCAGTTCATACATCTGAGACATAGAAGTTGTCCAATTAGGGAGCTAAAATCTCTTAGTACTTTTTGGCGCGGTCACAACCGGTTTGTGGGAAGGCCTCTCCCCTAGGAGGGTTGAAGTCGCGAGGATGGTTCCGGAAGCCTGAGTGGGATACCGAAACCCATTCAGTAACCGAAGGGCTACCATTCGCAGTTCTCGGGATATCCCTGTATTGGGATATTGCGATCAAAGGACCAAACGGCAGATTTACCTTTTCTCGACGCGTCATGAACGGAGTATCCTAGTAGCCTGTCTTTTTAGGATTGATTACCCGGTGTCCCTCCCGGTAGGGGGATATCTAGCCGTTGTCTCTACATTCATATTGTCTGACTTGGATTTCATCACCTTGCAGGGGATATCGTCTGTTTGAGTCACAATACTTTTAGATTAGGTGTTTGCATGATCTTTACCACCTTTTGAGTCTAGTTACACCTATTTTTTCTAGGAGCCGCTTGCATATTGGTATTCTGACCGGTTGTTGCATTCCTCCACTTATTGTAGCACAGCTGCTAGAATAAGTGCATTTTTTGAGGATCGATTTTTTGGCCTGTGAGCCTTCTTTTTTTTTTTTTTTTTTTTTTTTTTTTTTTTTTTCACTCCCCTTTTTGCACCCTTGGTTGCATTAGGGTTTTGAGTCTTTTACATACATATATCACCACCTGATACTTAAAACAATATTTTATATAAAAAACATATTCTCACCATTGAGAATTCTAGACGTTCTCGTCGTCTACAGGGCGAACTCCCAGAGTTTAGTCCACTTGGCTCTCCACGTCACGGACGCAGAGCATTATCCCTTGATTCGACACATCGTCGATCATCTAGACGGTCATCCGATTCTGACATACCCCACTTCACCTTTGATTTGGAGGTAGAATCCGAAAACCCCACAGAGTTACCACCGACCACAATTATGTCTGGAACACCAGATGATCCACAATTTACATTAACCATAGGTCAGACATCCGCAAACCCTTCTGCGGGAGTACCATCCATGGCAACATCCACCCCCTTGGGTATGCCCAATATGGGTACCACTCCACATTCAGGAATGCCTAACACAGGACCACCACCTGTCATGGGCATGCCCAACATGGGGGTCATACCCCCTTCGGTTTCCACAAACCCTATCCCAGGAATCCCTAGTACGATTCCTAACCCAAGTGTCACTCCTGTTGCACTTGGGAATGCTATCCCAGGAATCCCTAGTGCGATTCCTAACCCAAGTGTAACCCATGTTGCACTCGGTAGTGCTATACCAGGAATCCCTAGTGCGATTCCTAACCCAAGTGTAACCCAGGTTGCACTTGGGAGTGCTAACCCATATCAGGCCACACCTTTTGGAGGGAACATACCCTCCATACCTAGCATACCTATAGGCGCTACTGGACCCCTACACCATACCACAATGGCTAGGCAGGTCCCGGTTCCGGTCACTACATCCGCTAGTCTACCATACATGGCAAGTCTCAACCTGCCAGATTTAGCTAGGCTCACAAACGACCCCATCAGGCATGACCCTGCTTGGCCCCACATGCCCACTAAGCTTCCCTCTGACATCCCTAAGTTTGAGGGAAAGGCCGGAGAAGACCCCCAGAACCACATCATGTCTTTCCACTTATGGTGTTCCTCCAACTCCATAGTGGACGACTCTATCCGCCTCCGTTTATTACAGCGCACCTTCACTGGCTCTGCAGCCAAATGGTATATCGAGCAACCCCACGGGACGCATTCCTCATTTACCTCCCTTGCCTCGACCTTCCTGCAGTTCTTTCAGCTACCGGTCCGCTATGATGCGGGCGTCGAGATCCTACTGTCTTGCAGACAGAACACGGCCACGCACATCACTGACCATATCCATGATTGGCGTCGGCGCCGAAGCCTATGCAAGATCAAATTAGACGACCGAATCTTTTTAGACTGGTTCCTTAAATCCCTCCTTCCCCTCATTGCGAAGGATGTAGCTTCTGAAAGACCCCAGTCTGAAGAGGAGGCCATCCTTAAGGCCCAACAGTTTGACCTTATCTATGCCCAGTCAGGATACCTATACACCATCATACCTGACGCCCCACGAGGCGACTCTGCACGCGGTGACACACCGGGGGCATCACATGCCGCTGATGGCATTATTGGCCAAATTACACCGCAAGCAAAACATTTCAATATAGTGAGCACCATGCCCGCCCCAGACCTTTCTAGGGCTACATCCAGTTCCGGAGCGACAACTTCTTATGCTCCAATAAACCAGACCCATCATGTTCATGGACCCTCTTGTCCACAACATTGTTATGGCCAAGCGCCATCAGCATATGTACCTCCTACATACTATGCTCAACCTACGGTACAAAACCCCATGCAGTTTCCACAACAGCCCATGCATTACCCACAACCGGTTGCACCGGCTAACCTCACACCTCCACCAGCGCTGGGGTACCAACAACCCCAACAGGCAACTGGACCACCTCCAGCTCCACCTGCATACTATCCACCGCAACCTGCTCCCGCACCTGCGGCTCCTCAGAATCCCCCCAATGCTCAAGGGCATGTGTACGCACAACAACAGCAGCCCCAATATCAAAATAACCAACGCAACCAGGGTGGACAACCCAACCGCGGAAGAGGACGCAACCGTGGAAACAATCAAAACCGCAACCAAGCTCCACAGCCTACCCAGCCCCCGCAAAACAATAACGCGGCGCCCGCTCATCAGAATCCTGATCGGCCACCTAAGCAACCTAAAAATGCTAATTTACGGACAAACCATCCTTGTTCCATTTGCGGTGTCTATGGACACTATACCCACGCTTTCCCACATCTCGAGCGAGCTCGACAACTATGGACAAATGACGCCCATCGTCAAGGGCAGGCGGCTCCTCAGCCACCACCCAACCCCCCACCACCTCCACAACAACCTCTGGTTCTCCAAAACCCCTTTCCAACACAAGGAGTGGTAAACACCCAGCCGTTAGCCCCCCAACAGGGCAACGTGCAACCACAACAAATAACTTACACAGCTCCTGATCAACCCATGTTTGATTCAGGTACCCACCACTTATTGATGATGTCCACCGCTGACGTCAATGTCCAAACCCGTCGAAATCAATACGGACCGACTTCTGAAGCCCCCCCCGCCGAAAAGGATACCACTGCTAATCCCACTGATCAGACATTGCGTATACCTCAGGTTCCACTCGATGGCGCTTCTAAAGCACCTCGCTTCCCCCTTCGCCGAATCAACAACAACCCCAATGCACGAGCTGCATCCAATTACAACATCGTAGATGACTTAGCTCAATCGCCCGCAGCCATGTCTGCGTTAGAAGTCTTAAAAACCTGTCCTTCTCAGCGCAAGACTTTACTTTCCGCCATTGGGGCTATTGACCCAAATGATTCGAACTTGATGACCTTTGACTTAGACCAATCTGAACCACGGCTGCCTTCTACCATAGCAGTCCAAGTTTCCGTTTCTATTCGGAATCTTGTCATCCATCGATGTATCATCGACGAGGGTGCCTCCACATGCGTCATGTCCACTTTTGTTTGGCAAAAGTTGGGCTCCCCTGCTCTCCAGCAATCCACCACTGCATTGCGGGCCTACGACGGCCGGTCAGCTCAACCTCACGGTTTATTACCCAAGGTACCCGTCCAATTAGGTGGGAAGACCGTGCTCATCGACATAGAGGTCATTAACGCCCAACTAGACTATAACCTTTTACTTGGCCGCAGTTACATGTATGCCATGAAAGCGGTCGCCTCTTCCGTCTTCCGCACCATGATGTTCCCCCATGAGGGCCGCGTGGTCAAAATTGACCAACTCACCTACTATGACCCCAACGCCCCTGCAGCACCGGAGAATGTTCTCCCCATGATTGAACAACCCGCTTCTAGTGCTGTTACCTCCTATGTGTCTTCTGTGGCACCCGGACTGTATTCGGATACACCAATGACCTCTACATTCCAGGCCATTCCACCACCGTCACCGGAGACCCAAGTCGCAAACCTCTGTACTGTTTCGCAGAATACGCAAACACCCGGCGGTCAACCACCATTGATCCCCAGTCACATTGGTGTTACACCCATCCACACCATCCCCTTCCTATTTCCTCCTTCGGGTGTAGTAAGCGCCCCGGTGATGGCTACCCTTAGCCTACCCGGGCTAACATTGGGATTACCCGTGTGGTATATTCCGCCTCCCGTTCGATTACCGACACCAGACGTCATCCTCCAACCGGTACAACCTATTGTTACCACAAATCAACCTCCCCCTGGCGTCGCGATCCCTTCGTCGGCAACGACACCTCCTCCTAACCCCCATATTCCTTCGTCGTCAATGAAACCTCCTCCGGGTCTCACGATTGCGTCGACGTCAAAGGATCCCCCTCTCCTTGCTAAGCCCACTGGGGGCAGAGGTCCACAACCCTACACTGCCATACCACCTCCTAAGACAGCCAAACCCCCACCGGTGTTTCGAGCTCCCCCCAAATGTTCATTATGCGATGAAATTGGCCATCCAACTCATCAATGCCCACATTTACCGGCACTCCAAGAACATATGAATATGTTGGACGATGACATCGGCATCCCAGTAGTCAAATTAGAGCCACCTCTACAGCCTCGCGACAAATCACTGCGCACTAACCATCCTTGTGCTATATGCAGTGTCTACGGCCACTACTCACACCATTGCCCTGATCTACCAGACTATAGAGCAGCGCTGTACGAATTAAACAATGCCGATTTAGAGATATCTCCTCCCCTCATCGAGGAGATTCACCCTCCACCATCATCCTCGTCAGAAGAAGTCAATACGATATATATGATTTCGACAACCCTCAAACCAGAACCCCTTTATTTATGGTCTGACTACTTCAATACTGACGAGCAGATTTTGGAAACACTCACTGCACCCGACTACCCTTGGGATGATATGCATCATCGCTCGTACTTCCTCCCGGAAGCATCTACCTCCACCGCATCCAACCAGCTATCAGTCGAGTCGAAAGACTTCATACCTGCTAAGGTCGATTGGTTAAAGGACCCCATCCCAGCACCGGATGCCTTTGAGGAAGGGAACATGTCCAACATTTCCCCCACCATACAGATAGACATTTCCATAACACCAGGGAAACCTGAGCTCATCTCGCTGGGCGCATCTTGCACTCAAGCAGAAACTCAGGCATACAAAAAACTCTTTCAAGAGTTCCGAGACGTCTTCGCCTGGTCCTATACCGAGATGCCTGGTCTCGACCCCGCCATTATTGAACACCACATCGATACATGGCCGGAAGTACCCCCTGTTCGTCAGAAACAGCGACCTATTCACCCTGCCAAGCTCCCCGCTATCAAGGCTGAAGTCGAGAAACTTCGAACAGCAGGTTTCATCTACCCTATTCCGTACACCACATGGGTGTCGAACCCCGTCCCTGTCAACAAAAAGCAAGGCACCCTTAGAGTATGCACTGATTTCCGCGACCTAAACCACGCTTGTCCAAAAGACAATTTCCCCACGCCATTCATTGACCAACTCATTGATGAATGTGCGGGCCATGAGGTCCTATCCTTCATGGACGGGTTTTCCGGATACAACCAGATTCACATCCGCAAGGAGGATCAGTACAAGACTGCCTTTACCACCCCATGGGGCACCTTTGCCTATCGAGTCATGCCCTTTGGCCTTAAAAATGCTGGTGCCACTTTCCAGCGAGCCATGACCTACTGCTTTCACGACTTGGTCCATATCCTGCGGGTCTATCTTGACGACCTCACAGCGCGTTCCCGAAAACGATCAGACCACCTTAGCGACCTCCGGCAAGTTTTCCTGCGTTGTCGTAAATATAAAATCCGCTTGAACCCACACAAGTGTGTCTTTTGCGTCCCGGCAGGCCGGTTGTTGGGTTTCATTGTTTCCCAGGACGGGATCACCGTTGATCCCCTGAAAGTCAAAGCCATCTTAGAACTTCCCCCTCCTCGCACGCTTCGCCAGCTTCAGAGCTTGCAAGGTCGGTCCAATTTTCTTAGGCGCTTTGTTCCTGATTACGCCACCAAAGTCCATGGATTCTTACGCTTACTTCGTACCCACATACCCTTTGTCTGGGACGAACAAGCAGACACGGCATTCGAAGCCCTCAAGAAGGCTCTCACACAAGCCCCCTTGATATCCCCACCGGATTTTTCCCAAGACTTCACCCTTTACGTCTCGGCATCCGAACATGCCATATCCGGAGTTTTGGTCCAAGAAGATGCTTCCCACAAAGAGCATGTAATTTACTACGTCAGCCAGACCTTGTCTGGCCCACCTCTACGTTACCCATATGAGGAAAGATTAGCCCTAGCTGTAGTCTTTTCCGTACAGAAACTACGACACTACATTTTGCTTAGTCATACCACGGTCGTGGCCGACTCCAACCCCATGGTCTACCTCCTCACCAGGAGACTCCTTCAGGGTCGTGCCGCTAAATGGGTCATTATCCTCCAGGAATATGACCTTACTTTCAAGACTCCCAAAAGCACCAAAGCCCTCGCGCTTGCTCACTTAATTACAGATCTCCCGTCCTCTTCGACATCACCCGTTATCCATACGGACCTGATTGACGAGCAGATCTTCGTCATTTCGTCGGACGACCCTTGGTACGGAGACATTTTGACTTACCTCCGTACGCAAAAATTCCGACCACACATCGATCGTGATGGACGCCGTCGCATACGACACCACGCACCCCGATACCTACTTATTGGAGATGTACTTTACCGACGCGGCGTTGATACTATCTTACGCCGCTGCCTATCCCATAGTGAGGCAGAACAAGTCCTCAATGATTGTCATAGCGGTGCCTGTGGAGGCCATTTCTCCGGCATGGCTACCGCCCAGAAAATCATTCGGGCAGGTTATTTTTGGCCATCGTTGTTTACTGATTGCATCACCGCAGTCAAGCATTGCCAGAACTGCCAGCTCTTTGCCCCCAAAGCAAGAACCCCCCCTGCCCCCCTTCATCCAGTCATCACTGTTGGACCATTCTGCAAATGGGCCATAGACTTCCTCGACTGCAACCCCCCGTCAGCCGGCGGTCACAAACACATCATTGTGGCCGTAGATTATTTCACCAAGTGGGCAGAAGCCATGCCAACCTATAACTGCAAAGCCGACACCGCGGCGCGGTTTTTCTTCAACCACGTCATCGCTCGTTTCGGAGTACCACAACAGCTAGTCTCTGACCACGGCTCTCACTTCGAAGATGCCGTCTGGAAAGAATTATCAACCATGTTGAAATTCGAACACCATTTCTCTTCCGCTTACTACCCCCAAGGAAACGGCCAAGTCGAAGCGATCAATAAAATCTTGAAGACCATTCTCCAACGCACTGTAGACAAGCACAAGTCCAATTGGCATCACATGCTTTTCCCAGCACTCTGGGCTTACCGCACATCAACCAAAACCGCCACCGGTTTTACCCCTTTCCATTTAGTTCACGGTGTCGAATCTGTCCTCCCTATTGAGTGCCAGATCCCATCTTTACACATCGCCGTTGAGCTCCTACCAGATACTTCCCCGATCGAGCAACGTTTACTGCTCCTAGAGCAGGCCGATGAAGATCGGCGCACAGCCATTCAAAACATGGAAGCCGCTAAACAAAGATCGAAACTAAGTTACGACAAACGCGTCCACCCAAGAACCTTTTCGGAGGGAGACCTTGTCCTCGCTTACGATCAAGCTCATGATAAAACCGGAAAAGGGAAGTTCGTGTCTATGTGGCAAAGCCCCTACATCATACACACCTGCCTCGGGCAGGGGGCATACATTCTGACCGATTCAGAAGGCAACACCTTACGCAACCCACGCAACGGGTTGTACCTTAAAAGATTTTACCCATAGAAAATCTCATGGACACCATCGTCCATTTTTTAGTATAGGCATACGTTTTTCGTTCACAAAAATTTTTCAAAAAACCTAAATATTTGTTTTCCCTGCATGACCACAGATGGAGCCTCTTCCACTCTGCCATATCGGTTTCGCTGATGGTGCAAGCCGTTGGTCTCCCAATCTCGCCTCCGCAGCTTGGGTAATATACTCCCCTTCACATGAGTTAATTCACATCGATGGAGTATGTTTAGGTGCCGCCACCAATAATCAAGCTGAATACGATGCCGTGACCGGTCTCCTTGCCGCTGCTCTCCAGATGAGCATACGTCACCTCAACGTTTTCTTGGACTCACAGCTCCTAGTTTCCCAGCTCAACAATGATTACCAGGTACACGATCCCTGTCTGTTCAGAAAATTCCTGCGCACTAAACAAATGGTTAGACAGTTTGAATCCATTACATTCACACATGTCCCAAGACACCTCAATAGTGTAGCAGATAATATGGCCAACAGTGTCCTCGACTGGCACACCAATCACATCATGTCATATCCATAAACAAACATGCACCCAGGTGCAAAACATGTGCCTCCACGGGCATATACAAAAAACCAATATTGCATCCACGTGCATAACATGTGCCTCCACGGGCATAAAACAAACCAAAATAATGCATCCATGTGCATAGCATGTGCCTCCACGGGCATATATAAATCTACAAACACACTGCATCCACGTGCATAACATGTGCCTCCATGAGCATATACAAAAGACAAAGTGCATCCACGTGCATACACATCAAAATATCCAAAATATATATCCACATATATATACGAACCAAAAAGTCTACATGTCATAAGTGCCCTCAGCACTCGATATACACAAAATACATCTGTCATACAAAAATGCTTCCCCATATGCTCATGAGCATTTGGGCGCAAGTACAATGACGTCTAATCATCAGGATCCTCCGGATCCTCAGGATCCTCCTCCGGCTCCTCCTCCGACTCCACCTCCGCTGGCCCAGCCGGGTCACGACGACCCCAAACTCGCCGCTCGGCTGGCCCTGCTGGGTCGTCCCTCAGACGTATCCTCCCCGGGGCCGGCTCTGCCGGAGCATCTCCTCCACCACCCCCGTGTCTCGCAGCAAGCACCGCTGCCCTCAACAACAGTGACTGCCACTCGGGCGGTGCACCGAGACATCCCTGCAAAATGTCCCGATCAAGGTCCCTCCAGCCATCCTCCGGAAGTCTAGCTACGATCCGGGCCAAAGTCCGTCGAACACCATCTATAGCATCGTCCTGAGGGCCAACCCCTCGCCCACGGGCTCCAAATCCTCCACCACGAGGAGGACGTACAGGTACTGGAGGACGCGCAACCACTATCGCCCGCCCCTGCCGAGCCACATAGTCAGGTGGTGGTACCGGACCAATATCTGCACAAAGCAAGTAGAACCATCAGATACTATACAACAGACATCATCATGACCAATCATAATACATATGGTATAAACATCACATAAGACACAAAAACATACCGTCTAAGCTCCAGGCCTGTCCTGGGGCACGTGGCATCTCCGGGTCTCCCCGGTAGTCCATACCGGCGTATGGATAGTCCTCGATCACCAGTGGCATCTGCTCCCACTGCTGGAAAAAATCCTCTGTAAAGAAGCCACGGATACCACCGCCAGCACGAGGCATCATCTGCCCCCACCTCATCATACGAGGCTCGCTAGGTAGACCAGCACGAACCGGTACGTGTGGCCGTAGGGTCGGCACCCGCTCAAAGAAAAAACAACATAAAAATGAGGCGTAACAGAACTCACCTCCCTCTCTCACGGCCTTGTCCAGATCTCTCCGGACACCGGCCAAGAACATCTGAGCCCAAGCATAGTAAGTACCCCGGAGAACGGAGTCCACCAACACCGTCTGCCCCCCAGACATACGATGTGGTGCAGCAGCACCCAAAACCCTCAGAACACAGGCACCAACGGCCCGCATATCCCACTCACGTAGGAACTTCAGACTGATAGAGCTGTTTACCAAAACAGCGTCATCCCCACAAAAGGTCTGTAAGAGGTCCTCCATATCCACGCCTGGAGGCAACCTCGGAGAGATATCACCCACCTCACCCAAGCGAGGCAAACCGGTCAAAAAATATACATCAGTGAGAGTAATCTCCAACCTCTCACCACCAATAATAAAGGCACCCTCTGCCGGCACCCACCACTGAACGAGCTTGTTCAGGAGTCTCCTCACTGAACGAATATAAGGTATCTGAGCGAACTTCAAGAGTCCGCTCATGGCTAAGGTCTGTATCACCCCCCCATCATCCTCGATCCTCGCCACAATCTCGGCATCAATATCTCTCTCCCGCCATACGGACTGAGCCCTCCGCAACATCCTGCCAAGAAAACACAGAAAATTTTAGCCCCAGCATAAAAATTTAAAAAAAAAAAAAAAAAAAAAAAAAAAAAAAAAAATCTCATCGCGGCTTTTTCACAAAAAGCCGCGATGACCATCGCGGCTTTTCCACAAAAGCCGCGATGACCATCGCGGGTTCCATGAAAAAACCCGCGATGAACATCGCGAGTTTCGTCCAGACAGTCGCGATGAACATCGCGACTGTCACCCATGAACACGCGATGAACATCGCGGGTTCCGACCTCACAGTCGCGATGAACATCGCGACTGTGAGTCTAAAACCCGCGCGGTTCATCGCGGGTTCCGCCCCGAAACCCGCGCGGTTCCACGTTGGAGAGTCAACGTGGAGTTTCGCGGCTTTCGGGGGCCCACCGCCAACTAAAAAAGACATAATTGACTAGGTTAAGGCGAATAGAGTTACCTGCAACTCGCTAAATCGAAAACCAACGGTGAAATCTCCCGGAAATCGAGAAATAGCTCTGACTGCTCTATCAAACTCGCACGTGACAATGACAAGTCATATTGGGCCCCACGTCCTATTTATAGAAATTCCACAAATTTCAAACAACCATTGCGGTGTCATACGGAGTCCATTTCTCAAACCGTTGGTACCGTTGGGATCAGCACAGCGAGAACTTCATAGAGGTTCCTTCCGTTTCCCGTTTTTCCCGGGGTCCATTTTTGACCATTTTTTAGCCCCTCTCGTGGCCTCGGTTTGCGTGCCACATCGGCCGTACTCCGTTTTCAAGGTGCCTTATATGGCCGGATTCAGTTTTCCGCGCCCTTGATGATGCTAGAGACCATTTCTCGCTCTCACCTTTAGATTTTCCGGGCATTTTTTCCCACGCCCCCTCGTCGCCTCGGTTTGCGTGCCACATCGGCCGTTCTCCGTTTTCGATGTGTCTTATATCGCCGGATTCAGTTTTCCGCGCCCTTGATGATGCTAGAGACCATTTCTCGCTCTCACCTTTAGATTTTCCGGGCATTTTTTCCACGCCCCCTCGTCGCCTCGGTTTGCGTGCCACATCGGCCGTTCTCCGTTTTCGATGTATCTTATGTCGCCGGATCCAGTTTTCCGCACAGATGACGATGCTTGAGACCTTTTCTCGTCCTCGTCAAACCATTTTTGTTCGGTATGATTTTACCCCTTTTTCGGGCCGAGCAACCCCTTTTACGAAAAAGGCACTTAGGGAGTTTCTGTTAAGCTCTTTTCTGACTCCTAAAACAATGAAAAGATCGCCGAGCAATCTTGCTTCCTTTCATGCTCGATAAACGTATCTGAAAGGGCGTCTACCTGGTATAAGTTTACCCCTTTTCCGGACCTTGTAGACTAATTACGAAAAAGGTATACTCTAGTCACATCGGCTAGAAGAGTTCTCCATTCGCATCATTTTATACTTTTTCGGGCCTCGGAGACTAAAATTACGAAAAAGAAACACCAACAGAGTCCACTTACTGTTTTCAGACTCTCTAAACATGAAAGCAACCATGAGCATGCGCCGTCCTGGGCTCACAAAATCCACAGGACCGTACCATTTCAGAGCACACTTTTATCCCTTCTTGAAGCTCATTAAAACTATGAAGAAGGAAGAAGGGTGCCTCTTGGCGCTACAACACATCACGTCTACTCACATAGCAGCTTCCCCATTTTGGTCGCCTTTGTTCAGAGTATTCTGCAGTATGTCACCTTGACAATTCCTCGACGGCACCTATCAGCTCGTCCTCCCCCCCCAGAGTAAGTACATACCCTTCAGTCCCTAAAAGATGATCCCCACACCTACAAGTCAGTCCCCTACGCTGCCAGGTCAACCATGTCATCATGCTCTGAACAAAGGAAGTTTGAGTCTACCCATTTTTTGACCCAGTTATTTCCCATCCCCACAACTATGTCAGTCCTACCAACAGTACTACATCACTTCAGTTCTACACCTCGAGCTCCTATTAAGGAAACATCATTGCCTTGTTAGTTGCTGGTCTCCCTCTGTCGACGACAACCACATTGATTCCAGAGGATAGGCCTAGAGGTCCCTGTGTCTTGGACTCATTACCATTTATAATGAGTGCCTACGGATCATTTCGAGAGGAATCCTCAGTGCCTCTCCAAATGGTTGTTTCTCACATGCTCGACTTCAACACCTTGATCGCATCGTTGAGACTCGCACAGGGTATTGGTCCGTTCAGTTATTAGTCGAAGACCCCGGATACCACCTGACTCCTCCACATTTGAGAGTCTACCTATGGATACAACCAGTTACACTTTTTCTATAGAGATCCGGTTTGCGCATGGCGACAATATTCAGATTTACCCCAGTTTCATACTCCCTTGAGTATACAGTTACATTATTGCTCAGAGATGACTCATAGTCTTTGAGTCCCTACAGATGTTGGACACCTTCAGTTTCAGCAGTTCAACAGTTATTCCAGTGTATCAGTTATTGAGATCAGTCATGATCATGAGTATATCCCACAATAATGTCCCCTCTGGACCATTATGATGTACCAGTATATTTCTTTCCGTATTAGATCCCCCTTCTTGGGACTAATTGTTTTGTATATGTCTTGATACGAGCATGGGAATGCCCGCCTCGTCCTTTATCAGAGATTATACCTCATCCATATTGAGGTCATGTAATATTTTTTGTTTTTGCAGCTTCCAAGGGCCGTGGCTCCAGTCTCCAACCGGTCTCTTCTCTCCCCTAAACCCCAGAAAAAAGGACAAAAGAACTATGATGTCTATCGGCCATACGATGAGCTCCTGCCCTCACACATCAGGGGGCAATCTGTTAACACCTAAAAAGTGCTCACTAGCTCATTCCCTTACTCACATGACCCATTTGTCCACTTTTCCACCATCTGAGCCTCTGAAACCAACAAAAGGTCACCAAAAGACCTTAGTACACCCCTTTTTCCATTAAAAAAGATTATTTTTCCAAGAAAATCATAAAAAACCCTCAAAAAGGGTCCAAATTCCCAAAAATATTAAAAAGGGAATTAAAATATTATTTTTATTCAAAAAAGGAAAAAGGAGGGAAAAGTACCTAAACCATGTTGGTCAATACCATTTGGTTTCCACAAAACCACAAATGGTATCTCCCACCACCAAAACCTATAAAAAGGTGGTAGGGGCTCCTCATTTCACATCCTTCCATTATCTCATCCTTATGCTGCTGAAATCTCCCATGAGCACTTTTAGCCATTGAAGCAACCTTGGAGAAAGAGACCTATTGGAGTTTGGAGCTACTCATCTTGGGAGTTGCTCAACATCAACCTTCACCATTGGAGGTAATATCGCAAGCACTTGCTTGCCCCCCACTTTTCAATACAAAATTTATTTCTTATGTTTCTTGTTCTTGATTTTGAAATATTTACATTATTTGCTTAGATTCTTGTTTAGATCCATGAAAAGTATTGTTTATTTAGTTTATGATTTTTATTTCTATTGAAACTGCTACTACTAGTTAGTAGGTGCCCATAGCACTAAGCCTGGTTGCAAAACCGGGCCAACAGTCTTCATGGTGGAAAGATCCAGTAGTTTATAGGCCTTTGCATTTTGTGCATAACCAACCAATATGCACTCTTTACTTTGAGGCTCTAAGGCTCTCCTCTTCTCTGAAAGAATCATGGCCCAAGATTTTGAACCAAATACTCTAATATGAGACACATATAGCTTGTATCCAATCCAAGATTTGAATGGAGTTTTTCCTTTTAGGCCTTTGCGTGGAACTCTGTTCTGGAGATATGCAGCACAGTTGACAACTTCTGCCCAAATTCTAGGAGACAATGCTTTAGACTCAAGCATGCATCTAGCCATCTCTTTTAGTGTTATTTTCTTTCTTTCAGCCACACAATTCTATTGTGGTGTGTATGGAAAAATGTGTTGCATATCAATACCTTCATCTGCACAAAATAGATGAAATTCATTCTTCACATATTCTCCTCCATTGTTAGTACGAAGGACCTTTATATTTATGTTAGTGAAATTTTCTACAACAACTTTAAAAAATTTGAAATATCCAAATACTTCTGATTTCAACTTTAGAAAATACACCCAACTAAATCTTGAATAGTCATCTATGAATGTTAATATGTATATAAAAGTATTCATAGATAGGTGAGGAAGAGGTCATGATATGTCACTGTGAATCAACTCGAGAGTAAATGAGGCTCTCTTTGCCTTTCCATTTTCAAACTTGTGCTCTGAAAGCTTTCCAATCAAGCAACCTTAACAAGTACTTTTAGCAAATCTGATGTTTGGTAGGGCTTCAACCATGTTCTGATTGTGCAGTTCTTGCAAATATTTGTAGTTGAGGTTCCCAAACCTCTCATACCAAATCATACTAACTTCATTATCATGGGTAAGAAGTGCACTTTGAGTTGAATAATGGCATGAAATTAGAGAACTCGTAAATCTTGGAATGATGATATGCAATTCCTTGTGCAATGATTTTTCCAGAAGAGATCTATGTTATTTGAACAACAACAGGAGTAAAAATGACTTTCTTTGGAACTTCTGTATGGGTCATATGATAGACTGAAATAAGAATAGCTGCCAAGGTAGGAACATACAACATGTCATTGAATTATCCATTATCAAGGTTGATTCTTCCAATTCCCTTTGAAGGAACTTCTAAATCATCTCCCATTAGGATGGAAATCCCAACATTAGGTTTGAATTCTGCGAAGAGATATCTGGATGAAGACACATGTCTGGAGGCTCCAGAATCTATGATGAAGGAAGATGAATTCGAAGTTCCATCCATGAGTGCATGAAATCTCTCCTTATCTTCTTATTTAGAATAAACTTCTTTCCTCCTAGCACCTGGAGGTACTAGAAGGTTGTTTTTCTTTAGAAGCTGAGCCATAAGATCAATTGTCTTCTTCATGCAAGCACTTTCAGGATGAAAACCTCTATTGCTGTATGGACATCTGGTCTTCTCCTTTTGATTTTGCTTTACTCTCTTGGAATTCAAAGTTCCCTCTGACTGTTAGGGAGACTCCTTTTGCTTCTGCTCATATTATTTCTTCTCCTTTCCTTTCTTCTTTCCTTTACCATTCACATTATTTCCTTCTCAAATAGCAAGAGCTTGATCTGTATATGGTTTTATGACTCCCATTTATACCATTTTTTCCTGCTCCTTTGTGAGAGATAGAATGAAGGCATCTAGAGTGGGAATCTTCCAATTTGGGATGGATAATTTTTTTGTTTGGGAGGTGGATACGAATACATAATAGTATGGTCCCAATTTTGATGGAATTGAGAGAATTAGCTGCTCATTCATCTCATCAATACCACACAGTTTTAGCTGCACAACCAACTTCTTGAATTTTGTGAATAAGTGAGTGATGGATTCAAATATATTGGGGCTCAGAGATATCAGCTCCTTCTCTATATGATTCCCTCTCAAATCATCTTTCTTCTAAAATAGAGATTCAAGCTTTGTCCAAAACTCCTTGAGAGTTTTCAGACTGGATAGATGGAAGAGAAGATCCTTAGAGATGCTGAGATATAGCAATCCAAAAGCTTCATCAAGCTTACTCAGGTATTTGGATTTATCTAATGCACCATTTGGTTCAACTTCAATGCCTTTGAGAACTCTGTAAATACCTTTGATTCGCATGAATATCTACATATGATCATTCCATTCGAATAAATTGAAAGGAGGGAGTTTGGTGTTGAAGATAGGTCCATTTTAGCTTCTTACTTGCGCTACTATTGATGGAATAACCTGCAAAAAATGTTGCAATATACTTTGGAAATGTATCTTGGAGGATTGATAATCAATTTAGTAATCTCTCACAAGATCTAATACCATGTGAAATTCCATGGATGGGATCACAAAGATGAACAAACCTCACTAATTTCACAAAGCTTTTATAGAAAGAATTGAGAAGAAAAGGCTATAAAATTCACTCATGAATTGAAACTCAGATACAAAACTATTATTGCTCTATCATATAGAAAATAGTTGGTAAACAAAATATTTTACAATACTAAGAATTTGATAGCCTTATAGGTCATTCGAATTCATCTCAAGTGGCAAGCTTAGTTTGCATTAGAACTATCACCCGATAAGGTCTAGTGGCCACTAATGATGAATGGCTAGTCAACTAAAGTTGGTTGGAACATAACTGAGTCATTAGCGATAGAGAATAGGGGGAGGAGACTCAAAGTGGCACATAACTGACTTGTAGTGGTCAAAATAGGTGCTCCTACACTCATTCTTAGTGAAACTAGGTGTAACAATCAGCTAACAAGGCAATCAAGGGGACAAGGCACCTTAATTCATGGAACTAACTGTATTGACTCCTAAAATCATGCATGAGGGTGCATTTACACTTGAGTGATGTGGATAAGGCACTCTGAGTGGATAATGAGGCTAATGATGACCAAAATGAATCCCTGGGGGTTCAAAAACAAGGACTAGGTGGTAGGAGACTCAAATACCAATGCATGGAATGCATGCATGCATGCAAAAACAAGGTTGAGATGGTTAGAATGTTCCAACGATAGATAGCATGATAGACAGGAGTTTCAAGAGGGTCACATATATCACTATGAATTAATTGCAATTATTCTTTAGCACGTCAAGCTTTACATTTAACAAACATTTCCGTATGATGTTTACCAAGAACACAACCTTCACAAACACCTTTAGAGGAAGAAATTGTAGGTAATCCAAGTACCATTTTACATAGAATTTTCATTTTACCATAATTCAAGTGACATAATATTTCATACCATAATTTACTTTGTTCATCGGCATGAGCAACATAGGAATAAAAAGTTTGATTTTTAATTGAATTAAAACTAGTAAACTTATGTAAACTAACATCATGATCAACAAGACCGAAAGAAGCAACTTTGAAGTTATGTTTGATATATTTTAGAACATATTTATCTGGCAAAGCTTCAAATTTATATATTTTTTTTAAAACATGATAAATAGAAAGCAAATTGATGGGCATGCCCTAAACATGAAAAACATCTTCCAATGTACCATTAGAAACTTTAACATCTCTAGATACTACTATTGAAAGTTACTTACCATTACTAATTGAAAATTAATATGTTGTGTTCCATTTAGTTTCATAAGATGGAAATAAAGAATTTGTACCATTCATATGATTACATGCACCAAAATTGATTATACACTCCATAGAAGAACAAGATTTACCTGGGTGAACATATAGGAACAAAGAGTTACCTATTATTCCTTCGAGGATTTCTTCTTGGATTTAGCAAGTTCATGTCTCCGTTTAAGGAAAATCTTCTTAGGGTGGTTTGTTTTTCCACAATACTTACAAGGATTAAACACTTTATTTTTAGGATCATAATCAAAAGCATCATTAGAATAGTGACACTACTCAATTTGGGGTCCAAATTCAACATTTGTACCGATGTTTAAAGTTAAAAAACACTTTTTAGTGTTGGAAAGACATCAATTGTGTGGGTTTTTGGGGAAAAATCCAAAAAATTGTCGCTTAATCATCATGTTAAGAGAAGTTCTCCGGCATCTCTTAAGTGACATCGAAAAAGGTCACTTAAGAGATGACCCAGAACATCTCTTAAGCAATGTCCAATTATGACATGTTAGAGCAACAAAAAAAAATTTGGTTGTCGTCATGTAAGCAATGTGATGCTGAATGTATTTAGGGTTTTTTTTCAGTTCAATTCAGCGAGATTCAAAACATATTCAGATGGAAAAAAATCGAGAGATTTTAGAGGGAGGAGAACTTCCATTATAGGTAAATTATTTTGTGGGATATTGAGATTATCTGTTGAATTAATTCTTTTAATTGGGTTAATCGTTTCTCCATATTTATTCTTACTAGTGTAGTAGTAGTTTGATAATGTATTTTATTGAGATAGAGAACAATGTCAGACAATCATGTTTTCCATTTTGCTAGTAGATCCGAACAAGTTGCTTCTATGCAGACAATTATCGATTTTGTATACTATGATAGAAGAAGCCATGGTAATACAAATGATCAGAATCAAGAATTTAATGTGGAAGACATAATCGGTGATGGAAAATGTTATTTACCTTGTATGCAATGCAAAGGGATAACAAGAAGAAGAGTTTTTAGAGAAATTACCAAGAAACTTTTTTTAGAGCATGGGAACCTGGAAGGTGGAAAAGAATATCATCCCCTGGTAAAATATTAATAAATAAAAAAATCTCATATTTCAATATTATTATTATTGATCTCTATTTCAATACTAATTGGATATATTTTTCCATAATTATTACACAGATAAGATCACCAAACCTTGGAAATCCACTTGCTACAATTCATACTAAAGATAGTGAGGGTGGTGACATTGAGGTTGATACAATGGAAGAAAATAACCACAATATTATTGAGAATGAAAGGATAAATAGGTTGATCCATGACACATATGTTGTCACGGATGAGAATGCACCTAGGGACTATTGATGATATAATTTGATATTTCTGGATCAAATATTTAGAGCCTCTAAGATGGATGGGAAAGGAATAAGAAAGAATGAACACCCTATATTTATAGCCAGCGAAACACACTAGAAAACAATTGACTTCACCATCATGAATGAATAGGGAAGTCAAATTAAAGAAACAAAAATAACTAGTTAAATACAACAAGAAACATAAAAAAAAAAATTATATTTAATTTTAAATGTAGATTTGAAACAATATAAAAACCATGTACAAAATTTACAGCAGAAACACTTGGATCATAATCAAAGAAATCAGAAAATTAAATGATAACAAAATAATATGGAAGCCAAAATTTTCTTTATTGATGACCTTCAACGTTACATAGAATAAAGATTTTCTTATCTCTGGAATAGAAATATGTCCTTCATAAAAGATCAATGTTTCCACATTGTTTCATCAACTATGTAGATAATAGATTTACATAAAAATGGAGAAATTATAAGGCTGAAAAGAAGACTTTGATTGAACTTCTTGAAATCTATAATAGCCCTCCGCAACTAAACAACTGATTAGACAACAAGCTACAGAAAGAACTCTATGAATATTCAGCAAACAAACATGGAATATACCTTTTATAGCATAATATCAACTTTAGTCTCCAATATATCACCTAATAAGGACTCATGTTATCACAGTAATGTTATAATTCAACAAAAGTATGTAAGTCAAAGACAGGAATAAGTTTAAAAAATAAATTTTAATTTCTGGCTTACCATAGAATGAGAAAGACCCCTTTTCTCTTCCTTGAAATCCTTTTAATAATGTTGTTTGAAATAGAGGCAGTTGTAACACTACCTAGGACAGTTTTGAACCGTTATAGAATAACTAAGGCTAAGGGGAAGATAAACTAGCACTTGTTAGGATTGAGACAAAATGCGAGAATAACCAAAGTTGACCCACCATATTCTATTAATCATGATGCATTTATATCAAAGACATTTATGTAAAATTAAATGTCAAAATCATAAAGTCCACTTGGAACTCCCGAATGATAAATAGTCATAAATATATCTATTTGATCCAAAAACATACTAAATCATAACTCAATATCAACCATATGATATGTCCATAAAAGTAATTCAAAACTAATGCTAACATCATCAGTGTTCTTAACTAAATTAAACCAAAATCATAACAACCCATCAAAAATATTATGTACCATGAATCTCAAGACACTTTAGAACAAGCAAAAGGTACATGAGATGGTTTAGGTTCCACTTCTGTTGATTGTGAATCAGAAACCAACTCTTCATTCTGATAATTATTTTCTTGTTTCTCTAGAGATTGGTGTTCAACATCAACAACCACTTCTTCCTGAGGAGGTATGGACTGAGCTTCGAGCAAAGGAGTATTTTTAGGAACAAGGGGATTGTGAGGTACATTTCCAGACGAAGTGAAGGAAATAGCAGTATCATATGCAGAGGGAGGATCAAATTGTTCCCATCCGGTTCGCTTCCTTTTAGGAGAGGACACATGAGGTTCCCAACCAGAGTTGTGCACTGAAGGATGATGCTAGAAATTCATGTGATGAGGGCGGGTATGCACAATGGAAGGTGGATGAGAAGGATATCGATGAAAGGTAGGTTCTACATGATGTGGATGCGATGGTTCTAAGTATAAATGTCCTATGTGTGCAAGGATTTTAAACTCTTATGAGTTTACATCAAAATGAACAGAGAATATGATATTTCTCTATATATCATCTCACCAAAACTATTGGCCTCTACCTCCTCTATTTCTCACTGACCTACATGAGCCTCTACTGAAGAAAAGGCTCATAGCTGAAAAAAAAAAAACCGTAAGCCATGATCCATAATAAAATATTTTAAACAGAATTATACAAAGATAAGCCATCAACTGAGATCTTTTTAATGTTTATCTATTGTAATCATCATTAACTAACACAGTTGCTGTCAAGATTGAAAGACACAAGAAAAAATATTTACACAAACAAAAGAGACAGATTGATAGAAATAAATAGGATTTTTCATAAAAGACAAATAGACATTTCAGATGAGAGATATTTCAAGGTGAAAACAAAGTCTCCTAACAACAAATCTAACTAAACATTCATCCTCAACATAATTTATGTACAAGGATTATTCCCGAAATATTATGCTCCAATAGATTCTCTCCATATATTCACTTCAAAATCATCCTCACCACATATATACTTCTGAAGAAAAATATACAATGATAACCACACTTCGTAATACAATGTCGTAAAAGATATCATTCATCAATTAATCCTGAACCATAACTTATCAATGTAACTTTGTAGTATAAAATTCATAACTCCCAAAGAGAAAGGTAAAAGGGAGACGCGAATAGAGGAGAAAAGTCAAGGAGAGTCCAAACAAATCCTCATGAAGGGAGATAACAAACTAGGCAAAATTGGTTGACCAACTCATAGAGAAAATCATTGACCTGAGATTTTCATGGGACTAGATAATGGTGACAAAAAATGAAGACTTTTGTACATCTCTTCAACCAAAGCATGAGGTCAATTGTTGGTCGTGGAGCCTAATCTTTCAGTCTCGTAGATGATGTTGTTGCAGTCGTATTTGTACCCTAGGTTTGGTTATGATCCCGACACGTGCAACGGTGGGTCTGGGGGTTATGGGTTGTTTTTTGGCCAACATATTATGAGCCCATGGTTTTGAGTAGCCCGTGGTATTTTCCCATGGTATTTCCCCTCTAAAAGGAAGACATTGTAATACGGCTATGTAATGTATTGTAGCATTGTAAAGATCTATGAGATCGTGTAAGAGAGACTGAGAGAGAGAGTGAAGAGGATGTTGCAATGGATGTGTTGTGGGTTGTATCCCTTCATTTTTTGTATGGTGTAATAATAAGGACTGGCAATTTCTGTGTGGATGTGGCCCATCTTGGGTGAACCACATTATATTGGTGTCTCTTTTGTAATTTGTTTGTGAAATTTATATTTGCATCTTGTTTATTGTTATTGCTCTGCGATTCTATTTTTCTATCAATTGGTATCAAAGCCAAAGTGTTAAATTTTCTGAATTTACTTCAATCTGATCTAGGATCTTAACTGAGAGAACAACATGTACAGCATATCTACGGCATATCAATCATGGAGACAATAATGCAAGCACACAAGAGACACAAAGATTTACTTGGGGAAAACCATAAAGGTGAAAAACCCCAATAACTTCCTCAGAGATAGATAGAGCAATGATACAACCAACCAATAGAGATAGCCATAACCTAGCAGCAATCCTCCTCCTCCATAAGTGCGCCTCTCCTCCTTGAGAGTATGTGTGAGAAGTGAGTGAACAAATAGAGTGCCTCCCGCACTCTATTTATACTTGACTTGACTTGCCTTTTTACCTAACTCATGTAGGCTCGAACTTAACCACATAATATAATGCTGACTGGGCCGACCCCCAATAGGGTGGTCTAATAACCCTTCGACCCACATGGCCGACCCCCAATAGGGTGGTCTAATAACCCTTTGACCCACATGACTTATACAAGGCCGACCCCAACAAGGTGGTCTAATAACCCATCAAGTATAAGTTACGACACTTACAATATAAATGACGACACTTTCGTATAGAGGAATAAAACCATCTCTATAGGAGTACATACAACATATATGAAATACATTCCGAAGTTACATATACATCAACACTCCCTCTTAACTAGGAAGGTATTTCTCAGCACAGTTCTTCTAGCACAAGTCATCTTCTCTGGATCATCGTCACTGGATAATCGTCATCGAGTCATCATCATCGTCACTGCTGCTGCTATCTCAATCAATCTCTGAATCTACTCGTCATAGGAAGTTCTACAGAGCCAGTCCTTTTTCATACTGGATGTAGGCCCACCACCTGCAGGTCTTCATCATCACTGGCCATACTGTGGAATCCTCAGGACTTATTATGTGCGTCACAAAACCTCGAAAGAGCATCCCAGGCTGTTACGAGCACACGGCTCTACCTATAGGATCTCCTAGGGCACAAATTACATGTGACCTCACCACAAAACCTCGAAAGAGAATCCCAGGACTGATTACAAGCACAAGGCTCAACCTATCAGATCTCCCAGGGCACAAATTACATGTGGTCATGGCAAAACCTTGAAAGAGCATCTCAGGATGTTACGGGTACACAACTCCAACCTGAAATCTCCCAGGGCACAAATTACATGCCATAGGACAAAACCTCGAAAGAGCATCTGCCAGATATCCCAGGGCACAAATTACATGCCATAGGCAAAACCTCGAAAGACTATCTGCAGATCTCCCAGGGCACAAATTATATGTCCTCCCAAGCAAAACCTCGAAAGAGCATTTGCCAGATGTCCCAGGGCACAAATTACATGCCATAGGCAAAACCTCGAAAGACCATCTGCAAATCTCCCAGGGCACAAATTACATGCTTATTTGCACAACCTGATCCACGGCCACAGAGTATCAAACTGATACTCACCATACATCATCCTGATGTATCCATGATCATCCTGATCATCATCACTGCAACATCCTGCTGCATGTCATCTGGAGCAACATCCTGAAGCTCGTCATCTATGATCATCCTGATCATCACTGCAACATCCTTCTGCATGTCATCTGGAGCAACATCCTGAAGCTCATCATCTATGATCATCACTGCAACATCCTGTTGCATGATCCACCTGATCATCAATGCATCTACCTGATGCATACCAAGTATCTACCTGATACATATCATCATACATGATCCTCCTGATCATCAATGCATCTACCTGATGCATACCAAGTATCTACCTGATACATATCATCATACATGATCCTCCTGATCATCAATGTATCCTCCTGATACAAATACAAATACATGATACATATCACCATACATGATCCACCTGATCATCAATGCATCTACCTGATGCATATACAGATACATGGTCCAAGCATCCAACATGATGCATATACAAAATACGTACACATGATCCAACTGATCATATCCAGCATCCAACATGATGCATTCATACATAAATGATCCAACTGATCATATCCAGCATCCAACATGATGCGTACATAAAAATGATCCAACTGATCATATCCAGCATCCAACATGATGCGTACATACACACATAAAAATGATCCAACTGATCATATCAAGCAGAAACCAGAACATCATCCTGATGCTCATCATCCAGCGCTTACATCCACAGCCATGTGAAGGATCCTCCTTCCAACATGCTTGGAATGGCTTCAACAAATGTGTCCATCACTTCTTCCTTGAAGTGTCGTCGATCTGAAGAACGCCAAGCCTCTCTCTGAAGTACTCGAACTTCACTCTGGCTAGTGGCTTCGTCAACACATCTGCAATCTGCCTGTCTGTTGCAACATATAGGAGCTTCACAGCTCCTCTCTGCACCATATCCCTGATATAGTGATATTTGATCTCTATGAAACACTAGGTTCTCGGACAGCTTCACACAACTCTGGTTATCACAGAAGATACCAGTAGCTTCCAATGGGAGATCAAATAACTTAGACAGTAGCTTTCGTAGCCATACTGCCTCACAACTAGCTGAACAGGCTGCAACATACTCTGCCTCAGCTGTACTCAGTGCTACGCAGGACTGCTTCCTGCTAAAACAAGAGATCACACCTGATCCCATACTGAAGCAGCACCCAGATGTGCTCTTCCTGTCTGCAGCACTGCCAGCTCAATCTGAATCAACATAACCCTGCAGGTTAAACTTTTGATTCGCCTCATACCTGAGCCCATAATCCACTGTACCCTTCAGGTACCTTAGAACATGCTTTACAGCAACCAGGTGAACACTCCTCGGATCCGTCAGGAACTGGCTCAATGTGTTCACAGCAAAGCAAATGTCTGGTCTCGTGTTCGTCAAGTACATCAAGGACCCAATCATCTGGCGATACATAGAGACATCAATCGGCTCAGATGAAGCATCACATAGAAGCTTCAGATTTGATGCCATAGGTGTGGCCATGGCCTTGCAATCCATCATCTCGAACCTCTTTGGGATCTCTACTGCATACTTCCCTTTTCCAAGGAAGATTCTATCTGCACTCTGCCATACCTCCATGCCAAAAACAAATAGTGCATCATCCCCAAGTTCTTCATCTCGAACTCGGTAGTAAGCTTCCGCTGCGTGTCGGCAATCAATCTATCTTCACCATACCAAGTTCTGCACATATATGATTTCCTATCATGTGTCTCAGAACCAAGTGGCTGCTCTACGTACACTTCTTCTTCAACTACACCATTCAAGAAAGCTGTCTTGAATCCATCTGGTGTATCTTCTATTTCATCACTTTTATATTTCTTAATGCTGCCATCTGCAACATGCTTGATCTGATTGTTCCATTTGGAAGTCATAACAAACTTCCCTTCACATCTTGGGACCACTTCCCAAACATCGTTCTTCATGATCGACGGATCATGGCATTCTTCCCGTATCCTGGGAACTTCAATATCTTCAATATATAATTTGTTGCTGAACAAATGTTGTAGTTCTTCTTTTGTAGGAGATGGCATATGATCTTTCCTACACAACAAGTTAAATTGCATGATTAGAAAACATCTCATAGTTTTCAAAAGAAATTCTTACACATAAAGAAATATGCCATACAGTCATGCAATTATCTTAGCCAATGCTTCAATATAACATTTATCCATATCCCGTAACTTTCTAGATGCCTTCCAATCTCTACCAGAACATTGTTAAGAGTGTGCACAACTCCCAACATGTCAGCAAAGAGGTTTCATTCTAGATAAGTAGCAATGGAATGTTGTACAGTGCCATAGGCCACTTACCCATGTGTATTAGTAGTATATTGTTCATTAATGCAACTATTCTAATATGCACAAGACATATCCTAAGTCTAGGAACATGAGCATATACATCATTGAACAATTTTACTTAAACAAACAAATATGCAAGAAATGATAATTAAAATACTTATCTTTGTTTGTTCGTTGGGTGGACTCCCTCTGAGTCTTTGCTTTCTTGCAGGAGCTGCTGGAGTCCTAATCTACAGTAGCTTCTTCTACACCTTTCTGTTGTGGAATGTAGAGAGATGGACAACTCCCTCTGAATATCTGCATCCTTTCATAAACCACTTGAGTGTACTCCCTCTTGATCTTTGCTTCCTGGATTACCTTTCCTTGAACTTACATTCATCCTTGGTTCCTATGCATGCTTATTAGTATCATGAATGTGTTATCCTTGTGATCTCATATAAAATCATACATTCATTAATATACTATTAAAACTCAATAATCTCAAGCATGTATAGTCATGATCATTTCAAACAGAAATAATAAGAATTATCATTCAAGGTTTATGTAGGATTCTTATGGTTAGTCAAATCTTAACATGTCTAAACCTGTAATTACTCAAACCTATGACTCTTCAGGTTAGTTGAATCATCAATCAAGATAAGAGATATAATATGCATAAAACCATGATTATTCAAACCTATGACTTCATGAATAATCATTATCAACAACAGTATAAGATCCTAACACAAGGTAGGATTCTAACTTGATATAGGAAAAACATACCTGGATCAGCATGCTAGCTATTTATGTCTAACATACTCACATGATGTCTTCTTGTTCTTCTTCAATGACTTGTGCTAGTAACCTGTATATCTCATAGGTTAACTATTACAAAACCAAGTTATACATACCTCGTAAATGGATCTTCTATGAGATCCATGACAATGGATGAATCTTTGTCCTCATGTTATCATGATCATATGTTCTTGGACCAGAACATGATTTGTCTTTCTTGGTGTACCTTTCATGTTAGTAGACAACATAAACCTCATACAACACCATAATGCATTAGTACAATCATAAGTGTCAACACCCTAACCAATGAATATCTTCTATCATGCATTCATAATTTTGTTAAGGTGATACAACAAATCTAAAAACAAAATTGTACTAACCGTAATAACATGAAGACATACCATAAACTTAATCATGGAAAATATCGAAACATACCTCGATGAGTCATACCTGTTGAGATCGCTTGTAATCTTCTTATGTAAGGCCTTAGCCTCATCTCCCTCTGAAACAGGAACTTCTTTACTCATGCAGATGATCAATCCATCTTCTTCTAGGATTAACCCATTCCACTTGATTTGCAAGAACTGGACCTGGAGCTGGATATGGGTTTGTTAGAGAAACCCCAAAAATTCAAACTTTGAATTTCAAACTTTCGAAAGGATAGAAATATGCTTCTTGATGAGCTGATCAAACTGGTATATTCAAAATTTGAAAACTACAAAGTTTCACTCCTCAATTTTGCCTTTGAAACTTCCGGATTCACTGGACGTGACCCTGAACTGGGGTTTGATGAAGCCCACTCTTTTTTCCCCATCAAAATGTTTGATCCAAAGCTCTAAGCTTCTATTTTTCTGAGGAGCTTCCAGCTGTGGTCACATATTTCAAAATTTCTCATTTTTACAGAAGCCCTAATTTTCCACTTTTCTGATCAAAGTCCCGAACTAGGGTCTAATCAAGCCCGGCCTTCTGCCCAACCAAAAATTCTGATCTTGGTCTCTAAATTTCTATTTTTATGAGTAGAATCCATCCGTGGTCTCCGATTACAAAAATTCCAACTTTCTCCAAAGCCCTAAATTCCGGAAGCCATGAATGAAGGTACCAAAAAATAATTCTGTTTTGACAGAAATATGTACCTGATTGTTTCTGGTGTAACTCCAAAATTTTTGATCCACAGGGTCTGAAAAAGTTTCCTGAGATAGCCTGACCTGTTATCTTTGCATCCTGATAGGTATGACCTAAATTGGATTCTCTGAGAGAGAGTTATGCCAAATGTCGCAACGTGACCTGTTTTGGGATAAAACAGGAGAGCGAACTTGTACGGCGTGCCACGTGTCACTGTTTTAACTTCAGCCTCTGGAAACGTTTTCTGAGATATCTCGGCCTGTTACCTTTCCATCCTGACAGTTCTGACCTCAATTGGACTCTCTGAGAGAGAGTTATGCCAAATGTCGCAACGTGACCTGTTTATGGGATAATACAGGAGAGCGAACTTGTACGGAGTTCCACGTGTCACTGGTTCAACTTCGGCCTCTGAAAAAATTTTCTGAGATAGTACAGACTGTGTACTACCTGTCACTTTTTACGAAATTTCATTTGGAGCTTCCTAGCCCAAGATATGACCTTTTTCCCAAGGTCACCTGATTTTGACTCAGATCTGGAAGAGGCAGAAACCCTATATTGTACAGATCATAAATTACAAAGTACAACGAATTAGAGGTTGTCCTTTCGACACAAGGTACCTGGAGACCTTAGCTTCGGCCTGTAACAATTTCAGATCCGAAAAGTTTTCCAAAACGGATTTATAGCGAAAGTTCTACGATGACTGGTTTTTTCTATATCAAGCCCTAGCATCGTAAGTGCAACAAGTTTCATACATGCCATATCATGCCTTCTTTCAAGCTAGCTCTGATACCATGTTAAATTTTCTGAATTTACTTCAATCTGATCTAGGATCTTAACTGAGAGAACAACATGTACAGCATATCTACAGCATATCAATCATGGAGTCAATAATGCAAGCACACAAGAGACACAAAGATTTACTTGGGGAAAACCATAAAGGTGAAAAACCCCAATAACTTCCTCAGAGATAGATAGAGCAATGATACAACCAACCAATAGAGATAGCCATAACCTAGCAGCAATCCTCCTCCTCCATAAGTGCGCCTCTCCTCCTTGAGAGTATGTGTGAGAAGTGAGTGAACAAATAGAGTGCCTCCCGCACTCTATTTATACTTGACTTGACTTGCCTTTTTACCTAACTCATGTAGGCTCGAACTTAACCACATAATATAATGCTGACTGGGCTGACCCCCAATAGGGTGGTCTAATAACCCTTCGACCCACATGGCCGACCCCCAATAGGGTGGTCTAATAACCCTTTGACCCACATGACTTATACAAGGCCGACCCCAACAAGGTGGTCTAATAACCCATCAAGTATAAGTTACGACACTTACAATATAAATGACGACACCTCCGTATAGAGGAATAAAACCATCTCTATAGGAGTACATACAACATATATGAAATACATTCCGAAGTTACATATACATCAACACAAAGGTCTATTTGGAAAATAAACTCACAGGAAAGAAGGGTTCTTGGTTCGAGTGGGAGCAATGGTGGAAGAAGGAAAGTTTAAGGTCGAGAAATTTAATGGCCAAAACTACCAGTTATGGAAGATGCAAATGGAGGACTATTTGTACTAGAAGGATCTATTCCTACCGTTGGGAGGAAAAGAAAAACAACTGACGAATATGAAGGACAAAGAATAGGAGGTTCATGACAGAAAGGCATTGGGAACAATATGGTTGAGCCTGGCTTCGTAGGTGGATTTCAATATCTCAAAAGAAAAGACAATGGAGGGTCTGATGCTCCCATTGGGTAAGCTGTATGAAAAACCCTCAGACTCCAACAAGGTATTTCTAATGAAGTGTTTATTTAATATGAAGATGTAAGAAGGTGGGTCTGTTGCTGATCATTTAAATGAATTTAATACAGTTACAAATCAACTAAGTTCTGTAAGTGTGAAATTTGATGATGAGGTTAGGGCTCTTCTAATCTTGTGTTCATTCATAGAAAGCTGGAATGGCTTGGTCATGGTTGTAAGTAACTCTGTCTCTTGTTCAAACACCTTGAAATTTGATGATGTTGTTGGTGTTATTCTTAGCGAGGAAATGGGAAGAAAAAGAACAGGTGAGACAGCAGGTAATGCGTTGACCATGGAGAGCAGGGGAAGACAAAGGCAGAGAGGAAAGAGACAAGGTAATCGTAGAAAGTCTAAAAAGGGCAGATCCAAGTCCAGATGGAAAATATAGAGTGTTGGAACTGTGGAAGGAAATGACATATAAAGAAAGACTACATATTTCTAAAGAAGAAAAGAGATGGACAGCAAGAGACTACTCAGGAAGCAAATGTAATAGGTGATGTGTTACAAGATGCTTTGATTCTTGTATTAGATAATCCTAGTGATTACTGGGTAGTAGATTCAAGGGCTTCATGTCATGCTACACCACATAGGAAACACTTTCATGATTATGTTCCATGCGCTTTTGGACATGTTTTATTGGGTGATGATGAGCCATGTAAAATTTTTGGAATGGGTAAGGTGTGGATAAAATTAAAGAATGGAACTGAATGGATGTTGAAAGATATAAAAGATATTCCTACTATGAAAAGAAATTTAATATCAATGGCGTAGTTGGGAGATGGCGGCTGTTTATCTACATTTGGATAAACATGGTGGAAAATCACTAAAGGATCAATGGCGATAGAAAAAGGAGATAGGATAGGTACGTTGTATTTATGTCTTCATAATACTGACCATTCTATCTCTTTAGCTTCCACAGGAACAGATACAACATTGTGGCATCATAGGATTTTCCACATGAGTGAGAAGGGGATGCAGATTCTCCACTCAAGGAAGTTGCTGCCAGATTTGAAGTAGGTAAGTTTGGAATTTTGTGAGAACTATGTTTATGGAAAACAGAAGAGAGTCAGATTTCTCAGGGTTGGGAAACAGAAGAAGAATGAAAAGTTAGAGCTTGTGCATACATATGTATGGGAACCGGCTCAGGTACAATCTCTTGGTAGCTCTCATTATTATGTTACATTTATTGATGATGCAACTAGGAAAACTTGGGTTTATCGCATTAGACAGAAATATGTGTTTGCTACTTTTAAGAAGTGGAAAGCTTTAGTTGAGAATGAGATAGGAAAAAGGTTGAAGTGTCTCAAATCTGATAATGGAGGTGAGTAGTGCATAAAGGAGTTTGATAGTTACTGTCCATACCATGGGATTCGTAGAAAGAAGACAGTCCCAGGAACACCATAAGAAAATAGTGTGTCAGAAATGATGAATAGAACGATCATGGAGCGTGCAAGGTGTATGAGATTGCATGCAAGGTTGCCCTTACAATTTTGGGAAGAGGTTGTAAATACTGTTGTTTACTTAATAAACAGAGGGCCTTCAAGTGCTTTGGATGGCGATATTCCAGAGGAGGCATGGGTAGGTAAAAAGGTAAACTACTCATTTATGAGAACTTTTGGTTGTGAAGCATTTGTCCATATTGATAAAGAAAATAGAACAAAATTTGAAGTTAAATCCAAGAAATGTACCTTTATTGGATATGGGGTTGATGATTTTGGTTATCGCTTATGGGATTATGAAAATAACAAAATAATTAGGAGTAGAGATGTTATATTCAATGAAATGTTCATGTATAAAGATCAGTTGTAGGGAAAGAAATAGGAAAAGGAAAAAACAGAATACACAGTACTTGATGAAATTAAAGAAAATGAAGTTCCAAAGGTGCCAGAAAATAAAGAACAACATCAAGTACCTGAAACTCATACAAGTATAAGAATATCTACTAGGTTAATTAGACTCCCTGAACGATACTCTCCTTCAATGTATTATTTATTGATGACTGATTTTGGTGAACCAGAATGTTATGAAGAAGCAATGCAGGTGGAAACTAGAAAAAAGTGGGAGAAAGGCATGAATGAGGAGATGGACTCATTGGTAGGAAACCAGACTTGGGATATGGTTCAGTTGCTTGCTAGTAAAAGAGCATTGCAGAACAAATGGGTTTACAGGTTGAAGGAAGACGATGGAGGTAAGAAGCGGTACAAGGACAGACTTGTTGTAAAGGGTTTTGCATAGAAGAAAGGTATGAAGTTTGATGAAATGTTTTCTCTTGTTGTTAAGATGACTTCAATTAGGAATATTTTAAGTCTAGTGGTGGTAGAAGATTTGCATATTGAATAGTTAGATGCAAAAACATCCTTTCTCCATGGGTATTTGGAGGAAGAGATATATATGCAGCAACCACAAGGGTATAAGGTCAAAGGGAAGGAGAATTTGGTATGCAGGTTGAAAAATAGTTTGTATGGATTGAAGCAAGATCCAAGGCAGTGGTATTTAAAATCTGATAGGTTTATAATAGGATAAGGTTATAGTAGATGTCATTCTGACCACTGTGTTTATTTCAAGAGTCTAGATAATGGATATATTATCTTGTTATTGTACATGGACGACATGCTTGTTCCAATGTCTAACATGCAGGATATAAATGTGCTCAAAAGAAAGTTATATGATTCATTTGCGATGAAGGATTTGGGTGCTGCAAAGAAAATCCTTGGTATGAGAATAATAAGAGACAGAAAAAAACGCAAATTGACATTGTCTCAAAGTGAGTACATACAAAAGGTGTTGGAGAGGTTCAGAATGCAGAATGCAAAACCAATTAGTATACCTTTGGCGATCCATTTTAAACTAAGTAAGGAAATGTGTCCCAAGACATAGGAAGAGATAGATTACATGTCCAAGATTCCCTATTCATCAACAATTGGCAGCTTGATGTATGCCATGGTGTTCACAAGACCAGATATTGCACATGCAGCGGGATTTTTGAGCAGATATATGAAAAATCCAGGTAAAGAACATTTGAAGGCAGTACAATGAATTCTTAGGTATATGAGAGGTACTACCACTAATGCATTATGTTTTGGAGGTTCAGAAACTATTCTACATGGATATGTTGATGCAAATATGGAAGGTGATAAGGATAGCAGGAGGAGCACCACGGGGTATGTGTTTATTGTAGGTGCAACAGCAGTAAGTTGGATTTCAAAACTGCAAAAGATTGTTTCACTTTCAACAATGAAAGCATAGTATGTTGCTGCTACATAGTCTAGTAAAGATATGATTTGCTTGTAGAGGTTTATGGAGGAATTGGGTAAGAAGCAGAAGGATAAAAGGTTGTATAGTGACGACCAGAGTGCCATTCATCTTGCAAAGAACTCAACCTTCCATTCTAGGACTAAACATATACAGCTCAACTACCATTTCAACACTTTGTTCTGGAAGATGAATGTTGAAGCTAGAGAAGATACATACTACCCATAATCCTGTAGACATGTTGACAAAGGTAGTGACCAGAGAGAAACTAAGTTCCTGCTCTGTTTCAGTTGGCCTTCTAGCGTGAAGGTGAAGATGAGAAATTTTCCAAGTCTAAGGTTCAGATCATAGTCCAGCAAGTACAGCAGTACTGGAGTTGTTGTGATTAGTCTCCAAGTGGGAGATTGTTGGTTGTGTGTTGAGCCTAGAATTGGCCCCTTTTAATCATCCTCGATCACCTTTTCTTCCCCTGTTCTACACCATTTAGCATGCTAATCAGACCTGTTGTCCTCACTTTATTCCCCCAAGATACTAAGGTATGACTGATCATTGTTTTATCTTATTAATGCTTATGATTGTGATAATTAAGGCTGTGTATCTCTCAATTGTGCTAACATGTTATGATTTATGAAGGTAGTTTGAGATAAGTGGACTGCAGGAAGGTGGGGCTGAACAAGTCTTGAAAGGAGGGATCTTCGCTGCTTAAAAGGATCCTCGGGGTTTCAATCATCAATTAATGCACGTGTTTCTAATGCAACATTCTAGACAGAGCTGTGACAGGGCAGCTGTAACAGAATGCGCTAAAATTGGAGATCTTTAGTTATTGCTGCTCGGATATAATTGTGATCTGGAAAGATCGCCACTCCTGGGACAATCAATAGCTTTCTCACGTTTTTCTATGTCTTTACTATGCCACGTTTGTAACAGCTTGTATTATTTAGGGCACCTGAAGATCATAGATCTTCATGGCTTCCCATTAATAGGATCAGATGTTATGATCTGCATATATAAATATGGGGAGTTGTCTCGACCCAGGGGGTTGAACAATGGAGAATTCATTCATTGTATTAGCAGTGGAAGCAAATTGTGTAATCATCCTTCTGTTAATATAAAGAGTTACCACTGAGTTAAAGGAACTTTACGTTGTTCAGCCAGCATCTCTGTGTGAAGACTAGGCCCGTCTTCCACAGAGATTGCTGAGTTAAAGTAGGACTTCTTGAATTTATTGTTGTGTGATGTTTTGTTAATGATATTTCCTTTGTATGCAGCAGTAGTAAGTGTGGATTTGCAGTATAATTAGGATTACAATTCCTTGAGATTGGTAAGTGGTACAGAGTGACAGTCGACTGAGTAGGAACTTTCTTTATGCAATTCGTGTGATAGTTGTACACAGCCTTGTTCATCCTGCAGTTTAAGTTGTTATCCCATGAACCCTTGCAAGTTGAACTCAATCCTTTGCAATTGAATTTCTAGATTAATATTTAGTTTATGCTTATGGTTTTCAAGAGTGATCAGATTGAAGAGGTGATTGTTCTAGGATGTGAATAGGATTTCTTTTTATCTGCAATTGTTGTTGAATCTTACATCATTTCTTGTTGATGCATGGTAGAAAGGAATTGAAATTGTAGCATTTAGAAGGCAATTGGAATTACACAGATCCTTGGGATGGACATAGTTGTTAGAAGATAAAAGTGTTCAATTATAGTGATTTGGTGTTTAAGAATAGATTGTGCATTTATCCTTTGAAATAAAAGAATTTCTTGGGTTGACAATAAATCTCGTATGCTCTGTATGTTGGTAATAATCTATCTGCATATTGGGTGCTCGACATTTTGGCGCCGTTGCTGGGGAAGGATAAAAATTAAACACTAATCATTAGTTGCATCTGGTAATTGTTTCTAGTTAGTCTTTTCTTTGCTGAAATGATTCGGTTCGCATGAATACGAGGAGGGTAAAACGCGATCACCGCCCAACTCCCAAAACCCCACAAAATACTAACAGTGCAGGTGGCTCGGGTCGTGGTCGAGGACCACCATTGGGCAAAAGAACATTCATCGACGATCTTGTTGACAGAACTGATTCATCCACCAGGGCTCGTCATCAAGAAACTCCTATCAAAAGAAACCCTGCTAATCCTGGGGTGCCAGCATCAGGATCCACGGTGGAGAATACACGAGCAGCCGTGAGTCCCTCATATATCCCTGTTGAGGAAGGCACAGCTGTCACAGCTGTTACAACTGAACCTGCTGCTACAACTAAGGAAGACACAGCTGTTACAACTGGACCTGCTGTTACAACTGAGGAAGACACGGCTGTTACAACTGGACCTGCTGGTAGAGGTCCGATCTGCCACATTTACGGGAAGGCTGTAACTGAAGAAGAGTGGACGCAGTTCCACCAGAAGTTTGTTGATCAGGAACAAAACAAGGACGAAGGAAAAAACGAGGAAAAGAACGCAGGAATGAACGAAGAGGAGATGAGTAACAGACACGAGTCCGATGAGGAAGAGGCGATGGTGGAAAACTATCATCATGAAAATCACTCCCTGCCTGAGGGAACGACGGCTACACTGCAATTTCTGATTCGGCGGCCAGAAGGGACAGCCCCTATGAAAAACATCTCACCATCAGTGTTTCCTCGCTTCCATGGAAGGGCGGCAGAAGATCCAGACGAATTCCTTTTTGAATTCGATATCCTCTGTCGCAGCTATGATTATGTCACCGATGCCCAAAAGCTAAAACTTTTTTCCGCCACCCTGAAGGACAACGCATTACGCTGGTTCATGAGCCTTGGGGGAGGAACCGTTGCTAATTGAGATAAGATGAAACAAGTGTTCCTGGAGAAATATTAGGAATATTGCAACACCAAGGACAAAAGAGAGGAATTATTCAAAATGGTGCAGAAGGAAGATGAAAGTCTGGAGGATTTTGTAGAAAGGATGCTGTACAATGTGCAAAGAGTCGGGCAGACGAACATGGGGCTAGACATGCTCAAGAAAATCTTGCTTCATGGGATCAGGGATGATTGTTTAGACATGTTAAACCTGCTAGGAAAGGGAGATATCTCCAAAGAACCTTCTGGGAAGATTGTGGAATTATGTAAGAGATACTCCAGGGGGTCTTCCAGGAACAATAAGCAGGACAAACGGGATAAGCTGGAACATGATGTCTTCGACAGAACTCAGAAGTCATCCAATGGAGGAGCTACCCATGCAGAGATAGGCAATCTCCTTGAAAATTTTAAAACAAAAATGATGATCTCCATCTCTTCGGAGATCAATGTCCTGAAGGAAAAACAAAAACAGGCAGTGGAGGATCTCACACTAGGTGTGTTCTGTCCCCGATGTAGAAAGAATCATCCGCTGAAAGAATTCCCGCTTGACAAAGTAGAAGTATGTCAGCTGTGTGAGCTGAACCATGACATGAAAGAATGCCCCTCACTTCCCCAAGTGAAGGTTGTTCTGCAGGCATCAACTCCAGAAGTGGAATCATCCTATTTCATTGCACAGAAGAAACCTTGGCAGCCTCGAAATCAAGGTATGCCTTTAGACTCGTTTCCATTTTTGAATAATATGAGCAATTGGAATAATAACATTCAAAATGTGAATACACAATTCCCTTCAAATTATGCTCAGTGGAATCCTTCCCAACCTGCAATGCAAAATTATAACTCATGGAGTCCCTGGACACAGCCACCACATCAACCTACGTCGTGATCTCCTGGATGGAGGAACTTCCATCTTGGGAACCAGTTTCCTCAACCACCTCCACCTCAACAGTCACCATATTCTCCTCCATACCCTCAATTTCCTCAATATCCTCAATACCCACCTCAGCAGTCGCAGCTGCAGCTATAGAATAATTCTGTCCCTAATATACCAATACAGCCTCAGCTGCCTACCCAACCTAATCCTAACCCGAATAATAAAACAGTCCATCAATTGGAAACTGTCAATATGTCGGCCTACTCCCTTTCCCCTGTACCTTGTAATGATATTCGTCTACGATCTAGGAAAATATTAGAACCTGTAATTACAGAATATGCTCCACCTTCTATGCATAAAGAAGGAGGGAGTTCACAGCATCCATCCGATACAGTTCCTATCACTGAAGATGCTGAGCATCCCTTGGATGGGACGGCTGAAACATCAAACGATAAATTGGACAATACGCAGCCTACCCAGCTGATAAGGCAACCACCATACCCCAAGAGACTAATGCTACCAAAAATAGGGGGGCAACCTCAGTTTAACCTCCTAGGAGAGTTAAGGAATCTTTACGTCAAAATCCCCCTTCTGCAAGCTCTTCAAGATGTGCTTATTTATGCTAGAACCGTTCGGGACCTGTGCACTAAGAAACCAGAGAGGAAACCAAGAGATCCTCCCATTATTCACGTCATAGGGAATTTATCTACTTTGATAACAGGAAAAACCCCTGTGACCAAGTATGACGACCTTGGAAATCCTACTGTCACTGTACATGTAGGACAGACGCAGATACCCAACGTGCTAGTCAATTTAGGAGCAGCAATCAATGTCATTACAATTGAGACTGTAAAGAAGCTTGGACTCACTAATTTTAGACTGACCCCTACCATTTTAGAATTGGCGGACAGATCCACCATTAGACCCGAAGGAATTCTGGATGACCTTGTCATCTCAGTAGATTCATGGGAGTACCCTGCTGACATTTTGGTATTACAACCAAAATCACAGCTGGGGGGACACCCATTGATCCTGGGGAGGCCTTGGTTGGACACAGTTGATGCTTGCATCAGCTGTCGATCAGGTCCATGACTATATCTGATGGTACGGAGACTAAAAACCTCACCCTGTATCCTCCAGCTCGACCAAGTCTAGAGGCTGAAACTTCCCTTTGGATAGAGCAGGAGGAGGAGGAGGATTTTCGGCCACTATTAACTATAGGGAAGGCCTTAACTTTTAAAAACGAAACAAAAGACGATGCTATTAGTAATTTTATTAGTGAACCTACTTCAGTGGATAAAGAGGTCTATCAAATCCTGAAAATTTCCCTTGGTAAGGAAGAACAAGAAAATATTACTAAAGAAGCACTAGTTGGTGACACAAACATAATCCCAGTTTTAAAAAGTTCAAAAAGTATTCCTATTGAGGTAGAGCCTGGAAGGACTTTGAATATCAACCCTGGTCTCTCCTTAGAGGAACAGAGGCACCTAATCAGTCTCTTGAAGGAACATAAGGGGGCATTCACCTGGGAGTATACAGACATGAGGGGTATTCCCTCTAATCTGTGCACCCACCATATTTATATTAAAAATGACTCCCGGCCTGTGTGTCAACCCCAACGATGCATGAACCCCAATCTAAGGGATATAGTGAAGAAGGAAATCCAGAAACTTTTGGAAGCAGGATTTATATATCCTATCTCAGATAGTGAGTGGGTTTCCCCACTCGTAATTGTGCCCAAGAAAAATGGTAAATGGAGAGTCTGTGTTGATTATAGGGAACTGAACAAAGCTACGCAAAAGGATCATTTCCCTTTGCCCTTTATTGACCAAGTACTTGATACCCTATCAGGGAAGAAGTTCTTCTCCTTCCTAGATGGGTTCAGCGGGTACAACCAAATTCAGATTGCTCCTAAGGACCAGGATAAGACCACCTTCACTTGTCCCTAGGGAACGTTTGCCTACAGAGTGCTTCCCTTTGGTTTATGTAATGCACCGGCAACGTTCCAAAGAGCTATAATTGGCATATTCTCTGAATTAGTTAATGATAGTATGGAAGTATTTATGGACGATTTTACTCCCTATGGCAAGGATTTTGAGGAAGCACTGGAAAATTTAAAGAAGGTTGTAATTCGCTGCAAACAGACTCGCCTCTCATTAAGCACTGAAAAATGCGATATGATGATGAGTGAGGGGGTGGTATTAGGGCATTTCATCTCTACCAATGGCATTCAGGTGGATCCTTCAAAAATTAAGGTGATAAAAAATATACTGACTCCTTCAACTCAGAAAGAGGTGTGAAGTTTTCTGGGACATGCTGGATATTACCGGAGGTTTATAGAAAACTTCTCCAAACTTGCTTCTCCTTTGTTTTCTCTGTTAATGAAGGATGCACAGTTTGTGTGGAGTGAAGCATGCCAGACAGCGTTTGATAAGATTGAGGAGAAGCTGTCCACAACTCCTATCCTAAGGGGACCTAATGGGACCCTACCCTTCCACATTTCCTCAGATGCTTCTGATACCGCCATTGGAGCAGTATTAGGACAGCAGGATGGTCAAGTACCTTATGCCATCTATTATGTTAGTAAAAACTTAGCCCCTGCTGAACTTAATTATACTGTTACCGAAAAAGAATTCCTTGCTATTGTTTACTCTATTTATAAATTTTGGCATTACATCACTGGGTATCCTACAGTTGTGCACACTGACCACTCTGCCATTAAATATTTAATGAACAAACCTGTCACCAATGCCAGAGTGACCAGGTGGCTCTTGTTATTGTAGGAATTTGATATTACCATTATAGATAAACCTGGAAAAGAAAATGTTGTTGCTGATTTTTGATCTCGTTTTACTAACAATGATGACAGTTTGCCTGTTGAGGACTCTTTTCCAGATGAACATCTATTTGCACTTTCAGCTTATTCCCCCTGGTATGCAAACATCGCTAATTATTTGGTTGTAGGGAAGCTCCCGCCACACATGTCTAAACGAGAAAAGAGAAAAATCATCCAGCAAAGTGCCAGGTATTGTTGGCTCAATGGTCATCTCTTCTACACAGGACCCGATCTTGAGATTAGGAGATGTGTAAGGGAAGATGAGATCTTTCACATACTGAAGGCCTGTCATGATGGACCTTGTGGGGGACACTTTGCAGACAAAAGAACAGGGCATAAAGCGCTGCGGATGGGCTACTATTGGCCGACTCTGTTCAGGGACGCTAAAAGGTATGTTCAATCCTGTGACAGCTGCCAAAGGATGGGCCAGCCTAATAAAACAGATCAGATGCCTCTACAACCTCAAGTAGTAGTTGAACCATTTGATAGATGGGCATTAGATTTTGTTGGCCCTATCAGCCCTCCTTCCAGACAAAAAGTTTACATTCTAGTTTGTACTGATTATATGACCAAGTGGGTAGAGGATGTAGCTTTGGCTAAGGCTAATGACCAGGCAGTGATTGATTTTCTGTATAGTGAAATCTTTACCCGCTTTGGGGTACCGAAGGAAGTAGTTACCGATAGGGGGCCGCAATTCATGTCACACCAATTTGAATCCTTGCTCTGGAAGTATCATGTGCAGCATAGGGTGGCTTCACCTTACCACCCCTAGGCCAATGGTCAGGTGGAAAGTACTAATAAAGTTATTGAAGCAATCCTTACTAAAACAGTTAAGAGCCATCGAAAGGATTGGGCTGACAGGCTTCCGGAAGCATTATGGGCATATCGCACAACTTGCCGCAACACCACAGGGTTCTCTCCCTATGATTTAGTGTATGGAAAGAGTGCCATCTTTCCAATTGAGTTTGAGATCAAAACCCTGAAGACAGCCACCGAAATGAATCTGGATGTAACAGAATCCCAGAAGAGAAGATTGAATCAACTAAACGAATTGGATGAGAAACGGTTAGCTGCAGTGGACCAGACTGTGTTGCTTCAGCAACAGAGATCCAATTGGCATGACTAATTTATTAAAAAGAAAATCTTCCATGAAGGAGACTGGGTGTTACTATATGACTCCAAGTTCAAAAGGGATTTTAAAGGTAAATTACGTACAAGGTGGCTGGGTCCATATTTGGTCGATAGGGTATTTGACAACGGCACTGTCCGTCTGGTGAGCATCGATGAAAACCGTATACCATTACTTGCTAATGGACACAGACTGCGACTGTATCGTAAGCCTATTTCGAAAGATGCATTCATTTCGCAAATTGTCGACGATCCAGATTATCAGCTGGCACCAGAGCAGGAATTTCTCTCTACCTTTGCCAATCCTTAAACTGCAAATCGCATTTTAAATTACTGTACATAAATAATTTTCTTTCTTTTCTGCTGTAGTGTATAATTGTTTTTTTTCTCTTTGCATTTGATCTTCGCGTGTTTGCTGTTGTTTTTCAAAAATTTCCAGGGAAGCGCCAGGAGAATGACCAGATTGGGACTGTCAAATGAGAGTCGTCTTCCCATGCCTTCCTGTGCAGAATTTTCCTTTTCCTTAAAATAAATTTTTCGGCAGCTGCGACACATTTCCCGACAGCTGCAACATCTGTTCCGGCGGCTACGACATATTCTCCGGCAGCTACGACATATATCCTGGCAAACGTAAAATCCTTTTTCCCAGTAGCCATGAACAACTTTCCCAGCGGCTGCAACATCTTTTTCCGGCAGTCGTGAACCATGTCCCAACAGCTGCAACATCATTTCTCAGCGGTTGCAACATCATTTCTTTGCGGCTGCAATATCGTTTTCCCTGTGGCTGTAAACCCTTTTTCCCGGCAACCATGAACCATTTCTCGACAGCTGCAACAACTTTCCCAGCGACTGCAACATCATTTCCCAGCGGCTGCAATATCGTTTCCTGGCAACCGTAAAACCTTTTTCCCGGCAGCTGTGAACCATTTCCCGGCAGCTGAAACAACTTTCCCAGCGGCTGCAACATCTTTTCTTGGTAGCCGTGAACCATTTCCCAGTGGCTGCAATATCGTCTCCCGGTAGCCGTAAAATCATTTTCCCGGTGGCCGTAAACCCCTTTTTTCGGTAGCCGTGAACCATTTTCCAGCGGCTGCAACTTATTTCCCGGTGACTGTGACATATCTCCCGGCACCGTAAAACTTTTCCCTGGAAGCCGTGAATTTTTATTCTGATGGCCATAAAACCTTTTTCCTGGCTGTCGTGAACCATTTTCCGGTGGCTGCAACATATTTTCCGGCGGCTGCAACTTATTTCCTAGCGACTGCGACATATCTCCCGGCGCCGTAAAACTTTTCCCTGACAGCCGTAATTTTTCCCGATCCCGTAAATCCTTTTCCCGGTGGTCGTGAATCTTTCCTGGTGGCTGCAACATCTTTTTCGTCGGCCGTGATATCATTTCTGGCAACTTGCATTGGTAACTCTTGTGTTAACGGAAGAATTGCTCCAAACCTGCTAAACTATGGCTCTGATTCATACTAGTCGTGCCAGTGAATTCATCATTCCGACCCCAAGGACGCGATGGTTTGTGTTTCACTGGCGAAAGGAATTATTGCATTATCCTGGTCATCATGATCAGATTTATCACTATGCACGAGTTTGGTTCCGCAACGTCACCAATCGCACGCTCCACCATTCTCCGCAGGATATCTGACGCACAGTCTCATGAGGTATGGCTTTGATTTATCACGTGATTAAGTGTTGATATAATTGAACAATATCAGTCATACCTTTATACATATCACCATTATGCCTAATTAAACCTTTCCCTCGTACGACGTAAACACTAATAACTGCCACCTTCCCCAATTCGGAATGGAAATTTTGAACGTTTTTCTGTGCTCAACTTTCCAAATTTGCCCATTTCCTCAACATCTCCGCTCAGCGATTCGTGCATCCTCTGTGCTGCAACTTCTATTCTCGGATTCTGTAATCTGTGGGATAGCAATATCAGTCTGCAGCCAAGACCATGGGGATTCCAGTTCGTCATGAACCTTTGAATACACAGGAACTCAGAAAAAATCTTCAAGTTTTTGCCATCTTTCAAGCCGCCGGCTGGATTGAATTTTTTGAGCGACTAGATGGATTCAATCGGGAAGCAGCCTTGCAATTTGCTTTAAATCTCACCAAAACTTACTCCAAGGTGTGGGGGCTACGCATAGAAGTCTCTGAGGCCATTATATTCGAGGTTACTGCCATCCCGCAGGTGGGAAGAGCATGGTTTAACCGACCGAGTCCCCACGACGACTCCACGGGAAGCATTTTTACTGGAGGGGGAGCAAGTTCAATCATCCAGAAGAGGGATCGCACTGCACTCATTGCCGCGGCCATGGGACCAGGTTGTTGTCTTTCTCAAGAAGTACATTACTTGTGAAGGTAGATACCAAACTGTTTATAACTCTGAACTCCCTTTACTTTCTCATCTCCGCCATGGCATTTTATTGAACATTCCATATTATCTATTGCATGACTTGCGTCATATGGCGGCATTTGTCCAGTCTGCTAAGCACCCACTTTCCTCCCTCACCCACCATGGCCTTATCAAATTAATAATTGTAAGAACCCTTTCCCAGCATCATATAACCTGGGAGCAATTCACAGCTCGAACTCAGGAACCCGCTCCCTTGCAGATTGTCCCAATACAGCAGGTACGAGTTCCACCACAGCAGGAGGACCGGAGTCCCTCCACTGAAGTTGGGGGGGGGGGGGATGAAACTGTATTAGAAGAAGAGCAACCGGGGGCACAAGCAGAGCCATTGGGGGGGGATGAAACTGTATTAGAAGAATAGCAACTGGGGGCACAAGCAGAGCCATTGGGGGGGGATGAAACTGCATTAGAAGAAGAGCAATTGGGGGCACAAGCAGAGCCATTGGGGGAGGGTGTAGATAAAAATCTTGTGGAAAACCCAGACAACAGGGTAGCTCCGACAGCAGAAGGTGAAATTGGAGCAGCACTAAATGCTGCGACAATTGAACCTGAAGGTGACAGAGCCAGGGCAATAAAAGAAAACATTGAGCTGGTAACTATTGAATCCTCACCTGAGTGGGGAGGAGGAAATTTAATTGAAGAAGAACAGCATGAGGAGCAAGAAAACATTCCTTCGACCTCAGCTGTGAATCCCGATATACCAGCTCCACAAAAGAAAAGACCACAAAGGAAAAGAAAGAGATCAATCAATGAATTTAACATAACCTCACCAATCAGAATAAAAAGAACTAGATCAGCTATAGTAGCAGAGGCAGCCAGAAAAAGATGGGCAACCTTAGAGGCACAGTTTGAGCTCCCAATCCTTGTACCGAGACCAATGGATGCTCCACAAAGGCCAGTTGAGGAAGAACCCGGAATTGAAGGACTTCTGGCTGAGAACACACTGTTAAAAGAGGACCTCCAAGTACTTCGAAGGGAATTGGAAACCTGAAAGGAAACCTGCAGAAAACTAGGTGAAAGGAAATTGTATACATTGGTAGAGGCTGCAGACCAACTGGAGGAATCAAACTCTACCGAGCCTGGCAAGGAAGATGAATGAGTAATCTGTCCCACCTGTGGAGAAATATTTAAGGAGGCAAGCCACAAGATTATACTTCGTACCTGCTCAGCACAATAGCCCGCGCCCACAACAGAGGAAGCTGCAGAAAAAGAAGATGATGCCACACAAGAACCAGCATCTTTAACCATCCTTGCTGAAGCTGCCACCAATCCTGTGACAGAGGAGCTAAGGGATGAAATCATGTATGATGATGGGGATAAAGAATATACTGTAACCCCAGAATGCTCCCACGACACAGAGATTATAGAGCAGATGGGAGAAGAACCTGGAATGGAGGACACTCTGGAGCTTAATAAAGAATATACTGTAACCCCAGAATGCTCCCACGACACAGAGATTATAGAGCAGATGGGAGAAGAACCTGGAATGGAGGACACTCTGGAGCTTAATAAAGAATATAATGTAACCCCAGAATGCTCCCACGACACAGAGATTATAGAGCAGATGGGAGAAGAACCTGGAATGGAGGACACTCTGGAGCTTAATGAAAAATTCTATACTGTAACCCCAGAATGCTCCCACGACACAGATATTTTAGAAGCTGAGCCACAAAGACAAGACATTGATAAACTTGAACAGGGTGTTGTAACACAAGAACCAGCAAACCTGAGTATACTTGTCCAATCGGCCGAACAGATGGGAGAAGAACCTAGGATAGAGGACACTCTGGAATTTAATGAAGAACTCTGGGTTGTAACCCCAGAATGTTCCCATGACATAGAGCTCATAGGAGAAGAATTGCAACAACAGGAGGATGAAGAGGCAAGCCAGGATGTTGCTACACAAGAACCAACATCCTTGGAGGCTGCAGCAGGAACTCCTGAATTTCAATTAGAAGATAACCCTGGAATAGATATCATTCCCGATACGCATTGGAGTGAGGATGAACAAGTATAGACACAATCCTCAGGTGACACCGAAATCTTGGAGGAGGAGCTGCACAATGAGAAAGATATCCAATCTCAGCAGCAGAAGGACAAAGAAGACACTGTTACACAAGAACCAGTGTCTCTAAAAGCAATGAAGGCAGCTGCTGAAGAGATTCTAAAGGATGTTTTTGTTACACAAGAACCAGCAACTCTCATATTAGACTTAGATGTGCTGGAAGACACTGTCCCACAAGAACCAGTGCTTCTACCTCCTAGAAATATCATTGATTTGGACTCAGATTAAGATTTCCTTTCAAGTCCTCCCCAGGCACAGCATATAATGAGACTGCAGGAAGAAGTGATTTCCACTTGCACCAATTACATTTCCAGACACCAACAGGTAGCATTGGAAGGGAGTAAGCACAGATGGCAGGCTGCCTCCTCTGCACTTAGAAGCCGAGATCCTTACTATTTCAAGAATTTCAAGCAGGCACTTTCCAGAGTCAAGGGCTATGTGGGAAGTATGAGGGAGAGTGGAGTTAATTGGTTGGGTTTGAAATTCAATTTCCCCCTCATTTGGTGGCCAGCAAAACCATATAATATGGATTTTTCTTTGACTAGGGCAGGGGAGCAGTGATGCTAGAAAGTATTGGGTTACTCACAGAGGCTTTTTAAAGACAGATGAGGTGCCTAAGTTTCCCTACAACGTTTCCTCTCTCCATGAATAGAGCTCAGTACAGGACTCAGATTCCGAATGATGCAGGTTGTTGCATGAGGACATGCAACAGGATAGTTGGGGGGAGATGTTGAGCCCAGAATTGGCCCCTTTTAATCATCCTCGATCTCCTTTTCTTCCCCTGTTCTACACCATTTAGCATGCTAATCAGACCTATTGTCCTCACTTTATTCCCCCAAGATGCTAAGGTATGACTGATCATTGCTTTATCTTATTAATGCTTATGATTGTGATAATTAAGGCTGTGTATCTCTCAATTGTGCTAACATGTTATGATTTATGAAGGTAGTTTGAGATAAGTGGACTGCAGGAAGGTGGGGCTGAACAAGTCTTGAAAGGAGGGATGTTCGCTACTTAAAAGGATCCTCGGGGTTCCAATCATCAATTAATGCACGTGTTTCTAATGCAACATTCTAGACAGAGCTGTGACAGGGCAGCTATAACAGAATGCGCTATAATTGGAGATCTTTAGTTATTGCTACTCGGATATAATTGTGATCTGGAAAGATCGCCACTCCTGGGACAATCAACAACTTTCTCACGTTTTTCTATGTCTTTACTATGCCACGTTTGTAACATCTTGTATTATTTAGGGCGCCTGAAGATCATAGATCTTCATGGCTTCCCATTAATAGGATCGGATGTTATGATCTGCATATATAAATATGGGAAGCTGTCTCGACCCAGGGGGTTGAACAACGGAGAATTCATTCATTGTATTAGCAGTGGAAGCAAATTGTGTCATCATCCTTCTGTTAATATAAAGAGTTACCACTGAGTTAAAGGAACTTTACGTTGTTCAGCCAGCATCTCTGTGTGAAGGCTGGGCCCGTCTTCCACAGAGATTGCTGAGTTAAAGTAGGACTTCTCGAATTTATTGTTGTGTGATGTTTTGTTAATGATATTTCCTTTGTACACAGCAGTAGTAAGTGTGGATTTGCAGTATAATTAGGATTACAATCCCTTGAGATTGGTAAGTGGTACAGAGTGATAGTCGACTGAGTAGGAACTTTCTTTATGCAATTCGTGTGATAGTTGTACACAGCCTTGTTCATCCTGCAGTTTAAGTTGTTATCCCATGAACCCTTGCAAGTTATCTTTCCTGTTATGATTGTTGATTTTCATTCCTATAATTCAAACTCTTAGAGCAGTTGAACTCAATCCTTTGCAATTGAATTTCTAGATTAATATTCAGTTTATGCTTATGGTTTTCAAGAGTGATCAGATTGAAGAGGTGATTGTTCTAGGATGTGAATAGGATTTCTTTTTATCTGCAATTGTTGTTGAATCTTACATCATTTCTTGTTGATGCATGGTAGAAAGGAATTGAAATTGTAGCATTTAGAAGGCAATTGGGATTACACAGATCCTTGGGATGGACATAGTTGTTAGAAGATAAAAGTGTTCAATTATAGTGATTTGGTGTTTAAGCATAGATTGTGCATTTATCCTTTGAAATAAAATACTTTCTCGGGTTGACAATAAATATCGTATGCTCTGTATGTTGGTAATAATCTATCTGCATATTGGGTGCTCGACAGTGGAGCCTGATCGTCCAGTCTCATAGATGATAATGTTTCAGTCATGTTTGTACCCCATTTTTGGTTATGATCTCGGCACGCACAATGGGGGGGTCCGGGGGTTATGGGTTAGTTTTTGGCCAACAGATTACGGACCCATGGTTTTGAGTAGCTCGTGGTATTTTCCCATGGTATTTCTCCTTGAAAGGGAAGACATTGTAATACATATGTGTAATGTATTGTAGCATTGTAAAGATCTATGAGATCGTGTAAGAGAGACTGAGAGAGAGTGAAGAGAATGTTGCAGCGGATGTGCTGCAGGTTGTATCCCTTCATTTGTTGGATGGTATAATAATAAGGACTTGCAATTTTTGTGTAGACGTAGCCCATCTTGGGTGAACCACGTTATATTGGTGTTTCTCTTGTAATGTGTTTGTGAAATTTATATTTGCATCTTGTTTATTGTTATTGCTCTGCAATCCTGTTTTTCTAAGAGTCACTAAACCCTTGTTGCTCCAAACCGCATCAATTTATAAACTTTTATAAGAAATGTGTCGGCAACGGAAACAAACCAGGATTCATAAAAATAAACCCTTTCATATTTTATAATGAGGATTTCGAATTTAATCTTCCAAACAATATTATTATTATCAAAACAATCGTGATTTAATCAAAATAATAATTCCCTTTTCTTTCGACAAATTAGACTTTTCATAATGCGTACTCCGTTATCCCCGAACACTTCACTAAACCCTCAACGCAGGAATCTTCAAGATGAGAACCCTTAGATAATCAAACAACACCGACATATTCAAGGTTTATCTTAAAAACTAAATATCAATCCATACAACAACAGGAATTTCAAGAAAACTCTTTTATGTTTTCCAAACCCAGGATTAAATTCTATTTAAGAACTCATTACATCTCAATTCTAAATCACTTTTGAAAACAACACCAACCGTCGCCGACAAATAGAAGCCAACCAATGTTTAATTTTCCTCAAACAAACGTTAGGTTTTGTATTTGCACCAAAATGTTCTCGTTTACTCAACATCAATGACGGTAAAATTAAATTTCACTTTACAACGGAAAATCTTTAAAAAAAATCACACTCTAAGTTCTTCAAAATACCTATCCACTGGTAAGCTCAAAATTTTATTTTATTTATTTTTAACAATCAACCAACTCGGAATTAATCAACAACTTGTATCTCCAAGAATAAACTCACCCCAACAAAAATTGATAAGGAGGAGGACTACAAAATTGAACACGACAAAAACAAAGGTGGACCAACGGACTACAAGGAAAGGTGGCGGACTCAAGCAGGAATACTGATCAGACAACAACTAGTGCTAGAAAACAACGATTCAAACTGTAAACAAACCAAAACAATCTTTGTACATACATGGAATTGGCGACCACAACCAAAGTAAATAATTATTGGGTTAACCAAAGCACATATTTTTTATTATATTTTCATGATATAATGTAGACCCATTAAATCAATGTAAATAACATTACCCTAGACACCCACGACTAAATAGAGTCACCATATCACTCCCTTTAAAAATGATTACCGTTCACAATTATATTCTTTCATATGGTAAGGTGCCCAATATATATATTATGAAGACCGTTTTCATAACACTTTCGAATTTTATCAAGAAGAGTGTATCCACAACATCATTTCAGAACTACGAATCATATCAATCAACATGAATTCATATCTTTCAAACTCTTAACAAAATTGAAGTCAAATAAAGCATCAAATGTATAATAATATCAAGTTTGCCTAGGTGGATCCCCAATTGGTATTCGGTTGAAATGCAAATGATAAATTTAATGATTAAAGTGGTCCAGAGATAGTAAATGGCTGATTTTGTAAATTGTAGCAATACTTTGCAGAAGAATAAGTTGGCGAAGAATGAGTTAACAAGGACAAGATCTATGAAAATATTCATGGCATACCTCTTGTTGATAAGGTGAAAAAATCCTTATACAAAGACTCAAAGACAAGTATTCTCTCTGCTCTTTTGTTTCTAGTTAAGTTGAAGGTCATGAATGGTATTTCAAACACAAGAATGACACAATATGTATGATTTATATATTTGTAATTTCAATTGCTTTCCTTTTATTTATCATTGTCGTATATAAGCTAGTAATTATGATTTTTCCATTAATTTTTAATTTTTTAGACTGTTAGGTGATACTCTTCTACCACCGTCAAATAATTTACTTCACAAATACTTTACCTCACATATATAGAGAAATGTGTGTTGTTCTGAAAGATTTAGGAATGGTTTATAACACACATTAATGTATGTCCTAATGATCATATCATATATTATGGACAACATGCATCAAAGAGTGAGTGCCCTAAATGTGGAATTAGTAGATATCGTACTGATCAAGTAACAAATAAGGTGCCCCGAAAAGTTCTTCTCCATATCTCGATAAATCCATGTTTTCAACAATTTTTCAAGTGTAACAACGCATCATTTATGGATTACCATGCACAACATTAAAGTGAATATGGTGTCATGCAAATGCCTAGAGATGGTTTTGCATTCAGAGACATTGAGGAAAGATGGCTAATTTTTAAAGCAAAATCATGTAATGTTAGACTTTCAATGTGAGTTGATGGTGTCAATCCATTTGGAGAGCTTAGGACCAATTACTCAGTTTGGCCAGTTTTTGTTATAAACAATAACATTCCTCAGTGGATGACAATAAAAATGGAGCACAAGTTGGCATTAATTGTTCTAGGTACTTATTTTTAACAATTTGAACTCAACATAAGCTATATTTTTTTTCATTATTGCATGTACGCGAATTTATTAATTATGTATGTTGTGTTTCAAATAACTACTAAGTGTTAGTGTTTGCAATTTAATTCAATTATGTTATATCTTTAATCTGAAAGATAGACAAGAACAACAATACACAAGAACACAAGAAATTTCCTCGGGGAAACCATAAAGGAGAAAACCCCACAACTTTTTCAAGAATGGATTCGTCACCTAGTACAATATCAAAACAAGATAGAAAACCAAAAGATAAGATGACTTCTGCAACTTCCTTCTTTCTTCTCCAGCAAACTTGTCTATTCTCCTCCTTGGTCTGAACTTGCTTGAGTGAGAGTGATATCCAAATGAGGGAGGGTTCCTCCATATTTATACTTTATGTGTGACTGACCTAATTCCCCAATGGGGTCGACTTCCATAACTGACTGGGCCTTCCTCTCCTAGGGAGACTCAAAAATACATTTTACATTTTACCTTTTGGGGACTATTGCCCCGACTTACAATGGAGGTTTTACCTCGATATTCTTACATGAACAAATAAAATAATGACATCCCCGAATGGAGGAAAACATCTCTGATGGAGGTGCAATAATAATATAATAATAATATACAAAATAATATCTTCCGAAGTTACATTTACAGCAACACTCCCTCTTAACTAGGAAGGTATTCTATTGACATAGTCATCATTACAATTGGACACAATATCTGGACAATGTCATCATCGTTGGATCATAATCATCGTTGGATCATCATCATCGTTGGATCATCATCATCGCTACTACAACAATTCTCATCTGGTTGATCATTGACTAGTGACATCTCTTGAATCTACCCTTCATGGGAATTTATACAGAGCCATCCCTTTTTCATGTGGATGTAGGCCTAGCTCTCATCTAGGAATTTATCATCTATACAAGCAATCCATCAAGTAGGTACAAGCCAGGAACACATATTACATTCCCTCAGCAATCACCAACATCTCCTACTATCATCTCATCATATCCGAATCATATCATCATCTCATGTGGAGAGAATCCCAGGTGCATATAACTTGTCCACCAGACAACCTGCATATTTCACCCAGTGGATACAACCCAGGAACATCTGCGTCTTTGACCCAGTGGATACAACCCATATGTATTATGTCTCTCTCGCATTCAACCTACGTCTTCCACCAAGTGGATACATCCCAAGAACATCTATGTATTCCACCCAGTGGATACATCCTAGATGTATTACGACTCTCTCGGTCAACCTGCGTCTTCAAACATGTGGATACATCCCAGGAGCATCCCAGATGCATTACTTCCTTTCAGACCACCTACGTCTTCCACCATGTAAGATACAACCCAGGTGCATCCCAAATGCTTTATGACTCGTGGACCACTAGCGTCTTCAAACATGTCGATACATCCCAGGAGCATCCTAGATGCATTACGTCCTTGCAGACTACCTGCATCTTCCACCATGTAAGATACATCCCTGGTGCACCTACGTCCTCCAAAACTATCACATCACTCCCTCTTTCGAGAAACATCGATCTGGATAACACCAAGCTTCTCTCTGAAGTACTCAAACTTCACTCTTGCCAATGACTTGGTTAACACATCGGCTATTTGCTCGTCTGTCACCACATATTGGAGCTTCACTTCTCATCTCTACACCATATTCCGGATATAGTGGTACTTGATCTCAATATTCTTCGACTTGTAATGGAACACCGGGTTCTCTGATAACTTTACATGACTCTGGTTGTCACAAAAGATACAAGTCGCCTCTAACTCGAGATCAAATAAATATGATAGTAGCTTCCGAGGCCATATTTCCTCAAAAATTTCCGAACAGGCTGCAACATACTCTGCTTCGCCTGTACTTAGTGCCACACATGACTGCTTCTTGCTAAACCAAGAGATCATACCAGATCCCAAACTGAAGTAGCATCCTGAAATGCTCTTCCCATCTATGGAACTTCCTGGCCAATCTAAATCAACACAACCATGCAGGTTAATCTTATGATTCGTCACATATTTGAGCCCATACTCATTGAATTGTACCCTTCAGGTACCTCAATACATGCTTTGCAGCAATCAGGTGAACATGTCTCGGATCTGTTAGGAACTGGCTCAGGGTGTTCACAGCAAATAATATGCTTGGTCTAATGTTCGTCAAGTACATTAACGAACCAATCATCTGCATGTACATCATGGCATTCACTGTCTCTGAAGAAAATCACACAGTAGCTTCAAGTTCGATGCCATTGGTGTGTTCATTTCCTTGTAGTCCATGATTCTGAACCTCTTCAAAATCTCCACTGCGTACTTTCCTTAACTAAGGAAAATCCCATCTGAACTCTGCCACATCTCCATACCTAAGAATCAGTGCATGATTCACAGGTCCTTCATCTCAAACTCTGTGGCAATTCTTCTCTTTATTCTGCAATGAGCTCATCCTCCCCTGTTACGAACAGTTCATCTACATATAGCTGTGTAATATTACTAGTCTTCCACCCTCAACCTTGAAATAGAGGTTGGAATCTGCTTTACTCTTGGTAAATAATAAGCTCATCAGAAAACTGTCCATCATGTTGTACCATGTCCTGGGTTCCTGTTTCACACCAGACAAGGATTTCTTTATCTTGCACACATGAGTCTGTATGTCATGTGTCTCGAATCCCAGTGGCTACTCCACATACACTTCCTCTTTCACCACACCATTCAAGAATGTTGTCTTGAAGTCCATCTGGTGTACCTTCCATTTCATTACTACGGCTAAGGAAATTATATGTATGATGGAAGTGTATCTTGCTACAGGTGCAAATGTCTTCTCGTAGTCTATGCCTTCTTTGTGGGAGAATCCACGTACTACAAATATTGCCTTGTGTTTTTCGATGCTACCATCTACAGCATTCTTGAACTTGTAGATCCATTTTAAAGTCACAAAAAACTTCCCTTTTGGTCTCGAAACTATCTCCTAGACATCATTCTTCATAATCGACTGGTAATATTCGATCATGGCATCCTTCCATTCCTTCTTTTATGTTGCTTACTCATAGTTGGAAGTTTATTTACCAATGATGTCACATAGTAGGGCTACATATCTGGAGTATGGTTTGGGTCTCTTACTTTCTGTGTGTGTGTCCCATATAGATCACCATACTTCTCTGCATCTTGTATTGCTTCATGTTCCAATGCTGGTATTCTCTTGTGGGATTTCTTCTCACGAGTTGAATCTATAGGTTCTTTTGGTTCTGTCATGCCATGGTCTTCGTGATATTCTTGGATTGTTTCTTTCATAACTATGTCTCTGGTTTTGGGAACTTCAGGTTCTTCAGTTTATTCAGTGGGTAATTGTTTTGACTTATTGTAGGCTGAGTCTTCATCAAAATTTACGTCTTTGTTGACTTCGATCTTCTTTAATCCTGGGAAGTATATTCGGTAATATTTATATGTGTCACTCTATCCCACAAAAATGCCTGTATTCCCTGAAGGATCTAGTTTTCATCACTTTTCTTTCAGGATGTGTATGTACACAAGAAAACCAAATATTCTAAGATGGCTAACTTCTGGTTTCTCTCCTGAGAAAGATTCTTCTGGAGTCTTTCTTTTCAATACATGGTGAGGTGTATTGTTTTGTACATACACAATTGTTATTGCTGCTTTTTCCAATAAGTGCATTGGGAGGTCTTGATCATGGAGCATTGCTTTCACTGCTTCCATTATTGTTTTGTTCTTATGTTCTGCAATTCCACTTTGTTGAGGATCGTAAGGAGTTATCAACTCCCTCTTAATCCATGATTCTATGCAAAGATCCTTGAATTATTCTGAGGTGAATTCTCCACCATTGTCTAATCGTAAAGTCTTGATCTTCCTTTCAGTAGAATTTTCGACAAAGTCTTTGAATTCCTTGAATTTTCTAAACACTTCATCTTTTCCTTTTAGTAAATAAATCCATGTCTTACGAGAAAATTCATCTATGAACAAAACATAGTATACATACCCACTTAAAGAGCTGTAAGACATGGAACCACACACATCTGAGTGAATTATATCCAGCATTCCTTTTTCTTTGCTTTGACTACTAGGAAATGATTTCTTCACATTCTTCCGTTTTGCACATCTTTTGCAAATGCATTCATACTTTGTTTGAATTTATGGTAGACCTGATACTGCTTTTCTTGCAATTGGTAGTGCTCTATAGTGTACATGTGCAAGCCTTCTATGCCATAATCTGCTTGGTTGCATGGAATCGTGAACCAATGCTTGTTCTGGTTGTCCTTTTAACTTGTATAGGCCTCCCTCTTGCTCTCCAATTATTGCTGCATCATTTATTTTCTCTCCTCTTGGCCTCATTAGCACTTGGCCATCAACAAATGTAGCACGAACTCCTTTAGCATCTAGGGCTGAAATGGAGAGAATATTTTTCTTCAAACCTGGTACATAGGGAACATCCTTCATCTTTATTGATTTTCCTAAATCTAGCTTATAAGAGGCTTCTCCAATTCCTTTGATAGAATATTGATAGTCGTCTCCAAGTTTCACCTTGTGAGGTGACTCATGTTCTGATAAGTTGACAAAAGATTCTTTGTATCTCGTCATATGCTTGGATGCTCCATTATCCACAAGCCAATCATTACTTACATGAGTGATGGTACCTGTGAGAGATGAGATTAAAACATATTCTTCATCACTTGAAGAATCATCCCTTCATTCTTCGGTTTTCTTCCTTACTGGTTCATCATCTTTAGCAATGTGATCATGATTCCTCTTCTTGTTGTTTCTCCTGGAGGATCCTTGGTTTCTGGGACAGTTTCTTGAATAATGTCCTTTCTCATCACATGTGAATAACCTAATACTGGAGAGGTCTCTTCAAGGTCCATGATTCCTATGGGATCTCTTAGACTTCTTGTGATGTTGGTCCTCCCTCTTGTTTCGATTCTTCTTAGTATGAGCAGTTAGGTCTTGGTCATCATTAGCTCCCATCTTTTCTTCTCTTGCTACTAATCGAGCTTCTTCTTGGGTGCATTCTTCCCATAATCTGTTGAAAGTTATTAGCTTCTTTCTAGCGCATATTCCTTGAATGAAAGAGTCCCATGATCGTGGGAGACCATTCAAGCTAATCATCACAATCTCTCCTGATTCAACATTGTCTTCAATTGCTTCAAGTTGTTCCTTGATATTAGAGACTCTTATAAAGTAATATTGAATAGTTTTTGAGTGTTGAATCTTCACATTCTTGAGTTGGTTCCTCCTATTCATCTCACGGTTGATGTTCTTTCCTTCATATAGCTTAGTCAAAGCATCAAACATCTTCTTCGGAGTATTCAAGGGTGATACATAAGGGATGAGGTGATCTTTGATGGAGTCTGCAATAATCCTTCTGGCCTTGATCATGTTATTCTTGTCAATTTCCTTTTCCTCTTCTCCCTTTGGTTCTATGTAATGTCCCTTGTTAGGAATTTTATTAAAATTGTAATTTTCCACTTTTTTCCTTGGTTCGACCTTGGACTAGTTTCGATCTCTAGGTCCCAAATTTGCCCCAAATGATACCAAATCTTCTGAGAAGGTATATGAATGATATTATAACATAAATATGTGTTTCAGGGATGCCTTTGTACCTTTAAAATACTTCTGCAAATACTCTTTCAATTCTGGTCAATGTAGGTAACTTTACTAGTGATTTCCCTTTGACTAGTATTGGTCTCTAGGTCTTAAATTGACTCCAAATGCCTTCAAATCTTCAAGGAAGGTTTATGAATGATATTAGGAATTGAATATGATTTTTAGGGATAACATATGGCCACCAAAAGACCTCTGCAAATTCTCTCAAGATTCTGGACCAAGTATGCAATTTTACTAGTAATTTGGGGTTCAAATCCCCCTGAGGTAAGTACTGAAAATGACTTCCCAAATGCCTCCAAAGCCACTCAAATTTATGAGAAGAGGTATGTAATGTGTTAAGTATGTTATTAAGGTCTCATATGCACCATTAATGGTTTATTACAACTGTTCTCACCCTCTCCCATTCAACTGCAAAAATCCTCAATTCGACCCTTGGGGAAATGGCACTATTTCACCTCCCAATACAACTAAACGGAGTAAAAATGATTCAAATGCTCAAGTACAGTACATGAAACTTGTATAAGACATCCATGGAAGTATATGGATCAAAAATATATCATAGAATCATCCATTCATTCGAAATCATCATCAATACATTGGTTCACAACAAGGTAGTGGGGAAATCGCATCGTTCTTCCATTAAAAATGAGATTTATACATTTCTACTTGGCATTTCGACCTGAAACTTTCTGGAGATGAAGAACAGAGTATATAATTCATATTACAAAATAAATGGGGCATTAGAAGCTCCCCCAAAGAGTACAATAGCTCACCAAAAACGCCCTCCCTCAAGGATCACGAATATGCCATCAAAACTGGAAATGGTTGAAGGAGCGAGCTGCAATAGAAGAAACCATGAGCTTCCCTGTAGCTTACACCTGCAAATAAAGACTCCATTAAAGCTCCAAATGAAAGGTCTGAATGGCCTTTCCAATTTCCAACTTGGATGGGAATCTTTCACCCTCGAAATTGGCTAGGGCAAGAAACTAGTCATCCACTAGCTCTCCCTCTTCACAAATGCAATTGCAAATTCTACAAATGATCAAAAGCCATTCTCATACTTCATTTCTACATTTTATAACCAACATTATCCTTCTAAGGGTCGAAATCCTCTCAATAGATTCAATAGATTTTCATTTAGGAAATATTCCACATTTGCCATTTGTCTCCTAGTTCCAACCTTCCATCTTCTCCCAAATTCGATTTTGAGTCTCTTTGGCTTCTCCAACTCCCAAATTCGCCTTCTTTGAGCCTATTTTTGGGGCTGACATGTCATAGTGGTCAGATGTCAGAGGTCAGGTCTGCAATTTGTCATAGTTGTCATAGATTCTCCATCATTGGTGTCATAGGGGCTAGGGAATCTAGCCCAAGTGTCCACAAACTTCCACTTTGACTCTTTATCTTCCATGGAGGTTACCAATCCTTCCAAATTCGACCTAATATGCTCAATGACATGTGTTATGACTTACCAACTCACCCAAGAGTGTTCACATTCCCATTAATTCGAATTTGCAAAAGAGAGATACCATGTATTATGAAAAATCAAGCTAGTGTGGGTCCCACATCCTCCATATGTCTCCAAAACCATTTGTCACTTAGGATTTCTCTTGAATTTCTTTATTCACTCTATTTATTAAATACTTGAACCCTTCTAATGTCTAAACATCATTTATTATCCCCCTTATTCCAAATCCCAAAGCTTCCACCCCAAACCTAGGAAACTAGTAATTTTCCTCCTTGGCAATTATTTGACCCTTAACATCAATTTTACAAACTCTAATGAATATGGCTAATGTGATTAGGCCATTGTGACCCAATTCCAAATTTGGGACATGACAAATCCTCCCTTCCCAATATTGCTTGTCCTCAAGCAATTTCAAACATGGGTGTTGAAGACCCTGCTTTCTGTATAATTCTTTGAAGTTGCCATTGAATTGCCAAACCTTGAGTCTTTGAGTTTCCATGAATATTTTAGAGAGGAACCACCATGCTTGCTGCTGCACTACTCTTATTAAAATCACTTTATTAAGTGGGGAATCCATCTCCCATGCTGCTTGCTTCCCAAAAAAAAATGAAACCAATGAGACAAAAATTATTCCAGGGTCCCATTGCTTATATTGCACCCCAACAATTAAGAGTGCTCTCGAACCTACACCATTAGATAAGAGGATTCCTGGATCCCATTTTCTTGTCTGCATTCTTCCAAACATCATGAGTACCAAATATATATCATCAAAGTACATAACAACATAATGAAAATGTACATCAAGGATATGCTTCATCAAAGAGTCATGAAAGTGCTTATACCTCCAAGCAAGTAGACCACCATTTTCCAAGTGCATACAAGCTTCAAGTGACCCATCAAATCTGCTCCAATGACATAGGTGAGGATCCCATGTCCTATAATGCTGCTCCAAAAGGATGTGATATGCATCAAAAGATTCAGCCATGTATTCTTTCATCCAAGAAGTGAATGAAGAATCTCCACTAGAATCTGAACCAAATAATGAGCAGAAAAAACAAGGAGACTTCAAATGACTCAAAGAAGTCTCACCCATACATCCATGAATGTGAGAATCATAAAGATGTAACAAAGTATGTGGCTGCCAACAAAAATGTTCTCCCATCATAAATCTATTCATCCAAGTGTTGGATGAAGTTCCTCTAACATCAAATGAACCCAGTGTTGAGCAAGAAAAGCCATGAGTATTCAAGTGACTCAAATCCATATCATAGGTGCATCCATGTAGATGTGAATCATCATAAAGTGACAAATTATGCTGCTGCAAATGTGAATAAGAATGTGCTCCAACCATGTCATCATAAAAGTTAAATCTAGGAGTTCCATACTCCTCATGTGGCACCATCAAAAAGAACCCTTTCACCCATACTTCATTGAGACTAATGTTGCAAAACATGGAATTGTAGGATGTAGGAGAATGAACCAAATCACCCAAATGATCAAAAAGTACAGAAGTTTCATCATGGGGAGGATCCATATGGGTAGTATCATGCAGCTCCTTCAAAAGTGTGAACTCTTTGTCATAGTTTGGTTCCAATGTAGATGAATCATGCTCTTCTTTAAAAATTGCACAACCTTCATCAAGAGGCAATTCAAATTCTTCTTCCACCACATCAAGTGTTTGGATCTCTTCAAGTTCATCTCCAAACACATCAAGAACATTCAAATTTTCACATTTCTCATGATCCACCATGTCATGAGAATCCTCCAAACAATCTACCATTTGACAATCTGAAACATAGGAGGAAAAACAAGTATCTTGCAACTTTTCAAGAAGTTGCTCATTTTGAATTGTGAGCTTATGAATGTCCTCATTATTCTTCAAGTATGCATCATGTAACAATTCATTAAGCTCAAACAAATGGTTTCTATCAAAAAGCAAAGACATGAAATTACCTTTGATGTGGCACATTGCTCTTTGAATCTTCTCCATATCTTCAAGGAAGGATGTTTCCTCCAATGAAGTAGCTCTCCAACAAGAATTTGACACCAATGCTTGAGTCTCATGGAGAATGCTGAGGGACTCTTGGATCTTCTTTTCATTCATCTTTAAGGACCCTTCAAGAAAATGAGGCTCTTTCAAATGAACCTCATCATCTTCTTCATTTTTGCTTGGACCAACTTCATGAAGCTCAAGTGGTGATGGGGAAGTTGATCTTGGTTCTTCTTCAACTGCTGCAAGGTCTTCATTATCATGCTTAATGGAACTTGGGCTTGCAGCAACACTTTCAAAAGTGATCTCTATGTCACCAACATAGAGGTGTGAGCACCCATCAGTAGGTACTCCTTCATAGTTTAAGCATCCATCAATAGATGCTCTTTGGTTCATGTCTAAGCTAGAAGGTGTCTCGAAATGATCTTCCATATTTTCAATAGAATCTTCTTCATGCTCTTGTGATGTCTCTTCATTTTTCTCCTTCAAGCAAGCTGATTCATTTTTCCCCTTGTTTTCCTTAGGATCGGTATATTTGGAATCCCTTCTTGAATAAATCTCAAAAGCTCTCATCAAAGAGGACATCATTTCATGCACACATATATGATACTCGCTCCAAGGGTTCTTACAAGAAGGGCATAAACCTTTCTTCACTAACTCCACCTCTTCATTTTTGGGCCTATTTTCAAAAACATGTTCAGCATAGTACTCAAAATACATGGCATTTTGTGTATTTTTGCTCGAAGCAAGATATTCTTGATATTTTTGATATTGCTGGGGCAAGGTTTTATAATTTGCTCTCCATCTTTGGAACTCACTCATAGAATTATCCTTGGTTGGTGTGACACATTCATATTCATCAGATTTAAAGTCATAAAAATAATCTTCATTTCTCTTGAAATTGTAAGAAGTGTTGCATGATGGCACCTTTTCCTCATACCATTCACATTCTGCTTCATATTGCTCATAAGCATCTGCATATTCATCATAAGAATTGTACTCATAGGATTCATCATAATAGTAAGACATGGCTGCCAATTATTCTTGAATGTATGTACCTAATACACAGGTGCAAGGACCATGCTCTGATACCACTGTAATGTCCCTTGTTAGGAATTTTATTAAAATTGTAATTTTCCACTTTTTTCCTTGGTTCGACCTTGGACTAGTTTCGATCTCTAGGTCCCAAATTTGCCCCAAATGATCCCAAATCTTCTGAGAAGGTATATGAATTATATTATAACATAAATATGTGTTTTAGGGATGCCTTTGTACCTTTAAAATACTTCTGCAAATACTCTTTCAATTCTGGTCAATGTAGGTAACTTTACTAGTGATTTCCCTTTGACTAGTATTGGTCTCTAGGTCTTAAATTGACTCCAAATGCCTTCAAATCTTCAAGGAAGGTTTATGAATGATATTAGGAATTGAATATGATGTTTAGGGATAACATATGGCCACCAAAAGACCTCTGCAAATTCTCTCAAGATTCTGGACCAAGTATGCAATTTTACTAGTAATTTGGGGTTCAAATCCCCCTGAGGTAAGTACTGAAAATGGCTTCCCAAATGTCTCCAAACCCACTCAAATTTATGAAAAGAGGTATGTATTGTGTTAAGTATGTTATTAAGGTCTCATATGCACCATTAATGGTTTATTACAACTGTTCTCACCCTCTCCCATTCAACTGCAAAAATCCCCAATTCGACCCTTGGGGAAATGACACTATTTCACCTCCCAATACAACTAAACGGAGTAAAAATGCTTCAAATTCTCAAGTACAGTACATGAAACTTGTAGAAGACATCCATGGAAGTATATGGATCAAAAATATATCAGAGAATCATCCATTCATTCGAAATCATCATCAATACATTGGTTCACAACAAGGTAGTGGGGAAATGGCATCGTTCTTCCATTAAAAATGAGATTTATACATTTCTACTTGGCATTTCGACCTGAAACTTTCTGGAGATGAATAAAAAAGTATCTACTTCATATTACAAAATAAATGGGGCATTAGAAGCTCCCCCAAAGAGTACAATAGCTCACCAAAAACGCCCTCCCTCAAGGATCACGAATATGCCATCAAAACTGGAAATGGTTGAAGGAGCGAGATGCAATAGAAGAAACCATGAGCTGCCTTGTAGCTTACACCTGCAAATAAAGACTCCATTAAAGCTCCAAATGAAAGGTCTGAATGGCCTTTCCAATTGCCAACTTGGATGGGAATCTTTCACCCTCGAAATTGGTTAGGGCAAGAAACTAGTCATCCACTAGCTCTCCCTCTTCACAAATGCAATTGCAAATTCTACAAATGATCAAAAGCCATTCTCATACTTCATTTCTACATTTTATAACCAACATTATTCTTCTAAGGGTCGAAATCCTCTCAATAGATTCAATAGATTTTCATTTAGGAAATATTCCACATTTGCCATTTGTCTCCTAGTTCCAACCTTCCATCTTCTCCCAAATTCGATTTTGAGTCTCTTTGGCTTCTCCAACTCCCAAATTCGCCTTCTTTGAGCCTATTTTTGGGGCTGACATGTCATAGTGGTCAGATGTCAGAGGTCAGGTCTGCAATTTGTCATAGTTGTCATAGATTCTCCATCATTGGTGTCATAGGGGCTAGGGAATCTAGCCCAAGTGTCCACAAACTTCCACTTTGACTCTTTATCTTCCATGGAGGTTACCAATCCTTCCAAATTCGACCTAATATGCTCAATGACATGTGTTATGACTTACCAACTCACCCAAGAGTGTTCACATTCCCATTAATTCGAATTTGCAAAAGAGAGATACCATGTATTATGAAAAATCAAGCTAGTGTGGGTCCCACATCCTCCATATGTCTCCAAAACCATTTGTCACTTAGGATTTCTCTTGAATTTCTTTATTCACTCTATTTATTAAATACTTGAACCCTTCTAATGTCTAAACATGATTTATTATCCCCCTTATTCCAAATCCCAAAGCTTCCACCCCAAACCTAGGAAACTAGTAATTTTCCTCCTTGGCAATTATTTGACCCTTAACATCAATTTTACAAACTCTAATGAATATGGCTAATGTGATTAGGCCATTGTGACCCAATTCCAAATTTGGGACATGACATTCTAGAACCTCCTCATTGACATACTTGTCCAAGTCATTCTCTTATAGGACAAGAGAAATTCTATACTTCCATTCCCTGAAGTTATCAACTCCTTCAAGCTTATCCTCAATCTTGGTGTGATTTTTCATTTTGATATGAGAACCTCAAATGGAAATAGCAAGGAATTAGATCTTACCAATTTGGGATGCCAACCTAGTTCTGGAGCTGGATGACCTAGGGTTTGATAGAGAAACCCTAATTTTCCAAACTTGGAATCTTGAACTTCTTCTTGGATAGAAATATGTGCCTCCTCAAGGCGATTTTTCTAGTGTACTCCTTTTCCCAGATTGGTGGATGGAAGCTCCAAAATTTTGATGCCCTAGTTTTCCCCCGGCACTAGTGACTGGGTCAAAAATGAAAATTCTCCAAACTGAATTCTTCTTCCACCAAAATATGTGCCTCCTTGAGGATATTTCCACTGAATTCTTGATGATATGTGGAGAGAATTTCTTGTATTTGGAAACCCTAGCTTTTCGTTGTTGCATAGTACCTTCTTTCAGAGTGGCTATGATATCATGTTAATGTTTGCACTTTAATTCAATTATGTTAGATATTTAATCTTAAAGATAGATAAGCATAGCAACACAATAACAAATAAATTTCCTCTGGGAAACCATAAAGGAGAAAACCCAACAACTTCTTCAGTAATAGATTTGTCACCTAGTACAATATCAAACCAAGATAGAAAACCAAAAGATAAGATGACTTTTCCAACTTCCTTCTTTCTTCTCCAGTGAACTTGTCTTTTATCCTCCTTGGTGTGAAATTTCTTGAGTGAGAGTGATATCCAAATGAGTGAGGGATCCTCTGTATTTATACTTTATGTGTGACTAACCTAATTCCCCAATGGGGGCGACTTCCCTAACTGACTGGGTCGACCTCTCCTAGGGAGACTCAAAAATACATTTTACATTTGAACTTTTGGGGACTATTGCCCCGACTTACAATTGAGGTTTTACGTTGATATTCTTACATGACCAAATACAATAATGACATCCCTGAATGGAGGAAAAACATCTCCAACAGAGGTACAATAATAATATAATAATAATAGAGAAAAGAATATATTCTAAAGTTACATTTACAACAACAATAAGTGCCAAGTTAATGATATGGATGTATATCTTGAGCCTCTTATAGATGAAATTTTAAAATTATGGGCCGAAATTAGTATGTAAGACATGATCTCCAAACCCATAGGCCAAAAACAATTATAGTTCCATGGAATAGTTGCATGGGCAATTCATGATGCACGTAGTCTTACACATTTTTGTGGTATGTAATTTTCCCATGTATCTCTATGCATCAATTATTATTGAACCTCTTTTTATAATTTATGGAATTCTATATAGCCACACTATTCCATAACCTGCAAGGATTCAAACAAAGGGAAAATATACATGTCCAGTATGTGGTCCAAGAATGATATCTAGACATTCAAGAAGTTTAGGAAATGAGGTGTACAATGAGTTTAGGCATTTTCTCCATAAGGACCACAGGCATCATATTACCAAAAAAATGAATTTAATGGGAAGGAAGAGAGTGGGAAAAAACACAAAGAATGATGCCTCAACTATGTAAAAAGACATTTCAAAATATCAATGGTAAGCAATATTTGTTTGTAGTTACTTTGTTCTTTATCACTTGTATTTATTTTTAGATTTCGATACTTACCTTGATTAATAAAAGATAATCATTCATTGATACTTCTCAAAGGTCATCATGGTCATCTTCCATGGGGTTTGAAACGATACTCTACCCAATTCAGTCGGTTGACATACTATGAGAACCTACAAGTAGCTCATGATTTGTTTGACATAATGCATATTGGAAAGAATGTCACATAGTGCTTGTGGAAGATTATAGATGGGAGGAATAACATGGAAAAAACTGCAAAATTTATTGGTGACATTCAAGAATCCAACTCATTGCAACATTTGAATCATTTCTATGGTAGTGGAAATTCCACCAATATTCCATGGTTATTAGCAAAGAAAGAGAGCACCACTGTAAAATAAGTTGTACGAAAGATTAAATTTTCCATTGCTTTTGCTTCAAACATAACTAATATATTAAAAACACAAGGTGATTTTCAGTGGGGCTAAAACTCATTATTGGTATACATTTATCAAGTTTCGACATTTTGCAACCTTGATTATCGTATGATATACACATTATTTGTTAGTAATTCATGTTTATATCTATTGGAATTATATGTAATGATATATGCCTTATTTGTTAGTAATACACGTTGTATCCTTGTTGCAGTATGTTCTACCTATGTCTTTTCCTAATAGCTTTGACAACAACATGAAGAAGGTTATTTAAGATCTCAGAAAGTACCTAAGGTATGTATAAAGTCATAGTTGAATTATTGATTGTATGTCAATAATTGCTTTGCTTGACTTATATATTTTAATGTTGACAAATCAAATTTCTTTGAACTTGTAGGTGGTTGCCATCTAAATAAATAAAGAAGATATCAAGTATTGGAAAAGAGAAATTTCCCCACTAATGTGAGATGAAAAAGTATCTTCCTCCAACCTTTTTCAATGTACAGGAACACTACCTCATACACCGAGTGGAAGAGATTGAAATATGTGGACTTGTATACACAAGGTCAATGTGGTTGGTGGAGAGGCACTTGAAAGCATTTAAGGCCTTTGTTAGATAAATATCACATCCAGAGGGCTCGATGGTTGAATGCTACATGCTATGTCAATACACTATATATTTTAGTGAGTACTTACCCCAAGTAGTGGGTGATATGGATGTGCTACTCCTTTGGGATGTTCATTCCACCAACAAATTTAAAAGGGAGGTGTTGTTGAGGAAATATAGATGGAGAAAAGTGAAAGGTAAAATCTTGTATTGTATTTAATATCTCCATACATACTTGTGGTATATTGGTTAGTAGCTTGGTTGTTTAACAAAATCTTTTTTTGTCATTGTTCTAGGTAGTGTAGAGTGGGATGCAATTCATTTATACGTTGCAAATAATATTGATTGGATGAAGAGATGCATAGAACAATGTCAACAAGTTTACGGTGCCTTATCATGGAATACGGTAGTGGATTTGATCAGAAAATGTTAATTGGATCATGATACAGATTTGACCCAGCAGGAAATTGATATAGCATATGGTACGGAAGATAGAAATGTAAGAAATATCTAAATTTCATTTTTATATTTCAAATGCCATAATTGTTTTTTTTTCTCGCAAATTATCTTTTAAATATATTTACCAATTCTTGACAATCCATTTATAACATGTTGAGAATGAAGGTGAAACATCATAAGTCTATGTAGTGCAATGGCAGAAAATATTGCACCAAATAGTTGGATGACAAGAGGAAAACATGTGATAGTGGTATAACTACAATTTTCCAAGCTCCTAATATTTCTTACAAGGTTGATAGACATCTGGTCACATTGAATCTGAGGCACTATGGATATTTGGAAGACATATTGGATATAGACTTTAAATCCTTCAAAGTGGTTCTCTTTAAGGTGAGGTGGTACATATTATTGTTGCAAGGGGATGAAAGGATGGTTATTGATCATGATAATGGATTTATCATGATTAATACTAATAGGTATGAGCCAAATACAAATCCCTATGTACTTTAAAGTCAATGTGTTAGGATATTTCAATACTCCATCCTTGTCCTACCTAGCATTATTTATTTTTTCCTAGTTGTTGATGATGTCATTCTCCTCCTAGTGGTGTGTAGACATCATCCAGGATCCATCTACCACCTTCTGAGCCCTTCATGCATAATTTTACGACCACTTCAATCACTTCCCTATTTTATAGGAACCTACTGAGTGTTCCAGTGCAATCCACCTGAGTTATCTGACTCTTGTGGGGGGTTAGAGATCTGAATGCCACTGATTGTGGCCTCATGCGCCCTTTTCTGACTGGCATGCATGACATACTCACTATTTCACCCTCCTTAGTCAGTTAACTAATTGTGACTTTAGTTAGTTAATTTTAGGTTCATTTCAGTTGACTTTGAGTCTTCCGGAGCACTCCAATGGTGATAATCCCTATGCTAAACCAACTGAGGTTCGAATTCTCCTACATTATTCGAATTCTCTCCATTGTAACATAATTGTTTATTATACTGATTATTGGAGCATGTGACATTATTCTGCTCCTATCTGAGTTCTGCTGCATTATTATTCTTCTGCTCTATTTTACTACAGTTTTCACTCTTATTCAAATTTTCTACTCATTCTTTCTTTTTGAGGTATCCTCAGCTATTTAGATCTTTTGTGACATAAAATTTCACACAATGTGAGTAGGTTTTTTTCCAGAGGTACTAGGCAGACCAGGTTGGTCATTTGTTGTTAGATTTGATCCGATGGGATGGCCCATAAAGTATACTTTTCCTAAAGATCAATATGTTCATGATCAAGAAGAAGAAGATGTAGCTGGAGAGATGGAGGAAGAAGTGTACTTAGACAAAGGGGGGAATGAAGTTGACCATAAATCCATTGACTCACATCTCAATTATGATGACTATATCGATCATGACTTATCTCTAGATGTTGTAGATGTTTTTTTGGACAATCCTTACAATAATTCCAAAGGGTCATATACAAATTGTGATCTCCATGACTCAGATGTTGACTTGGATGAATTTCAAGATCAATCTGCTATGGAATTGTAACAAATATTATTGAATCAGTCTCTCCTTAAAAATTATTAATGGAATAAATATATTGAATGGAAGACTAAAGAAAAAAAAATACGTCAATAATATTGTGAATAAAAACAATGGAACTTACCACCAACTTTCACTTTTTCTAAAAATGTATTGTATAAAATGTTGATGTATTTGTAACTTCGGAATGTATTTCATATATGTATATTGTATTCCTATAGAGATGTTATTATTCCTCTATACGGAAGTGTCGTCATTTATATTGTAAGTGTTGTAACTTATACTTGATGGGTTCTTAGACCACCTTGATGGGGTCAGCCTTGTATAAGTTATGTGGGTTAAAGGGTTATTAGACCAACCTAGTGGGGGTCATCCTTGTCAGCATTATATTATGTGATTAAGTTGAGGCCGACCTAGTAAGGTTATTAGGAAAGTCAAGTCATGTATAAATAGAGTGCAGGAGGCACTCTATTTGATCATTCACTTTCTCACTTATACACTCATTGGAGAGTGGCGCACTAGTGGAGGAGGAGAAGCTACTGCTTCTAGGAGACTATCTCTTATGCTTGGGTTTTGTATCATTGCTCTATCTATCTCTGAGGAAGTTATTGGGGTTTTTCACCTTATTGGTTTTCCCCAAGGAAAATCTGTGTGTCTATTGTCTCATGTGATTGCTTGTTGTGATTGATATGCTTGATATGTTGTACATGTTATTCTCTCAATACAGATCCTAGAGTATGTTGAATTAATGCTCAAAAATTAACATGGTATCAGAGCTAACCTGAGAAGAAGACACTATGTAGTTGTGGAAGTTAGGGATTCTTGTTTTTTGGGTTTCTCTCCACGGATCTTGAAAGACGGGAGGCTAGATTGACTCTCCTCAGCAAGGCGCATCTTTCTGTCCAATCAAAATTCAATTCTGATTAGTTTAAGTTTTGGCCCTAAAAACTAGGGTTTCCACAAAAAGTGGAATTTCTGAAATCTGAGACCATGGCTAGAAGATCCTTGGAAAAATCAAACTTTAGAGCTTTGGATCGAACTTTTTGGTTGGGTGAAGCTCCGGGAAAATCAAACCCTAGTTTGGGGTCCTATCTAGTGAAGCCGGAAATTAGGGTTTCTACAAAAGTTGGAATTTCTGAAATCTGAGACCATGGCTGGAAGCTCCTCTGAAAAATCGAAGTTCAGAGACAAAGATCAAACTTTTTGGATGGGTGAAGCTCCGGGAAAATCAAACCCTAATTCAGGGTCCTCCCTAGTGAATCTGGGAGATTGAAAAGCATTTCTGAGGGGTGAAACTTTGCGGTTTTCAAATTCTGAGTATACCAACTTGATCATCTCATCAAGGCGCATCTTTCTATCCTTTCAGAAGTTTTTAATTCAAAGTTTTAATTTTTAGGGTTTCTCTAACAAACCCTAATCGAGCTCCAGATCCAGTTTTCAGCAAATCAAGTGGTAAGACCTAATAACTTTTCTATTTCCATTTGAAGTACTTCTTAAGATGTCTCATCACACCAAGATTGAGGATGAGCTTGAAGGAGCCGATAACTTCCAAGCATGGAAGTATAGGATTGGGTTAATCCTAGAAGAGAATGAGTTGGACACTTACATAACTGAAGAGGTTCCAGTCCCAGAGGGAGAAGAGGCTAAGGTATTACACAAGAAGAACTTGGTCAAGGCTAAGGGAATCATTGTTGATTCTATAAAGGACCATCACATACCCCATGTGTCTTCCCTAAAGACACCTAAGGAGATGTTTGACTCCTTGACTAAGTTGTTTGAAGGAAAGAACATAAATCAGAAGATGACTCTGCGGAACCAATTAAAAGGGGTAAAGCTTCAAAATGGAGAGACCATTCAATCCTACTTTTCTAAAGGTCTCTCAAATCAAGGAACAACTTGAAGTTGTGGATGAAGTGGTGGAGAATGGAGAAATTTTCATGACCACTTTGAATGGCCTACCTGGGTCATGGGACTCCTTCATCCAAGGAATCTGTGCAAGAAAGAAGTTGATCTCTTTCAGTAGACTGCGGGAGGAATGTTCACAAGAAGACGCTAGGCTTGTGGCCCAAGAAGAAAAATGAAGATCAAGCTCTCACAGCACATACCAAGAAGAGTAAGAAGGAGCCATCTCATAACAAGAGATCTTCACACCACCATCATCATAGATATAAGAATATTTGAGATGCTTTTTCCTCAGATTGTCCTAAGAACAAAAGGAACAACAACAACTACTACTACAAGAAATCTAACAAGTATGACTTACAGGTATGTTTTGAAATCTGTTCATGATTAAGTTTATAATATGATTGTCTTCATGAGTTTAGTAACAATCTTGTTTAATTTTAGACTTGTCTTATCACCCTAGTAAAAGTATGAATGCATGATAGAAGACATTCATTGATTAGGGTTATGACACTTATGATTGTATTATGATTGTACTCATGCACGGTGGTGTTGTATGAGGAGAATGTTATCCGCTAACATGAAGGTACAAATCAAGTCCTAAATCAAGACCATAGTGACATGAAGAGAAAGACTCATCCATAGGCATGGATCACATAGAGTTATGTATAATTTGGTTCTACTTATGAGCTATGCAGGTCATTGAAAAGAACAAGAAAAACATTGCTAAACATAACTAGCAAATATGATGACCAGGTATGTTTTTTTCTTATATCAAGTTAGAATCCTACCCTATGTAAGGATTTTATACTTTTGTATGATTGATAATGATTACTCACGAAGTTACAAGTTTGAGTAATCTAGGGTTTATGCATATTATGTCTCTTACCTTGATTGATGATATGACTAGCCAAAAGAGTTATATGGTCAAATATGAATATGCATGAGTAAGAGAAGTCTTCCCTGAAACTTTGAATGCTAATGCTTATTATATGTGTTTGAAATGATCATGACTATACATGTTTAAGATTATTGTGTTTTGATAGTATTAAGATTATACTAATGAATGTCTGATTATGTATGAGATCTTGAGGATAACACAATGATGATACTAGTAAGCATGCATAGTGATCGAGAATGGATATAAGTTCAAGTATAGGTAATCCAGGAAGCAAAGATCAAGAGGGAGCACACTCCAATAGTTCCTGCAAGGAAGCAAAGATTGAGAGGGAGTCCACCCAACAAACAAACAAAGATAAGTATTTGAATTATCATTTCTTATTGTTTAAATAATATTGTTCAATGATGTATATTCTTATGTTCCTAGACCTAGGTTGTGTATCATGCATATTAGAATAATTGCATTAATGAACAGTATACTATTAATATGCATGTGATGGGTAAGTGGCCTATGGCACTGTACAACATTCCATTGCTACTTATCTAGAATGAAACCTCTTTGCTGACATATTGGGAGTTGTGCACACTCTTAACAATGTTCTGGTAGACATTGGAAGGCATCTAGAAAGTTACGGGATATGGATAAATGTTGTATTAAAGCATTGGGTAAATTAATTGCATGACTGTAGGACATATTTATTTATGTGTAAGAATTTGTTCTGAAAACTATGAGATGTTTCTAATCATGCAATTTAACTTGTCTTGTAGGAAAGATCGTATACCATCACCTACAAAAGAAGGACTACAACATTTACCCCAGCAACAAAGCTATCTATTGAAGAATCTAAAGTTCCCAGGATCCAAGATGTAGTAATGGTCAAGGAATACCAGTCGATCATGAAGAATGATGTTTGAGATGTGGTCCCAAGACCTTAAGGGAAGTCTGTTGTAACTTCCAAGTGGATCTATAAGATCAAGCATCCTGCAGATGGCAGCATAGAGAAATACAAGGCCAGGTTGTGGCTCGTGATTTTTGCTAATGTAGCCAGGTACACTTCCATCAAAACAGTACTTGCTCTAGCTATAGTGATGAAGTGGAAGATACACCAGATGGATGTCAAGATAGATTTCTTGAATGGTGTAGTCGAAGAGGAAAGTGTATGTGGAGCAGCCACTCGGGTTTGAGACACATGACAAAGGGACTCATGTGTGCAAACTGAAGAAATCCCTGTATGGTTTGAAACAGGAACCCGGGACTTGGTACAACAGGATAGATGGCTTCCTATCTAGTTTGGGCTTTACCAAGAGTAAAGCAGATTCCAACCTTTACTACAAGGTTGAGGAAGGAAATCCAGTGATACTACTTTTGTATGTGGATGACCTATTTGTTATAGGAGAGGATAGATTGATTGCTGACACGAAGAGGAAGCTTGCTGCCGAGTTAGAGATGAAGGACTTGGGGATGATGCACTACTTTCTAGGCATGGAGGTGTGGCAGAGTGCAGATGGAATCTTCCTTGGACAAGGGAAGTATGTAGTAGAGATCCTGAAGAGGTTCAGGATGATGGACTGCAAGGACATGGCCACACCTATGGCATTGAACCTGAAGCTTCTGTGTGATGCTTCATCTAATCCAGTTGATGTCATTGTGTATCGTCAGATGATTGGGTCCTTGATGTACCTAACGAGCCCAAATATTTGCTTTGCGGTGAACACATTAAGCCAGCTCCTGACAGATCCCAGAGGTGTTCACCTGGTTGCTGTAAACAATATTGTTAGGTACATGAAGGGTACAATTGACTATGGGCTCAAGTATGATGCGAATCAAAAGTTTAACCTACAGGATTATGTTGATTTGGACTGGGCAAGCAGTGCTGTAGATAGGAAGAGCACTTCTTGGTGCTGCTTCAGTATGGGATCAGGTGTGATCTCTTGGTTTAGCAAAAAACAGTCCTGCATAGCACTGAGTACAGCTGAAGCAGAGTATGTTGCAGCTTGTTTAGCTAGTTGTGAGGTAGTATGGCTTAGGAAGCTACTGTCTAATTTATTTGATCTCCCGTTGGATGCTACTGGTATCTTTTGTGACAACCAGAGTTGTGTGAAGCTGTCTGAGAACCCGGTGTTCCACGATAGGTCGAAGCACATTGAGATCAAATATCACTATATCAGGGATATGGTGCAGAGAGGAGCAGTGAAGCTCCTGTATGTTGCGACGGATGAGCAGGTTACGGATGTGTTGACGAAACCACTAGCCAGAGTGAAGTTTGAATACTTCAGAGAGAGGCTTGGTGTTCTTCATATTGAGGATACTTCGAGGAAGAAGTGATGGGTCACATTTGCAGGAGCCATTCCAAGCATGGTGAGAGGAGGATCCTTCCCATGGATGTGGATGTAAGCACTGTGTGTTCAAGGAAGAAGTGATGGGTCACATTTACAGGAGCCATTCCAAGCATGGTGAGAGGAGGATCCTTCCCATGGCTGTGGATGTAATCACTGTGTGGTGAGCATCATGATGATGCTCCAATTACTGCTTGGTATGATCAGTTGGATCATGTATATGTATATGCATCAGGACGATGCAATGATGATGATCAGGATGATCATATGTGATGATATGTATCAGATGGATACATTGCATAATCATTTGGATTATGTGTCATAAGTTCTGAAGACACAGATGCACATGGGCTTTTCAGACATGGTTGTAGATGTGTTCTCCCATGGTCGCAATGTAATTGTCGTGCTTTTTCGACATGGTGGTAGATGTGTTCTCCCATGGTCGTGATGTAATTTCCGGAGCCATTCTCACATGGTGGTAGATGTGTTCTCCCATGGTGCAGATGTAAGGGTTGGAGTCATTCTCACATGGTGGTAGATGTGTTCTCCCATGGTGCAAATGTAAGGGCTAGGGCCATTCGAGCATGGTTGAATTTTGTCTTCCCATGGCTGCGATATAAGTGTTGTGCCATTCCTAGCATGGTTGAAGTGTGTCTGCCCATGGCGCAAATATAAGTGTTGATTCGTTCACGGATGGTTGAAGTGTGTCTTCCCATGGCGCAAATATAAGTGTTGAGTCGTTCACGAATGGTTGAAGTGTGTCTTCCCATGCCGATGAGTGTAAGTGTTGTGTGATGTGCATCTGGGTTGTGCTTCATGAACAATGTTATGATCAGTATGATCATGAGTATCAGTATGATACTCTGTGGCTGTGGACAGGTTGTGCAATGGCATGTAAAAGGTCCAGGGAGATCCAATATGCGGAGCTGTGTGCTCGTAAAATTCCTGGGATGCTCTTACGAGGTTTTGTTGACTCGCGTAATCAGTCCTGAGGATTCCACAGTATGGCTGGTGATGATGAAGACCTATAGGTGGTGGGCCTACATCTAGCATGAAAAAGGGATGGCTCTGTAGAAATTCCTATGACGAGTAGATTAGAGATTGATTGAGATAGCAGCAGCAGAGACAATGACGATGATCCAATGACAATGATCCAGAGAAGAAGACTTGTGCTAGTAGATCTGTGTCGAGAAATACCTTCCTAGTTAAGAGGGAGTGTTGATGTACTTGTAACTTCGGAATGTATTTCATATATGTATATTGTATTCCTATAGAGATGTTATTATTCCTCTATACTGAAGTGTCTTCATTTATATTGTAAGTGTCATAACTTATACTTAATGGGTTATTAGACCACCTTGATGGGGTATGCCCTGTATAAGTTACGTGGGTTAAAGGGTTATTAGACCACCCTAGTGGGGGTCGGCCCTATCAGCTTTATATTATGTGATTAAGTTGAGGCCGACCCAGTAAGTTTATTAGGCAAGTCAAGTCATGTATAAATAGAGTGCGGGAGGCACTCTATTTGATCATTCACTTTCTCACGTATACACTCATTGGAGAGTCATGCACTAGTGGAGGAGGAGAAGCTGCTACTGCTAGGAGACTATCTCTTATGCTTGGGTTTTGTATTATTGCTCTATCTATATTTGAGGAAGTTATTGGGGTTTTTCACCTTATTGGTTTTCCCCAAGGAAACTCTGTGTGTCTATTATATCATGTGATTGCTTGTTGTGATTGATATGCTTGATATGCTGTACATGTTATTCTCTCAGTAAAGATCCTAGAGTATGTTGAATTAATGCTAAAAAATTAACATAAAATAACAAGATAAATAATCATATATTTAAATACCAAGTCCTTTAGTCAATGAAAAAAATATATATGAGGATGACGTTGAATAATTTCCTAAAATAAACAAAGAAGCATCAATATACTTTCCCTTGAGACTTATAATATGACATGTTGTGGGATTCACCAAATTTGATTGTGTGCTTAGCATAAGTAGTAACAATTGAATAAACTAAAGGAAAATACAAATCATAATGAAGATTTTTGAAGTAGTTCTTGGTTACTACTCCTAATATCAAACTCCTCACATTAAAATCTCCTTCACAAAAAAATGTATATAATAACCTTTAATAGTAATGGTGTCTGGTTTATAAGCCAAAGTTTATGAAGCGTCAACTATCTCTTTTTTGTTTTCCATGTACTTATGTGGTACCTTGTAAACCATAAAAATAATTGGTACTATGCACATGTTTAATGATAAAAATAAATTATTTAATGATAAAATATTTAGAAAATTGGTTCAACAAGACATCGCTCAAGAGACGTATATCCAACGCGAATGTTATACTATCGACGTTAACCAAACACTGATGGCATAGCATTTGCATCGAGCAGACATCTTGTTGAACTAGAATTAAAAGAAAATTAGTGTAGTTATTGGTATCATTAACTCATAATTTCATTATCAAACCCTAATATTATCCATATAGTCAATAGCCATTACTTGGATATAATATGACAATCAACCTTATCCATTTAGTCAATACCCAATACTTGGACATGGTATGTGACTCTTCTAAACATGCAAAATCCTCAACTTTATGGGAATGTTCATCCTTCTCCCCTAATCATAACAAAACACTAGAAAATTTATAGGAAGTTTTACAACAAATTGGTAAGAATCTTAATCTGAACATTGTAGATAATGATGAATTCACAAACGCTTACATTGCAATAAACAGGCAAATTTTTAGGAGCAAAATTTAGCCCATGGACTATTTTTCAACCTTTTTTTCCAAAAGAAGATTTGATAATTTGTTTTTTTCTCAAAGTCGATTCGCCCAAATTCCATGGGATGATTTGTTTTACTCTAAAAATCACCAAAATTGTCCAAAAACTTTATAAAGTCCTTAGAAATTTGAATATTTTTACAAAAAATCACCAAACATTTTATGGTTGCAAATTTAAGTATTAGTAAGATTCGCCAAGATTTCTACATTTTGAGAAAATTATGGATCCTTAAAAATTTCCCTACCACTAAATAATGATCAAATTCCAATTCCTTGGATGAAATCATTGCATCTTGTATTTTTTGTATTGAGTGTTATAATAGAAAATTACATTGGCACAAACTACACTAAAGACTCAAATTAACCTACACAAAATTGTAATAGAATTATGAAAGCAATTCATCAATTTGTGCATGCTCTTGCAGTAATGGAAATTTATATATCATGTTTGAAGAAGATGATTTATGTGTTAAAATCGTTGTATGATCTTGATGTCAATAGGTATCCTCCCAATACTAATTTGAACGTATCTTCGTTGTGTATTGAACATTGGCAATTGTGCTCATATACATTTCAATGGTGTAAAGGTTGTTGCATGCCCCTTTTCGTAATGACAAAGAAAATATTGTTTGTTTCATTATAATAAGCAAAAAAATGAAAATAACATTTTCATTAATGATGGTTTATTAATATTTAAAATTAATAATCATTTGCAATAAGAAAATACATCTTCAGTAAGTATATCACCAAGAAGCACCCTTAAGAAAAGATTGATATATTTGTTTTTCTATAAAAAAATGCACAACTTAAAGAATTGACCAATAATAATTAAAGATTGATACTACAATATCGATTTATAATAAGAAATACTCATATTATTCAATAGAAATTACAAAACATCACAGAGAAGAAAATGCATGAAATAAAATAATGAAATTCTAAAAAAATTAGAATTCAAAATCTTTTATAGACTGTCAAAACCTTGGGAAAGAATTCCCTATCAAAGTTAAGCAGCCACAATGGTTTGAAATACACAAAGTTCTTCAAAAGAAAACAATTTTTCCAAATCCTCTCCTTTCGAGAACAATGCTAACCTTTTAATGATCTTTTATCATGTCTTGCATAGTCCTTCAAATCTTGGTATTTAGATGACTACTTTCTACGTGGAAGGCCATATTCTTTAATTTTTTTAAAAATCATTAACAAAATAAGATATTTCAAATATCTATTTTTTTGGTTGTTTTCTTCTTGGAACTAGAGGCTCCTTCAGTACTAGTTTGTGTTTCCTATATGGATGATTGAATCATTATGGTTGGTAGTTGATGTGGCCTGAGTCGATATATCTGATTCCAATCTTGACCCTTTGGATAGTTACACTGCCATATATCCCTGAAGGTAATATCCAATTTAGTATACATTCCATAACTCAAAGATTCTCATTACATGTATAACCTTTCCAAAGAAATTAATAACTTGAAATCAAGGAACAAATTTTCTCTAATGGTTATCCCACCCAAGGATGGAAGATCTGGAACCATATTTACCATTTCCTTTTTCTTTTTTTTTGAATGTCTTCATATAATTCAAAATAATATAGTAAACCAGTAGAAGTACAAAGCGACGGGAGGCCTATTTTGATGAGAGGATCAAATCTTTCTTTAAACGCGCTTGCATATGCTATGATATTTAGACATTTTTCAAGAGCTAAAGTTACAATATCTTTCATAGTATAAATTATTTTTTCTTGCCAGATAACTCTTGTTCTATCCATGACCTATAAAGCTTGTAATTGTAAATTTATCAATGAATTTAAATATGGAATAACCTTTTAACCTTATTTCCTTTATTTTCGATATCCTTCCCATACTTATTGATCTCAATTTCAATATTTTTAGTCAAACCCTAGATGTATGATGTAACATATCAAAATATGACTAGAAACATTTTATGAAGGATTATGCATGTTTCAACACCTCATTTTTTTGTTAATTTCAAATAATTTTTAGGAGAGTTTGTATTTTTGTATTCATTTAGTTCCTCGTGCAATTTCTCATTATCCTTTATTTCAACCTATATGTCAACATATTTCTATTTTTCAATCTTTTCCAGAGAATAAATTTTATTTTCTTTCTTCTTAATGCCACTCTCAAGTTGAATTTCTTTGTTGTGAAGGCTTATAACTAACTCCAAGCTTCGTAATTCTGATTTGAATTAGATATATTGGTTTTATAATGATTAATCTATTCATACAAATCATCAACATTAATATCTAGATTGCTTATATCATTAACTTGGTCTTCTTGAAATGTTGGGATAATACAATCTTATTTAGTCTTTTCAATGATCTTTTTCTTTAAATTATCACTTTGAAGAGAATATTCTTCAATGATTTTCCTTTTTTCATTCTGAATCAATTCTAATTGAGCATTAAATTGGTTCACTTTTTTCTTCAAAACTAAATTTTCATTCAATCTAAATGATCAACCTTTTTTAAAAGAGCAATAATTTTTGCATTTTGTACTGGCTTGGAATTGGGTAGCTTGATATTTTTCCTCAAATCCTTTATTTATATTTCTTTGTTTTCAATAATAATCTTCAAATTATCCTTTGAATGGATGACTAAGACATCAATTATTATGGATTCCAAATTTTGAGTTCTTAAAGCGCAGGCTCTGTTCACATCTTTTTCATTCCTAAATTGCTTTTCCTATTTTTTGACAGCTTCTTGCGATTTTTTGACAGCTTCTTGCGATTTTTTGACATTCACTGTATTCGAAGATAACTAGTGAGAAACCATATCTCCAGTAAATTTGTGTAGGCATACCATGTCTACTTCATTTATTTGATCAAAGTTAACTTGAATCATAGTCTGCTTGAGCTCGAGATTTTGACTTTGTTGAGATTCTTTTGATTTATCTTCATGTACGACCATTATATTCGTGTATTTGCTTGATTCATCCATATTTTTAATCAAACTAGGATTTGACACTTCAAAGTGTAGAATTTCAATCGCTAGGGATTTAGTAGACTCATTTTCCAAAAAAGAAAATTCCATGCTTGTACTTTTTTATTTCATGATTTCAATCTGAGCAGAAGATGGATCAATGACTTCAAGAAAAGGAGTATGTATGGGTCCTCTTGCAGCTTCTTCTATTACTTGTGTATCTATTTCAAGCAATTTCTCTGAATTGACTATGAAATTCTAAATAATAGCATATCATGGAGTTGAGTATAACTCACATAGAAAGAATGAGCAGAGAAATTGAGTTACAGTGAAAATTGAAGTAAAAAAGAGCAGACAATTAATCATGCATGAGAAATCAAATAGGAACAGAATAATGTCACATGATCCAATAATCAGTATAATGAACAATGATGTTACAATGGAGAGAATTCAAATCATTTGGGATAATTTGAGTCTCAATGTGTCTAGCATATGGATTATCACCACTGGAGTGCTCTGGAAGACCCAAACTCAACTCAACTGAACCTAAACTCAGTTAACTGAATACAGTATCAGTTAACTTACTAAGGAGGGCACATTAGTGACTTTGTCATGCAAATAACTCAGAAAAGGGAGCATGAGACCACAATCAATGGAAATCATAGCATAAACCCCCAGAAGAGTCATCTAACTCAGGTGGACTGAACTGGAACACTGAGTAAGCTCCTAAAATATAGGTAACTGACTTAAGTGGTCCTAAAATGATGCATGCAGAGCGCATGAGGTGGTATATGGATCCTAGGTGACATCTGCACACCACGAGGGGGCAAATGAAATCATCAACTACTAGGAAAAAGAAATAATTCTAGGTAGGACAAGGATGGAGTATTAATGATCCTAACACCCCCCCTTCATCCAAACTTATGCATCCTGATCCCTGGTTACTAATACCAAAGGTCACCCATACAATCAAATAATGATGAAAATAAAATAACTATCCATGAACCAAGGAAATGGGGAAAACCTCATGGGAAACCCCCCCCTAAAACATAGGACGGAATTATGGAACTCAAAGAACCTTCACACTAAGCATAGAAGGAAAAAATTTCATGAGTGAAAGCCTTTGTGAAAATGTAGGCAATCTGCTCCTATGTAGGATAGAAATGCAGGTGTTGGATCTAGATCTGGATCTGAATCTACTCCTTTGATGTACCTCCCACTATGTTGAAGTTGTATTTTCCAAAACAAGTCTTACAGGAACCCTTCTTGCTATTGGAGTGAATGGCTCATTTTAGTCCAAATCATGAACCTTTGAGTAACCTTTGTCAACTAACCGAGATTTGTACTTAGTTGTAGATCCCACAAAGTCTCTTCAAGGGATTGTGGATCAAACCTCACCATCATGTGGCACCTCTCTAAGAGAAGTGGATCTGCATGACATAGTGCAAGGTTTCCATGATACTGATATCTTGTGGTTCTATGGTTAGATGGATCCCCAACTATGTTCCCAGCAACTACAAGGACTTTGTGAGCCCATATTGGCCTTGGCCATGGATTGGGAGAAGGTGTTGTATCTGGATCTGGATCTATTACTTGAACTTTATTCTCAACATCAATATCTTGATCCTCATCTTCACTAGAAGAGATATCACTGTGATATTCATTGGATGCCAATGGAGTAGGCAGAGAGTATGGAAAAAAATGAGAGAATTCATATGCCTTTGAGGCATGGTTTGCAAACCTTTTCGCTATAATATTTCCAAAAGAGATCTCTGCAATCTCAACTGTATCAAGACCGAAGACAACGAACCTGTGTGCGTCATCTAATAAACATACAACAAAGTTGTTGACAAAGAAATCACAAATAGAACATTTTTTAACTTTCCATGCTCCAGATGTACCATGCCCTTCCCTTCAGTAGAGATCTGAGAGTTCTCTTCCATGTGAATAATCATACCATCATTGAGATCTAGAGAATAAAATGATTCTTTGGATGAAACCATGTGGTTGGAGGCTCCTGAATTTATGAGTAAGGCTTGTGATTGTGAAAATCCAACCTTTAGTGCATGGAATCTCTCATGACCATCAAACTCACTTCTAGAATCAGTCTCTCTTATGCCTTCTGGGAGGGAAATCTTGTGTTGTTCAAGAAGATTGTTCATTTGATCTATCTTGTTCTTCATGCATGAACTCTTTGTATGGTTTCCTTTCTTACATTAGGAACACTTGGATTTCTCAAATACCTTTTGCGTATCCTTCTTGGAGATGGAGGCTCCTTCTGATGGATTAGAATTTGCATACTGCTTGGTCTCAAATTTATTCTTCTCGTTTCCCGTTTTCTTCCTTTTGAATTTGCACTTTTTGACTCCCCGGCCATAAGAGCATAATTTTTTTAGGCTTGCAAAGCGCCCATCTGAATCAGGTTGTCTTGTTCTTTGATGAGAGATTTGGATAATGCATCTAGAGATGGCATTTCCCAACTAGGGATTTAAAATCTCCCTGAATGAAAGGTAGAAACAAAGATGGAGAACTCAGGACCTATCTTGCTCAGAATGGATAGCACCAACTGCTCATCCTTCTTCTCAATGACACACTACTTGCATTGCATGACCAAATATTTGAATTTTGAAAAGAATTGATGGATGGTCTCTAAACTGTTGGGTTGAAGAGAAATCAATTCATGCTCCAAAATATGGACCCTTAGCTCATCTTTTTTGTCGAAGAGGATGTCCAACTTCAACCAAAACTCTATTGGAGTATTCAATCCTTTAAGGTGGAAGAGTAGATCTCTGGAAATATGAATACACATGAAACCAAATACTTCATCCAATCTATTCAAACACCTGGACTTCTCAACAATTGCTTGAGCTTCGACCTCCTTTCCCATTGTTACCCTGTACAGTGACTTGTTGTGCAACACCATCTGCATATCATCCCTCCAATCAAGGTAATTGAAGGGTGTCAGGATCCCAGGAGAGAGAGGAGCATTCGAATTCTCCATTAGAAATGCTAGAGCAAATACAAGGTGGTATTATTGTTACTGCTGCATTGAAAACCTTTCAATAACCTGTAAAAAACTCTCAGTTTTGGAGATAGACTACTACTGAGCACTGCTTTAGGACAATAGGCACATTTTTTCAGATCCTTCACACCTGCCTAGACCTCAAAGGATTTATCCAATTAATTCAATGCAATGGCACCAGGATTTGTTGTGGAAATCCAAAGGCTTCTAGTGCACTACTAAAAGCAATTGCTCAACCTACACTCACTAAGCTCTAATAGAATGGGAATTAATAAATCACAACAGATCATGGAGCTGAGTATACCTCACAGAGAAAGAATGAGCAGAGAAATTGAGTTGCAGTGAAAATTGCAGTAAAAAAGAGCAGACAATTAATCATGCATGAGAACTCAGATAGGAACAGAATAATGTCACATGATCCAATAATCAGTATAATGAAAAATTATGTTATAATGGAGAGAATTCAAATCACTTAGGAGAATTCGAGTCTCATTGTATCTAGCATATGGATTGTCACCACTGGAGTGCTCTGGAAGACCCAAAATCAACTCAGCTGAACCTAAACTCAGTTAATTGAAGACATAATATGTTAACTGACTAAGGAAGGAGCATTAGTGATTTTTCCATGCAAATAAATCAAAAAAGGGCGCATGAGGCCACAATCAGTGGAAATAGGAGCATAAACCCCCCACAAGAGTCAACTAGCTCAAGTGGATTGAACTGGAACACTAAGTAGGCTCCTAAAATATAGGGAACTGACTTAAGCGGTCCTAAAACGATGCTTGCAGGGTGCATTAAGTGGTATATGGGTCCTAGATGACATTTGCATACCACTAGGGGGAAAATGACGTCATCAACTACTAGGAAAAATAAATAATGCTAGGTAGGACAAGGATGGAGTATTAATGATCCTAACATTGACATCTTATTCAGTGTGCTTATCAATATCATAAAATTCAACCATTTTGAGTATTTTGAGCTCTGAAGATTCATTTTCTTCTCCTATATGTATTTTTCCTTTGTCAATGACTTGGAAAATCGCATCTTCTTTTTCAATAGGGCCATAGGCTCTCTTTCTCTGAATTTTCTAGCTTGATTTGAGAAAAGGTTTCAGTCATCTTGATTTGCTAATGTATTTATTACAAGATCAGTATTGATGATATATTCATTCAACCCAAATGAAACTCTTACAATATATTATAAATAACTTTGTGAGAATCATAAGAAAAGGCCTCAGTTGTTTCTAACTTTGAAGTTTGCAAGAGTTTCTTGGTAATATCCAAAACAGACTTATTTTTAATCACAAAAGACATAATTTGTTGAGGCAGAGAAAAAGAGGATTTCTTCTTTTTGACTGAAAAAATGAGTAGAACCACAAGAAACTATTTGTCTAACGTGTTCAAGAGAAAATATCCTTGGCAACAAATACTTGGTTAATTTATAAGGTTGTTCCTCAATACCATAAATTCTCAAGATAGTATAGTAAGGGTATAGAAACCAATCACCCGTTCGACATTTAGGACTCAATTGTAATAAGACCCTAAACTCATTTGGAATTCTAGTAGGAGGCACATCATATAAAATTTTGTGGGTGTCAAATAAGAAGGTATTTACAAAAGGTTTGAAGTCACAAGAATTAGGAGTCATGATCTATATCCATTATGTTACTGGCAACATGGTGCCTTCAGAAGACAATCTTTTCAAAGAGACATTCTCAAGTTGTGGGTATTGAAAATACAAGATTAATAAAATCAGATATGACTGATATCTAAAAGATTTAAGGTTTAAAATGCATAGATTTCTTCATGCATGGAATCAAATATAAAAGAAGCAAAATGAAATCTGACGACTTCATTTTTAGCGAGTAACAAGATTTGGGGAGCCAGGCTAATCATTAATTCATCAACTAAAATATCATCATCATATCCTAAGACCAATGAAATCATAGTAATGAGACATTGAAATTTTTTCAGGAAAAAGTGACCGCGATAAAGGTAAAGTTGGAGCTTGTTTCTCAGGTAAATTTGTATTCCATTAAAAAATTGGTTCAGTTTTCTCCTTGAGAGACATACCCTTAAAAATATTTCTCATGGGGGTATAACAATTGGTAATGAGTTACGAGTAATTGAGTTGAGAATTTGTAAATGGAAGGTCACAAGTTCAAATCCTCATACGTACTTACTTACAAACAAAAAGACATACCCTTAAAAATATGAATCAAATATTCCTATATTTTAAACAACTGAGGTTGAAGGAGATTTGACATCTCATAGATTGCTTTAGCAAAAATGGGGAACAACTCACGAATTCCATCAACAGAAAAAACTGAACATGTGGAAGGATTATAGCATTAAGATCACAAAAAAAAATCTGGAACTACAAATGTGGGAGGGAGGATGCATTGAGTTAATATGCATTCCCGAGGAGCTTTTCAAATATCAAAATCATGTACATGTTTATTAGAGGTGTCTTGAAGAGGTTTTAAAGCGAGATAGGAAACTCTAGGATCATTAACATCTTCTAAAAGTTCAATAAAGCTCTCAAATCTGCAGGGAGACTACTAAGCTCCTTGGGTGCTCTAATTTTCTTCTGGGAGGCATCTTATCATACAATATAACTACTAAAACTCGAAACGATGACCTTCTATGTTATATCCTTTTTTCTAAAAATGAAAATATATACAACGAGAATAGTGCTTACCGGTTCATCACAATAAAAATTTGAAGGGATTGTAAGAATTATTAGCAGGGTTCCTTCATTTAGTGCGTTCAAAGATTTGATGAGATACGAAACATTGCAGAGATCAATGATGGAAAGGACCTGATATTTTAAGTGCGAACTTTGATTTTTACCAGTGGGTTTAAACAAATTTTTCAGAGCATAAAAAAATGCTTTTAAAGCATTGGTCAAACGTTTTGAACCATTCAATCAAGAATCCACGTGTCGTTTCTTTGCTCTTTTCGGCGGCCAAAGGAAGGATTTAAACATGATCGTGTGAAGCTCTGAAATAGAAGCTCGAATGTTGATCAACATTTAACATGAAGGGTCAGATCTATGGCGCACTAATATATAAGGGTGTTTGACTATAATTTTTTTTCAATAGTGGGTTGATTAATAAATGAAAACATGTAAATACCCTACTAATTAAAACATACAATGTTCTAATAGTAAGAAAGGCTAAAAATATATATATATATGATGTTCTTGACAAAGGAAATAATTTCATGGTTGAATCTACCTTCACAATTGGATGTTTGTATTTCCATGCATATATTGATGAGCTTTAACTAAAATAGGTACTTGAAATTGTGATTTTTCTTCAACTAAATGTCCCCACATGTAATTAGTCTCACAACAATGACACAAGCATGTAGCCCCATAGTGTCGCAACTCCCCACCCTGTCATTCTTCGTCCATTGATTATTGATGCTCTTAAGCATTCACAATAAAAGCAACACATACTTGCAAAGACTTATTCACATTTCTCTTCATCGTTAATAATCCTCTCCATCCCCCTCGATAGCAACACATAAGGCCACAACCTTCCTCACCTCCCTCTTACTTGATATGTTATCAAATATGTGTGAAGAAAGATGTGATCATCAATAAGCTTCATGTTCCTATGGACCGAATTTCCTCCTTTCACCATGGTCAACAACTTGAGACCCATATGTGGTTTTCACAACCTCTTAATGGCACCCATATCTCGACTTGAAGGAAAAATATCCCCAATAAAGGTCTTGCATAATGGTTAAAGGAATCATTCATGGCCTCTTAATCCTCAAAGTCTTCATTTAAATCCTAAGGCCCTGGTTTCATCCTTTGACCTAATTTACCCCCCTAACCATGGTCAAGGGCCCAAAACCCATCCCTAGTAATCAAAACCCCCTAAAGGAACCCATATTCCCATTTGGAGGCATGGTCCTTGAACACTAAGGCCTCTTTTGGGAAAATGATGGTGGTGTTTCTCTTAGTACCTTGTCCAAGGCCACAAGAACCATGCTCATTGCAAAAAACCTCGTATTAGTTCCCATGCAACATGTATAAGCCAAATATTCACTTTAGAAGAGTTGCGCAGTGGTCTTGGATGATGTGCATGGGCCATGATTAGAAACCCCACAAAATCCTCAATTAGGCCTTAAGATATTGGTGTTCCTCCTCAAATTATGTCCAAGGTCCCAAGAATAATCCCCATTGCAAAAAACCTCACAATAGCACCCTCATATGACACTTTTAGAACAAATATTCCCTTTGCATTAGCTATATGGTGACTTTGGAGCTTATCCATGATCCATGAGCACTAAAATCTCGTTTTAGTCCTTAAGACATCAATATTCCTCCTCAAATATTTTCTACAACCCAAAGTTCCATCCTTGGTGTGCAAAACCTTGTGATGGCATGTAGTATCCATTTTGGATAGTCTAGTCTTTGACACCCGGAAGGAATTCTTTTGGATAAATTAGTATGGGTTATATGTGTCAAACTTGTGTATAGGCCTATATGTTATAGACTTGATTTGGCTCTTATGACTGGTGAGTGATTATATATATATAGTTCTATCTATGTATAGACACATAGGCTCATAGATGGAGAGGACGAAAGGGATCGTCTGCTGTAGAGAAAGTGAGGACGGGTTTATAGAGGAATGTGATTTAAATAAAGGCTACGGATAGGTATATGTATAGACACATAGGCTCAAAGAAGGAGAGGACGAAAGGGGACACCTAACTGTAGAGAAGGTGAGGACGGATTTATAGAGGGGGATTTACAAGTCTCTCCACTCCTTGTTTAACACCAAATGGATGAAGCTGAAGAGGCCAACAAATTCAACTTGCCATGACAAGTAAGAAAAAATAAATGATGATGAAACCCCTATGAAACTAGATTTAAAAAAAAAAAGAAATAGATTCTTACCATCAATGAGATACTTGTCAAAACAAGAAGCAACAATTCATCTTCATGTTCCCTTTCAATTAGCTCTCAGTTCATGGATGCCACGCAAACAATCATCTCATTGACATTTTTTTTAGGATAAGGGGAAATCTGCATCGGTACATTAGCAGATCTAGAGTTGGAGTAGATCATTAAGTCTCGTTGGTAGCAGTAAGCCTAGACCAAGAGTAAGAGTTGGAGTAGATCACTGAGTCCAGTTGGTAGGAGTAAACCTGGGCCGAGATCATTGAGTCCAATTGGTAGTTGGTAGCAATAAACCTAGGCCAAGGCCAACCTAAGTTTGAATATGAGAACACAAAACCAGCCTAAATTTGAATGTGAGAATGATCTATCCAATAGCAAATAAAACTTAGTAAGTAGCCGAAACAAGTGGCACGAGGAGTGAGGACAAACAAACCAAGTTTGACATACAATGCATTCCCCTATCAGCTGAAACCCTAACTAACAACGAAAAGGCCACGACCCTGACCCCACTAAAAACTACTTGTGCGCATAGGCGAGACAAGCCGCAAAGGGCAAATGATAGATTTGAACCTTTAGGGGATAGGGAATACGATTGTTTTACCAGCTAACCAAGCCACCGTATCATATTTTATATTATACCTTAGTAAGAAAGAATGCAAAGAGCCCTACCAATCATCCCAAAATCTTACCCATCCTGAGTGTTTGGGATAGCGCACCCTAAACTCTCCTTCCTCTATGTGATCTCCCATACTTTCACACTGCCAACGCTATCTTCTATCTATCATGAAACCTTGTCCCGACTGCGTGCTTGGCACAATGGCATGTGGCATAGCAAAGCTAGATGAAGCAACCAACGTACCCTGCCCCTTCTCAAAGCATGTTTACATTTCAGTAGGCAGGCAGGTTGCAGAGTGTCTCCATAGTCGCTACCAAAACCTTGCAATATATTTAATTCCAGGTATAAATCGATTTTATGAGAGAACGCGGATGCACTACGTTCCTGGATCTTCTCCGGGAGAAATCAATGTTTCCATACTTTGTAGCTCTTCTAACGAGAAGCACCCATGGCTGCGCCGGTCGAAACCTCAGTGGTCGGCCTGACGACCATGACCATCCTGGTCGTCGCTCTCTCAAATAATAAAGACAAAACAAGCCAAGAGAGAGAGCCACCATGGCCTTGCAGATCGTGGTCGGGCAAGCCAAGAGCCACCCATCAATTCCATGCTTTAGAAGCCTACAAGTGTGCACAAGGCATCGATAGAGGGCCTTCAACATGAGCCACTGTGGGAAATATATGCAGCAGGTGGAGAGGGTTCTGCCAACTGAACCAACCCTCTAAGGTGCAGAAAAAAATAATAATAAATAAAATAAATAAGGAAGAAAGGGAAATGGATGCAAATCAGAAAGAACAGTAGTCCAAGCCACCCTGAAACCCTAAACCAGATTAACGGGCCTAGATCGACTTAAATATATATATATATACAAACTATACCTGGCTCCTTCGGTGCAGCTTTCTGGAACCTGTATTTGATGAGTACAACCATGTAGAAAGTCGTTACTTGAACTCTAACCTACTGCTGACCTAGAAACCTAGTTGCAGAGGTCGCCGAAGAAATAAAATTGGCGAGGGGAAAGACGTACGGACTCCGATAAACCAAATCGTGAAATATATATAGGTATGTTTTAAATTTAAGGTTTTATTATACGTATTTGTGCAATTAAATTTTAGAACTATATGTGTAAGTTGAATCTAAACTTAAAATATGATACTTAAGAATTAATAGACAAACCAACATGACGTGTATGGTGCAACTACAGGGAAGTAAAATTGGTGGTGAGATTAGTAGAATCTAGAGTTTAAGAGGCAATGGAGAGGTATATGCTTTGACATGTGTAGCTAACGATTTGCATACCAATGATATTCATATTTTCATATTGAATTAAAAAGGTACATTATCGTCCATGTCTTAGGCAAGACTCAACAGAATTGTAGCAAAAAAATTGCTGACATCAAAACAGCATAACCCTGAAAATAACACTAAGAAAATTACACAAAGATAAAACATTACCAAACTAGCAAAAGTTTCCACTTTAGATCTCCGCATAAGATTTATAACTCGATAAATACTCCAGAAAAAACTTACTCAAAAAACGTTAAAGATCCCATATCAATAACCTGGAATTAAGGATTTCTTCCCATATTAAAAAACCTTCATCGCTTCATCGCTGCTCAGAGCCTAAGCCTATTATTAAAATAATAAAATTAAGTAAATAATCTTTCTTGCACTACCCAAAACTATATATATTAAAATAATAAAATTAAGTAAATAATCCTTCTTGCAGGACAGAAAACTATATATATCCAATCAAAATTGTGGTATGAAATGTTGCAGTAAAAGTAACAATTTTATAGTATCCTTATTTAAATTATTAAGTAATAGGGCATAGAATCTAGCAATTCAAGTTTAGATTATAAATTGAACTCATTCTAATTATTTAAGTGCAAATTGATATGTATTAAAGTTGGGGACAGAATGAAATTAGTGTATGCTAGGAAGGAGACTATTAGAACAAAGAGACACTAATAAAATACATATAAGAGTTATAAGTAATAATGACCTTAAAAAAATAAGAACCAACAATTATGTTATAAAAACTGTATAGGTATTTAAAGAGAACAAAAATCATATAGCTATTACAATGTTTATCCTAGTCTTGAGCTTTTAATGGAAAGAGGGCAAAGTAGGAGCAAAGGGCTTTAGGGAACTTGGGATAAGTGAGAAGGGCTAGAGACCATCGTGGTCAATAAGATGTAAATATAAGCTATAAAGGAAACCATAGAAAACTTAATTTAAGAAAATAAGATATTTAATTTAAAAAATAAGAGGTGCACTAGCATGGATAGAAATTATATTAATCGACCCATGGGTAATTGAGTCGTAAATGAGGGAGAAGTATGTGTCATAACTACCATGAAGAATATCATATACCTTACCTTTACCATGTTAGAATCTAAGCTATATTACTAGAGAGGAGAGCTCAATTAATAGAGACAAACAAGAAACTCTGAAGTCACTATATCTTGTAAATGATAATTAGAGTAATATCTTAGTTAATGTTCATAAGGAAAACCGTTGTGTGCCAAACCCTTCAAGGGTGATCTACATGTAGTATCAACTACCAACCAAGGGAGAATCCCTTTCAAGTTGGCTTAAGCAATAAAAGTTCGTAAAAAAAAAGATTATAATCTAGCCAATGGATAGGTAATTGGGTTGTAATTAAATGAGAATCAGTCACAAGGCAGATCAAAGAAAAAGTAAATGTGTTAACTATAACTAAATTAGGAATGTTATAAAATGGGGTAAGGTCATGGTAGAATGTTTGTAAATTGGGGGTAATTCATTTTGAAAATAATAAAGACCCTTGAGGGCTACGTAAAACTTAAGCAAATATCTAAAAAGAATGTTAAATAATTTCCTAGGGAATTTGTAATCAGATTAGGTGTCTTGGTACAATAACACACTTCCCGAGTTAAAAAACTTGATCAAATTAGAAGCGTGCATGTATAAGTCTTGGGAGCATGTATATCCTTGCTAAATTATTGTGTATTGGAGTACGATCAATATGTGTAACTAATATCTAGCCATATGTGTATATGGAGTAAATATGAATTATTTTGGTATGATCAATGAAAGCATGTTATTTGTCTTGTACAGATAGATACGATACAATTGACAATACAAGAGACTAGTATTGTATGAAGAATGTATATAATCATGATAGATTGAAACTCATAATGAGTTTGAGGGGATTGTATTCTAGAAGAAGGTGAGCATATATGCACACCTCTCTCTAAAAAGAAGGAAATAAATTTGAATGGACATGTGATGTCAAGATTGATTTCATATATTCAAGAAACTGCAATCAAAATGTATCCATATTACACGAATTATAAAATTTGCATATCAAAATGAATACTTTCTTGTTTGCACCATATTTGCATAGAGGGGATTGGTGGAATTCTCACCCAAAATGAGCATGTAGTGTACTATGAATCTTGGAAGTTGAAGAATATGAAAATAATTACACTATAGACAACATGGAGCTTGTTGTAGTAATTCATGCATTAAAAATGTGAAGGCACTTCTTATGGGAAGAAAAATTTAATTAAGAACAAATCATAATAGTCTCAAATATTTGTTTGATTAACAAATCTGAAGGACAAAAAAGCATGATCGTTCAAATTAATTTGTGAGCTTGATTTTGATATCAAACACATTAAGGGAAAAGAGAATAAGGTTTTTGATGCACTCAACAAAAGAGTGCATGAAATGTATGCAATAGGAATTAGCATGTGTGAATCAGATTTCAAGAAGATAATTCTTTCAAGTCTCTTATGACAGATGATCATTATCTTCAGGTAAAGAAAGGGTTGCAAAATTAAAATGTTCAAAAGAAGTATAAAGAGAATGAGATAACAAATGATGGAATTCTTAAGCAAAATTCGAATCTATGTACCAAACTATCTCAAGTTGAGGAATTCATCTTGAATGAAATGTATAATGTTCCATGTCTGAACACCACGTGTATTAAAGGACACTTGCAACTATAATGAAATAGTACCTTTGTATAGGAATGAAAAGAGGTGTTTTTATATACATAGCAATATGTATGGAATGCCAATGAATTAAAATTGAGTATAGGCATCAATCCAGTTTGTCAAATACATTAAAATTCCGAAAATGGGATTGGGGGGTAGTAACTTTTGATTATATCATTAATTTTCTAACAACAATGAGACAAAATGACCCCATCATGGTAAATTGGAAAAGGTTGTCCATTTTATTCCAGTTAAGTTCACATCTATGTTGCATGGGTATTATTTTTTAGGGTTGAGAAGCACATACCCAACATTCTCTCGTTCCTAAGAGCTTGGAAGCTAGTCATTTGGTACTTGAGATCTTTTAGGGTACATTTAGGTGTCCAACTCGTCATTTCGTATTCAATTTTTTGTTTTTGGTTGGGGGGGCTTCTTTAGTCTGGATCCTTTGGAAGATCCTTATCCATCAAGGAGTTTCTCAAAGCTCCTTGATGGATATGGAGCTGCCTAAATCTCCCAGCCAAGCATACTTATTGTTGGGCGATTTATGAAACTCCCTATCCATCAAGGAGCTTCTCAAATCTCCTTAATGGATGATTTTTTTAAATCTCCCCACCAAATGTGAGCCCAAATATACTGAAATGGAGGTAAAAAAGGGGAACAAAGCAAATCGTAATCCACACGGAGGAAATAAAGGTGGGGGGGCATCCAATTTCAACTATATAAGGAACATATCCTCTCTTGAAACAAATTCACAAGCTCTCTTCATGTATGAGTTGCAATTTGGTTTCTTCTATGGGAAGTAACAAAGTTTTGTCTCAATGAGTCAATTATAGTTTAATGGTACTCGTCAATATTTCATTGTTTAGTGTTTTATCGTATTAGAAGTTTCTCAATTTCAATTTTCCTACGAGAGAGACACCTAGAGTGTGCCAATGCTATGGAGTGGAGAAAGATGCTCCTAACTTTGGAGTGAGTTGATGTTGTGGATTGGAGGTAGATGATGGATGCCCTTCATTCTTCTCTTTCAAGTTTCTGCTTTCTAGATATACATTTAGAAATGGCCAAGCAATAAATAGTAGGTACTAATATTCTTTATTGTTTTATTCTTGATTCTTTAAGTAGTAATATACTGTCTAGGACATCATGTAGTGGGTGTTGTTAATATGAGCAAAATCACATTTAATTTCTACTAAATCGATTTCCAACGTTATAACTTTTTGTGAACACACCCATTAAAATATAGTTATTTTTTTATTATTTTGAGTTTTTTTTGTTCCATTTGGTAGTGTTATCAATAATCAATTGATCTGATCACTTATAAATGGAAAAATTCAAATGAAACCGGTTTTTACAATTCAATTTAAAGATAGAAGATATATCATATATTATATATATGATCAGGGAGTTTATTGTCTCCACATTTGACTTTTTTAGTTATTTATACTTGTCACTTTCTCCTCTTCCAAGTGAGCAGGTCAAATGTCTTTTTCATATTTCTAAACAGTAATTACCATGAACATAGTCTAGCCATTTTGTTTTGTCAATTAGCACATATGATATATGTTTGATAAAATATTAGAAAGGTAAATACTAAATCAGAAATATGAACATAATCACATAATAGAATGAGCCCATACAAAACAACATAAAATATAGTCCAATGTTAGTGTAAATTTAACTTATCAACTAGTGCCAAGTGACTTTTATATTTTGAACGTATATTACTTAATCAAATCAAAATGCATCGAGACTTTTATATTTTAAACCTATGTTACTTAATCAAATCAGAATGCATTGAGTGTCCCGACTTATTGTTATTTTACAATTACAAATTAACTTTTGAATTTTTTACAAGCAATTGTTACTTAATCAAATCAAAATGCATTGAGTGTTCTAACTTATTGTTGTTTTACAATTACAAATTAACTTTTGATTTTTTTATAAGCAAATGCAAGTTACAACATAATGATAATACATTTCATAATTTCATTTGTGAATTTTTTTAGTTTCTCTATTAACCTTGGCCTTTTATAAAAAAAAAATTCAAAATTATTATACTATCAATTATGTGCATGGAATAATTTTTTATAAGAAACTGCAAGTTACAACATAATGATAATACATTTCATAATTTCAGTTTTGAAGTTTTTAGTTTCTTTGTTAGCCTCAACAAAAAAATTTAAAATTATTATACTAGCAATTATGTGCATGGAATCATGAGTGTTAAGAGAAGAAACGACAATTTTGAATTCAAGTTTACATGATTGTTCATTTCGCCAATATGAACATTGAATATCAATATGATTTGGGTGTTCTCGTGAATCATTAAGAAATTCAGTTTCTCATATATAATTTAATCATTTATAAATTATTAGTTTATAATTATAAACTTTTACAAATTTATGTTCATGTTCTAAGCACTAAGTTGTACATTATTTAATTGTTTTATAATTAAGTTATAACTTCTTATTATTAACATGTATACATCATTTTTAAAATTGTTTTAAAATTTGTTTTGCAAGGTTTTCAAGTTTCATTGTTTCAAATTTGATCAAATGGATTCAATTAACAAATCATTCTTGCAATTCGTCACCAAACTTGACAATGACAAACAATCAAAATACCCTTGCAACATATGCAAAATCATATTTAGGGGCCACTATCACAAGGTAGTTACCCATTTCGATTTTACAAGGAACTAGAATTATCATGGGATGTAAAAATGTTGTTGTTTTGAAGAGAAATCGTATTTAGGGGCCACTATCATAGGGTAGTTACCCATTTTGATTTTACAAGGAACTAGAATTATCATGGGATCTAAAAATGTTGTTGTTTTGAAGAGAAATGCAATTAAGTGTTGCAAATTGTTAATCAACTTGAAGCGAACATTAAAGTGTATGATTTGGGTGGTCTCATGAATCATTAAGAAATTCAATTTCTCATATATAATTTAATCATTTATAAATTATTAGTTTATAATTATAAACTTTTACAAATTTATGTTCATGTTCTAAGCACTAAGCTGTACATTATTTAATTGTTTTATAATTAAGTTATAACTTATTATTATTAACATGTTTCGCTACAGAATTTGAACCCAAAATCCGACAAGAAAATCCGGCGACATCCGATGAAAAGGACTGTGTCGTTGGATTCCACCTTCAAAATTACAAAATTTCATTAATTTTTTTTAAATTGACAGAAGAGTCCATCGGATATCTGATAGCCCTCGGATATCCGACGATGTCTGTCGAATAGTGAGGCTATCTGACATTATATTATGCTCGTGGATGTCAGATATCTGACCATATATTATGCCCGCGGTAGTCGGATATCCGACGTCATATGATGCCCGCGGATGTCGGATATCCGACGTCATATGATGCCCGCAAATGTCGGAAATCCAACATTATATCATGCCCACGGATGTCAGATATCCGGCATCTACTATCCAACGGTAACTATGCTCAATTCGTCGGATATCCGACGAAATTTTATATTTTAAAATCTATAAATTTTGAAACATTCTGACATGTTTTCTATACAAGCGACAGTTTGCGGATGTTTTTTTATTCGGTGGACTGTTTTTTGTAAAAGAATACATCATTATTTATATTATTTTTGCGATTAAAGTGAGCGAAGTGTGGAGCTTAATTTTCTAATATCGATAATCTTCATTCAAGCTCTTTATGAGAAAATGTCAAATAGCAATATTCCTGATCCAGACGAACAAAATCGACAATTTCTTGCGAGATTGTGGGATGGACTGAAAAGAAAGGGTGATGGGAAATGTTATTGTCCATGTAGTCAATGCAGGGTATTTAAAAGGAGAAGAATAAAGATCACAACAACCAGAAAACATTGTAGGGAACATGGACACGCTGAGGGGGGACATGAATATCATCCATTTGTAATTTTTGCATTATATATGTTTTTATTTTGATTGCTTTTGTAAATGTATGTATGTATTATTTTAATATTTATTATATTAACTTTTATCTATTGATGGTTTCATGTAATTAGAAAGGAAAGACATCCTATGGCATATCGTCCGGAGGAAGTGCTTCAAGAACAAGTACCAGAGGAACATGGAGCTATGAATAATGGAGAACAAGTTAATGATCATATTGAAGAAGATGATCATACTGATAACATAGTTGAAGATGATGGTACAAATACTTTGATCCATGATTCATTTAATGTTAGAATGGATGATGATGATGATGATCATGGAAATGATGATCATTTTGATGATATTCATGATTTACGTCTTCTTGAGAAGGCATACAAACCCCTTTATGAGGGCTCCAACACAAATATTCTCTCTATTATATTGTTGATAATGAACTTGAAGGTTATGAATGGTATTTAAAACATATTAGTCACACGGATGTTAAGGTATGTAATATATTCCATCACATAATATATATGATCACGCTAAAGTTTATCACCGTTCGTCTAATAATTTTATTGTTAATTCATAAGTCAAATTAATACAGATGAAATGTGTTTCATTAATATTATTTATATATTATATTAACTAGATTTTTATTTTTATTTGTTGTAGCATGATAGCTGAATTTTTGTTACCACCTTCAAATATTTTACCTCGCACATATCGAGATTTATCTTCCATCATGAAAGAAATTGGAATGCAGTATGAATCAATTCATGCATGCCCCGATGACCATGTTATATATTATAATCAACATGAATTTGCAACAGAATGTCCGGAATGTCATATCAGTAGATATCGAACAGGTCAAGTAACAAAAAAGGTGCCTCGCAAGGTTCTTCATTATATTCCCATTATTCCACGTTTGCAACGACTATTCAAGTGAAAAAACATAGAGCAGTTTATGGATTACCATGCACGTAACAGAATTCAAGATGACATTATTCGAATTCCTGCAGATGGGTCTGCATTTAGAGATATGGAGGAAAAATGGCCTCACTTTAATGAAGAACCTTGTAATCTTAGGATTTCTTTAGCAGCAGATGGTGTCAATCCATTTGCAGAGATGAGATCCATTTACTCGGTGTGGGCTATTTTTGTTATCAACAATAACATTCCTCCATTGTTTTCAATAAAGAGGGAGCACATAATGTTGTCGATGATTGTTCCAGGTATATTGTGTCTACAATTTTTTTTTTAATGTAGTGGCATCTGATTTGCTGTATTTTGTTGCATAATGTCATATACATATTTATTGTTTTTCTCTTGTGCAATATGGTTTATATATCTAAATGGTATGTCTCATAATTATATTTTTTATATGTTCAAATCAATCAGGTAAGTACCAAGTCAAAGATATGAATGTATATATCGAACCTCTTATTGACGAGATACTAAAGTTATGGAATGACATCACTATGTATGACGTATCTAGACCAATACGACAAAGGAAATTTCAATTCCATGCAATGCTTGTATGGACAATACATGATGCCCCAAGGTTAATGTTAAATTTTTTGAATTTACTTCAATTTGATCTAGGATCTTAACTGAGAGAACAACATGTACAGCATATCAATCATGGAGACAATAATGCAAGCACACAAGAGACACAAAGATTTACTTGGGGAAAACCATAAAGGTGAAAAATCCCAATAACTTCCTCAGAGATAGATAGAGCAATGATACAACCAACCAAGAGAGATAGCCATAACCTAGTAGCAGATCCTCCTCCTCCATAAGTGCGCCACTCCTCCTTGAGTGCATGTGTGAGAAGTGAGTGAACAAATAGAGTGCCTCCCGCACTCTATTTATACTTGACTTGACTTTCCTTTTTACCTAACTCATGTAGGCTCGAACTTTACCACATAACATAATGCTGAGTGGGCCAACCCCCAATAGGGTGGTCTAATAACCCTTTGACCCACATGGCCGACCCCCAATAGGGTGGTCTAATAACCCTTTGACCCACATGACTTATACAGGGCCGACCCCAAATAAGGTGGTCTAATAACCCATCAAGTATAAGTTACGACACTTACAATATAAATGACGACACTTCCTTATAGAGGAATAATACCATCTCTATAGGAATACAATATACATATATATGAAATACATTCCAAAGTTACATATACATCAACACTCCCTCTTAACTAGGAAGGTATTTCTCAGCACAGTTCTTCTAGCACAAGTCATCTTCTCTGGATCATCGTCACTGGATAATCGTCATCGAGTCATCATCATCGTCACTACTGCTGCTATCTCAATCAATCTCTGAATCTACTCGTCATAGGAAGTTCTACAGAGCCAGTCCTTTTTCATACTGGATGTAGGCCCACCACCTGCAGGTCTTCATCATCACTGGCCATACTGTGGAATCCTTAGGACTTATTACGTGCGTCACAAAACCTCGAAAGAGCATCCTAGGCTGTTACGAGCACACAGCTCTACCTATAGGATCTCCCAGGGCAACGAATTACATGTGACCTCACCACAAAACCTCGCAAGAGCATCCCAGGCTGTTACGAGCACACAGCTCTACCTATAGGATCTCCCAGGGCAACGAATTACATGTGGTCATGGAAAAACCTCGCAAGAGCATCCCAGGACTGATTACGGGCACACAGCCCAACCTATCGGATCTCCCAGGGAAACGAATTACATGCCATAGGACAAAACCTCGCAAGAGCATCTGCCAGATATCCCAGGGCGCTATTATATGCCATAGGCAAAACCTCGAAAGACTATCTGCAGATCTCCCAGGGCAACGAATTACATTTCCTCCCAGAGCAAAACCTCGAAAGAGCATTTTCCAGATGTCCCAGGGCACCGAATTACATGCCATAGGCAAAACCTCGAAAGACCATCTGCAAATCTCCCAGGGCACCGGATTACATGCTCATCTGCACAACCTGATCCACGGCCACAGAGTATCAACCTGATACTCACCATACATCATCCTGATGTATCTATGATCATCCTGATCATCATCACTGCAACGTCCTGCTGCATGTCATCTGGAGCAACATCCTGAAGCTCGTCATCTATGATCATCCTGATCATCACTGCAACATCCTGCTGCATGTCATCTGGAGCAACATCCTGAAGCTCGTCATCTATGATCATCCTGATCATCACTGCAACATCCTGCTGCATGTCATCTGGAGCAACATCCTGAAGCTCGTCATCTATGATCATCCTGATCATCAATGCATCTACCTGATGCATACCAAGTATCTACCTGATACATATCATCATACATGATCCTCCTAATCATCAATGTATCCACCTGCTACAAATACATGATACATATCATCATACATGATCCTCCTGATCATCAATGCATCTACCTGATGCATACCAAGTATCTACCTGATACATATCATCATACATGATCCTCCTGATCATCAATGCATCTACCTGATGCATACCAAGTATCTACCTGATACATATCATCATACATGATCCTCCTGATCATACAATGTATCCACCTGATACAAATATGATACATATCACCATACATGATCCACCTGATCATACAATGTATCCACCTGATACATATACAGATACATGGTCCAAGCATCCAACATGATGCATATACAAAATACATACACATGATCCAACTGATCATATCCAGCATCAACATGATGCGTACATACATAAAAATGATCCAACTGATCATATCCAGCATCCAACATGATGCGTACATACATACAAAAAAATGATCCAACTGATCATATCCAGCATCCAACATGATGCGTACATACATACATAAAAATGATCCAACTGATCATATCCAGCATCCAACATGATGCGTACATACATACATAAAAATGATCCAACTGATCATATCCAAGCAGAAACCAGAACATCATCCTGATGCTCATCATCCAGCGCTTACATCCACAGCCATGTGAAGGATCCTCCTTCCAACATGCTTGGAATGGCTTCAGCAAATGTGTCCATCACTTCTTCCTCGAAGTGTCCTCGATCTGAAGAACGCCAAGCCTCTCTCTGAAGTACTCGAACTTCACCCTGGCTAGTGGCTTCGTCAGCACATCTGCAATCTACTCGTCCGTCGCAACATACAGGAGCTTCACAGCTCCTCTCTGCACCATATCCCTGATATAGTGATATTTGATCTCTATGTGTTTTGACCTGTCATGAAACACTGGGTTCTCGGACAGCTTCACACAACTCTGGTTATCACAGAAGATACCAGTAGCCTCCAACGGGAGATCAAATAACTCAGACAGTAGCTTCCGTAGCCATACTGCCTGACAACTAGCTGAACAGGCTGCAACATACTCTGCCTCAGCTGTACTCAGTGCTACGCAGGACTGCTTCCTGCTAAACCAAGAGATCACACCTGATCCCATACTGAAGCAGCACCCAGATGTGCTCTTCCTATCTGCAGCACTGCCAGCCCAATCTGAATCAACATGACCCTGCAGGTTAAACTTTTGATTCACCTCATACTTGAGCCCATAATCCACTGTACCCTTCAGGTACCTCAGAACATGCTTTACAGCAACCAGGTGAACACTCCTCGGATCCGTCAGGAACTGGCTCAATGTGTTCACAACAAAGCAAATGTCTGGTCTCGTGTTCGTCAGGTACATCAATGACCCAATCATCTGACGATACATAGAGACATCAATCAGCTCAGATGAAGCATCGCATAGAAGCTTCAGATTCGATGCCATAGGTGTGGCCATGGCCTTGCAATCCATCATCCCGAACCTATTCAGGATCTCTACTACATACTTCCCTTGTCCAAGGAAGATTCCTTCTGCACTCTGCCACACCTCCATGCCAAAAAAAAATAGTGCATCATCCCCAAGTTCTTCATCTCGAACCCGGTAGTAAGCTTCCGCTGCGTGTCGGCAATCAATCTATCTTCACCATACCAAGTTCTGCACATATATGATTTCCTATCATGTGTCTCAGAACCAAGTGGCTGCTCCACATACACTTCTTCTTCATCTACACCATTCAAGGAAGCTGTCTTGAATCCATCTGGTGTATCTTCTATTTCATCACTTTTATATTTCTCTATGCTGCCATCTGCAACATGCTTGATCTGATAGTTCCATTTGGAAGTCATAGCAAACTTCCCTTCATGTCTTTTGGATTACATCCCAAACATCATTTTTCATGATCGACGGATCATGGCATTTCATTTCTTCATCCCAGATCCTGGGAACTTCAATATCTTCAATAGATATCTTTGTTGCTGGAACAAATGTTGTAGTCCTTTTGTAGGTGAAGATATACGGTCTTTCCTACAAAACAGGTTAAATTGCATGATTAGAAACATCTCATAATTTTCAGAACAAATTTTTACACATAAAGAAATATGTCATATAGTCATGCAATTATCTTAGCCAATGCTTCAATACAACATTTATCCATATCCCGTAACTTTCTAGATGCCTTCCAATCTCTACCAGAACATTGTTAAGAGTGTGCACAACTCTCAACATGTCAGCAAAGAGGTTTCATTCTAGATAAGTAGCAATGGAATGTTGTACAGTGCCATTGGCCACTTACCCATGCATATTAGGAGTATACTGTTCATTAATGCAATTATTCTAATATGCATAATACACAACCTAATTCTAGAAACATCAGTATATACATTATTGAACAGTATTATTTAAGAAATGACAATTCAAATACTTATCTTTGTTTGTTCGTTGGGTGGACTCCCTCTGAGTCTTCGCTTCCTTGCAGGAGCTGTTGGAGTCCTAATCTGAAGTAGCTTCTTCTACACCTTTCTGTTGTGGGATGTAGAGAGATGGTCAACTCCCTCTGAATATCTGCATCCTTTCATAAACCACTGGAGTGTACTCCCTCTTGATCTTTGCTTCCTGGATTACCTGTCCTTGAACTTACATTCATCCTTGGTTCCTATGCATGCTTATTAGTATCATGATTGTGTTATCCTTGTGATCTCATATAAAATCATACATTCATTAGTATACTATTAAAACACAATAATCTCAAGCATGTATAGTCATGATCATTTCAAACAGAAAATAATAAGCATTAGCATTCAAGGTTTATGTAAAATTCTTAAGGTTAGTCAAATCATAAGAAACATAACATGTCTAAACCTGTAATTACTCAAACCTATGACTCTTCAGGTTAGTTGAATCATCAATCAAGATAAGAGATATATTATGCATAAAACCTGTGATTATTCAAACCTATACCTTCATGATTCTTCTGGTTAGTCATATCATCAATTAAGGTAAGAAACATAATATGCATACAACCATGATTATTCAAACCTATGACTTCATGAATAATCATTATCAACAACAGTATAAGATCCTAACACACGGTAGGATTCTAACTTGATATAGGAAAAACATACCTGGATTAGCATGCTAGCTATTTATGTCTAACATACTCACATGATGTCTTCTTGTTCTTCTTCAATGACTTGTGCTAGTAACCTGTATATCTCATAGGTTAACTATTACAAAACCAAGTTATACATACCTCGTAAATGGATCTTCTATGAGATCCATGACAATGGATGAATCTTTGTCCTCATGTTATCATGATCATATGTTCTTGGACCAGGACATGATCTGTCTTTCTTGGTGTACCTTTCATGTTAGTAGACAACATAAACCTCATACAACACCATAATGCATTAGTACAATCATAAGTGTCGACACCCTAACCAATGAATATCTTCTATCATGCATTCATAATTTTGTTAAGGTGATACAATAAATCTAAAATCAAAATTGTACTAACCGTAATAACATGAAGACAAACATACCATAAACTTAATCATGGACAAATATCGAAACATACCTCGATGAGTCATACCTGTCGAGATCGCTTGTATTCTTATTATGTAAGGCCTTATCCTCATCTCCCTCTGAGACAGGAACTTCTTCACTTATGCAGGTGACCAATCCATCTTCTTCTAGGATTAACCCAATCCACTTGATTTGCAAGAACTGGACCTGGAGCTGGATATGGGTTTGTCAGAAAAACCCCAAAAATTCAAACTTTGAATTTCAAACTTCCTAAAGGATAGAAATATGCGCCTTGATGAGGTGATCAAACTGGTATATTCAGAATTTGAAAACTGCAAAGTTTTACTCCTCAATTTTGCCTTTGAAACTTTCGGATTCACTGGACGTGACCCTGAACTGGGGTTTGATGAAGCCCACTCTTTTTCCCCATCAAAAGGTTTGATCCAAAGCTCTAATATTCTATTTTTCTAAGGAGCTTCCAGCCGTGGTCACAGATTTAAAAAATTCCCATTTTTACAGAAGCCCTAATTTTCCACTTTTATGATCAAAGTCCCGAACTAGGGTCTAATCAAGCCCGGCCTTCTGCCCAACCAAAAATTATGTTCTTGGTCTCTAAATTTCTATTTTGATGAGTAGCATCCATCCGTGGTCTCTGATTACAAAAATTCCAACTTTCTCCAAAGCCCTAAATTCTGGAAGCCATGAATGAAGGTACCAAAAAATAATTCTGTTTTGACAGAAATATGTACCTGATTGTTTCTGGTGTAAATCTGAAATTTTTGATCCCCAGGGTTTGAAAAAGTTTCCTGATATAGCCTGACCTGCTATCTTTCCATCCTGACAGGTCTGACCTCAATTGGATTCTCTGAGAGAGAGTTATGCCAAATGTCGCAACGTGACCTGTTTTGGGATAAAACAGGAGAGCTAACTTGTACGCCGTGCCACGTGTCACTGTTTTACCTTCCGACTCTGAAAAAGTTTCCCAAGATAGCTCGGCCTGTTACCTTTCCATCCTGACAGGTCGGACCTCAATTGGATTCTCTGAGAGATATTTATGCCAAATGTCGCAACGTGACCTGTTTATGGGATAATACAGGAGAGAGAACTTGTACGGCATGCCACGTGTCACTTTTTTACCTTCGGCCTCTGAAAAAGTTTTCTGAGATAGTACAGACTGTGTACTACCTGTCACATTTTACGAAATTTCATTTGAAGCTTCCTAGCCCAAGATATGACCTTTTTCCCAAGGTCACCTGATTTTGACTCAGATCTGGAAGAGGCAGAAACCCTATATTGTACAGATCATAAATCACAAAATACAACGAATTAGAAGTTTTCCTTTGGACACAAGGTACCTGGAGATCTTATCTTCGTCCTGTAACAATTTCAGATCCGAAAAATTTTCCAAAACGGATTTATAGCGAAAGTGCTACGATGACTGTTTTTTGCTATATCAAGCCCTAGCATCGTAAGTGCAACAAGTGTCATACATGCCATATCATGCCTTCTTTCAGGCTAGCTCTGATACCATGTTAAATTTTCTGAATTTACTTCAATTTGATCTAGGATCTTAACTGAGAGAACAACATGTACAGCATATCAATCATGGAGACAATAATGCAAGCACACAAGAGACACAAAGATTTACTTGGGGAAAACCATAAAGGTGAAAAATCCCAATAACTTCCTCAGAGATAGATAGAACAATGATACAACCAACCAAGAGAGATAGCCATAACCTAGTAGCAGATCCTCCTCCTCCATAAGTGCGCCACTCCTCCTTGAGTGCATGTGTGAGAAGTGAGTGAACAAATAGAGTGCCTCCCGCACTCTATTTATACTTGACTTGACTTGCCTTTTTACCTAACTCATGTAGGCTCGAACTTTACCACATAACATAATGCTGAGTGGGCCAACCCCCAATAGGGTGGTCTAATAACCCTTTGACCCACATGGCCGACCCCCAATATGGTGGTCTAATAACCCTTTGACCCACATGACTTATACAGGGCCGACCCCAAATAAGGTGGTCTAATAACCCATCAAGTATAAGTTACGACACTTACAATATAAATGACGACACTTCCTTATAGAGGAATAATACTATCTCTATAGGAATACAATATACATATATATGAAATACATTCCAAAGTTACATATACATCAACAGTTAACCCATTTTTGCGGTTTGTAATTATAAGTTCCACTTTATTTGCATGATTTAATTTTATGAACTAGTTAATATACTATGCACGCATGTTTTTCTAATTAATCCATTAATTTTGTATATAATTATAATTGAAATAGATATTCCATCTCTTTATGTAGGTCTTCAGACAAAGGGGAAATTTGCATGTCCAGTTTGTGGTCCTAAGATCAAATCTCGTCATTCAAAAAGCTTAGGAAAGGAGGTGTTTGATCAGTATAGGAACTTCCTCTCTAAGAATCATAGGTATCAAACTACCGAAAAACATCTGTTCAATGGCAAGCAATAGACTACATTAAAACCGCAGAGAATAACACCTCACCTGTGGAAGTTGCAATATAATAGAAATCGTCAAGGTACGTATGAATCATTGCATATGAAATGTTATTTTATTTTTTTTATTGTGTGTTGTTTACTATAATTAACATTGATTTATGTAATTTATTTATAAAGTACGATTCATGATGGTTGTTCATGTGATCATGAAGGCATTAATGGGCTTCCACGAGGAACGAAAAGTTATCCTAGACAATTTAGTAGGTTGCCCTACTATGAGCACCTACAAATTGCTCATATGTCTGATACAATGCATATCGGAAAGAATGTGACTGAAACATTATGGCGAATATTGGATGGGAGTGAGAAAGAAAAAATTGTCAAAATTTGCAAAGACATTCAAGAAGGCAATCATGCAATGAAAGACGTCATTCAATTTCATAGCAACGGAGAAAAAATTAATATAAACTCACTTCCATGGATGTTAACGGACCAACAAAGTAATGTTGTAAAAGAAGTCATGCGGAAAATTAAATTTCCCACCGGATTTTGTGCGAACATGAAGAATATCATAACAAAGAAAGGTGAATTTGCAGGGGTGAAAACGCATGATTGGCATGTCTTCATGAAGGTAATTATTATGGTATGCATTTAATTATTATTTTTTTTCTATTCCAGTGAATATGTTTGGTATTTTTGTTTGTCTACTCTTTGTTTAAAAAATGAAACAGTTAGTATATTGTTATAGTATGTTCTACCTCTCCCTCTCCCGGAAAACTTCAACGACAACGCCAAACAAGTAATATATAATCTCAGGAAATACATGAGGTAAGTAGTGATTTTTTGCATGGGCTTAGTGTTTGTTTAATTCATCATAGAACTTATATTTTATTTTTGTGCTCTAATTCATGTTATGTAATATAATGTTTTTTTTCTTAAATCTCTTGATTGGGTTGTGTCACTTGTAGATGGTTTTCATCTAAAGAATTCCATAAAGAAGATATACAGTATTGGAGGAGAGAAATTCCTCGTCTCATGTGTGAAATGCAGAACCATCTACCTTCGGCATTTTTCAATGCATAGGAACACTACCTCATACACCAAGTTGAGGAGATTGAATTGTGTGGACCTGCACACTCAAGGTCCATGTGGATGGTTGAGAGGCACTTGAAATTTATGAAGGGTTTGGTTAGACAACGAGCACATGCTGAGGGTTCTATGATGGAGGGATATATGGTATACCAAAACATGTTGTATATTAGTGAATATCTTCCTAAATTAGCGTCAAAGCTCAATTTACGTCGCTTTTATGATCTGGACTCCAATAACAATTTCGAAGGGGAGTAACCGAAGGGGAAAGGTAGATCGAGGAAGGTGAAAGGTAATATAACACATTTGACTATTGATTTTTATGTATATATATCATACATATTCTATTTTTATATTCAATTTATTGCATCAATTTAGAGTGTATTAAGTGAATATACATTTGTATTGAATTTTAATTGTATTATCATCAAACAGTTGGTCGAGAGTGGGATGCAATTCATTTATACATCGCAAACAATCTTGACTAGATGAAGGTATGGATTGAACGATGTGAACAATCTGGTCATGGAATATCATGGGAAGGTGTGGCTTCATTGGTTAAAGCAGCACATCGCAATGGAGATACCAATCTAACACAAAGGGAAATTGATTTAGCATATGGTTTAAAAGATAAGAGGTAAGCATATTGATCAACCACACTATTTATTTTTTTTGCAAACATATTGTCGATGTACACGCTGATTTATTTCCCTGTATGGCATTATAAACATGCACTTAATCATAAATATTGGATCATTATGTAATGATATTTTCGTGTATGGCTTGTTGTAGGTAAAACACCATAATCCTATGTGGTGCAATGGTTGTAGATAACGCATCAAAAAGTTGGATGAAATGAAGAAAACATCAGATTGTGGGATATCTGCAGTCTTTGAGGTGACCAATGTTTCCTCTAGAAGTGACAGACATCCAGAACTCTCTGAAAATCGATACTATGGGTATCTGGAAGACATTATTCAGTGTGACTTTAACTCCTTCAAGGTATTTATGTTCGTTGTCAAATGGTACATGTGTCGATTGAATCAACGTGATCCCAATAAAATAATTATTGAACATGATAATGGATTTACCATGGTAAATACAAGGTTGTTTGAGCCAGGAACGAAGCCCTATGTTCTTCCAACCCAATGTGAATAGGTATTTTACTCTGAGGTTCCACGTAGAGCGGGTTGGTCATTTGTTGTGAGACACGATCCAAGGGGAAGGCCGGTAAAGTATAACATAAATGAAGGTAATGAAAATGTTCTCGAAGAAGAATACAACGTTGAAGATGATCATGATCAGCATGAGTTAGATGATCATGTTCCAGAAGAAGATGTCGAAGAATTAGTTGAATCAGATGATGTATTAGACAATGTCCATGAAGATGATATCGACGATGACATGATGATCGTAACTAACATCGATGACGATGATGATATGGCCAATCCTTACAATGTTGAATCTGGATCAGATGATACAGATGATGAATTGGATGAAGAAGATGATGAAGTCCATTGAAGTGTACGAGGTATGCAGTAATATGTCTACTCTATATATTTTGATTTAATATTGTGATAGAAATATTGAATTTTATTGGTACGTATAAATTAACTGTTTCTTAGTGTTTTTTCCATTTACCTGTATGTTATAATTAGATACATTGCTTGTTATAGAGTATGACAAAAAACCCATTTAAATTTTTTTGGCGGGTTATGGGGAATTGAGAGTGATGTGAGGGGGGGGAGGGGCCATAAGAGCTTCCAACTTCACGTGGTTGGACCTGTTTAATAGAGAATATAAAATTATTCTCGAAACAAAGAGAATCTCAGTAAGGAAATGCACAATTATCAATATGCTAACCCAAATGGTGTGCTTGATCATGTACTACGCGGGTCCAACGTTGAAATTATTTAAATTTGTGCTGGCTTGGACTGAAATTTGGCATGGTTAGACTAGACGCATGCATTGATGGTGTGGGAGGGTTTCCAGACTCATGCATCGATGGTCTGGGAGGGTTTCTGAGTCCGATTCCAAGTGTTGTTTGGTAGAGTTTCCATTTTGTTTTACTTTTTTCCATGTTTTGCTGGTTTGGATTTGTTAGTTAAATGTTATCCCTATTTGTGGCTTCCCACTTTCACTTGGTGTTGATGTATATGTAAATTCAGAATGTATTTCATATATGTATATTGTACTCCTATAGAGATGGTATTATTCCTCTATACGGAAGTGTCGTCATTTATATTGTAAGTGTCGTAACTTATAGTTGATGGGTTATTAGACCACCTTGTTGGGGTTGGCCCTGTATAAGTCATGTGGGTCGAAGGGTTATTAGACCACCCTATTGGGGGTCGGCCATGTGGGTCAAAGGTTTATTAGACCACCAAGTGTGGGGTCGGCCCGGATTAAGTTAACCATGGGTTAAGCTAGACATGTAGGCCCCATTAGTTTATTGGGTAGGACTGAACAAGTATAAATAGAGATCGTGAGATCTCTATTTGATCATTCATTCACACACTTCTCTCATTTGGAAAGTGGCGCACTTATGAGGAGGAGACTCTACTGCTAGGAGAAGACTATCTCTTGTATTCTGGTTGTATCATTTCTCTATCTATCTCTGAGGAAGTTATTGGGGTTTTTCACCTTTATGGTTTTCCCCAAGTAAACTCTGTGTCTCTAGTGTGCTTGCATTATTGTGTCCATGATTGATATGCTGTAGATTTGTTGTACATGTTGTTCTCTCAGTTAAGATCCTAGATTAGATTGAATTAAATTCTGAAAATTTAACATGGTATCAGAGCTAGCTTGAAAGAAGGCATGATATGGCATGTATGACACTTGTTGCACTTACGATGCTAGGGCTTGATATAGAAAAAACCAGTCATCGTAGCACTTTCTCTATAAATCCATTTTGGCAAATTTTTCGGATCTGAAACTTTTACAGGTCGAATATCAGATTCCCATGTATCTTGTGTCCAAAGGAAAACTTCTATTTCATTGTACTTTGTGATTTATGATCTGTACAATATAGGGTTTCTGCCTCCTCCAGATCTCAGTCATAAACAGGTGACCTTGGAAAAAAGGTCATAACTTGGGATAGGAAGCTCCAAATGAAGTTTCGTAAAAAGTGACAAGTATTACACAGACTGTACAATCTCAAGAAACGTTTTTAGAGGCCGAAGTTGAACCAGTGACACGTGGAACACCGTACAAGTTAGCTCTCCTGTTTTATCCCATAAACAGGTCACGTTGCAACACTTGGAATAACTCTCTCTCAGAGAATCCAATTGAGGTCAGACCTATGGGGATGGAAAGATGACAGGTCGAGCTATCGCAGGAAAAATTTTCAGACCCTGTGGATCGAAAAGTTCAAAGTTACACCAAAAACAATCAGGTACATATTTCTGTCATAACAGAATTATTTTTGAGCACCTTCATTCATGGCTTCCAGAATTTAGGGTTTCAGAGAAAGTTGAAATTTTTGTAATTGGAGACTACAGCTGAATGCCACTCATAAAAATAGAAATTTAGAGACCAAGTTTGGAATTTTTGGTTGGGCAGAAAACCGGGCTTGATCAGACCCTAGTTCGGGACTTTGATTGGAAAAGTGGAAAATTAGGGCTTCTGCAAAAATGGGAATTTTTGAAATCTATGACCACGGATGGAAGCTCCTTAGAAAAATAGAAGCTTAGAGATTTGGATCAAACCTTTTGATTGGGCAGAAGAGTGGGCTTCATGAAACCCTAGTTCAGGGTCACGTCTAGTGAATCTGAAAGTTTCAAAGGAAAAATTGAGGAGTGAAACTTTGCAGTTTTCAAATTTCCGAATATGCCAGCTTGATCAGCTCATCAAGGTGCATATTTCTATCCTTTCGAAAGTTTGAAATTCAAAGTTTGAATTTTTGGGGTTTCTCTGAAAAACCCTAATCCAACTCTAGGTCCAGTTCTTGCAAATCAAGTTGATTGGGTTAATCCTAGAAGAAGATGGATTCGTCACCTGCATAAGTGAAGAAGTTCCTGTCTCAGAGGGAGATGAGGCAAAGGCCTTCCATAAGAAGATTACAAGCAATATTGACAGGTATGGCTTACGGGTATGTTTCGAATTCTGTTCATGGTTAATTTTATGATATGTTTGTCTTTATATCATTACAGTACAATCTTGATTAATTACTAGACTTGCCGTATCACCTTAATAGAAGATATTCATTGATTAAGGTTTTGACACTTATGATTGTACTAATGCATTGTGATGTTGTATGAGGTTTATTTTGTTCGCTAACATAAAAGGTACACCAAGAAAGACAAATCATGTTCTACTTCAAGAACATATGATCATGGTGACATGAAGACAAAGATTCATCCATTTTCATGGATCACATAGAAGATCTACTTACGAGGTATGCATAACTTGTTTCTACAATGGTTCACTTATGAGACATGCAGGTTACTAGCACAAGTCACTGAAGAGAACCAGAAGACATTATGCGGGTATGTTAGACATAACTAGCTAGCATGCTAATCCAGGTATGTTTTTCCTATATCAAGCTAGAATCCTATCTTGTGTTAGGATCTTATAATGTTGTGTTGTTGATAATGATTATTCATGAAGTCATAGGTTTGAATAGTCATGGTTGTATGCATATTATGTTTCTTACCATAATTGATTATATGACTAACCAGAAGAATCATGAAGGTATAGGCTTGAGTAATCACGGGTTTATGCATTGATGATTTAACTAATTTTATGTTCTACTTCATAAAATTTAACTAATTTAACAAATCATGTTCTACTTCAAGAACATATGATCATGGTGACATGAAGACAAAGATTCATCCATTTTCATGGATCACATAGAAGATCTACTTTCGAGGTATGTATAACTTGGTCCTACAATGGTTAACCTATGAGACATGCAGGTTACTAGCACAAGTCACTGAAGAGAACCAGAAGACATTATGCGGGTATGTTAGACATAACTAGCTAGCATGCTAATCTAGGTATGTTTTTCCTATATCAAGCTAGAATCCTACCTTGTGTTAGGATCTTATACTGTTGTGTTGTTGATAATGATTATTCATGAAGTCATAGGTTTGAATAGTCATGGCTGTATGCATATTATGTTTCTTACCATAATTGATGATATGACTAACCAGAAGAATCATGAAGGTATAGGTTTGAGTAATCACGGGTTTATGCATTGATGATTTAACTAATCAGAAGAGTCCTATGATCAAATAAGAATATGCATGAGTAAAAAAAGACTTCCCTGAAACCTTGAATACTAATGTTTATTATCTGTGAATGATCATGACTATACATGTTTAAGATTATTGTGTTTTGATAGTATTAAGATTATACTAATAAATGTGTGATTATGTATGAGACCTCAAGGATAACACAATGATGATACTAATAAGCATGCATAGTGATTAAGGATGGATATAAGTTGAAGGACAGGTAATCCAGGAAGCAAAGATCAAGAGGGAGCACACTCCAGTTGTTCCTGCAAGAAAGCAAAGGAGCACACTTTAGTAGTTTCTGGAAGGATGCAGATATTCAGAGGGAGTTGACCACTTCTCACAATCCACATCAGAATGGAGTTGCAAAGATTCAGAGGGAGTCCACCCAGCAACCAAACAAAGATAAGTATTTGAATTGTCATTTCTTACATAATGTTATTCAATGATGTATATGCTTATGTTCCTAGAATTAGGTTGTGTATTATGCATATTAGAATAGTTGCATTGATGAACAATATACTAGTAATATACATGGGTAAGTGGCCTATGGAACTGTACAACATTCCATTTCTACTTATCTAGAATGAAACCTCTTTGCTGACATGTTAGGAGTTGTGCACACTCTTAACAATGTTCTAGTAGAGATTGGAAGGCATTTAGAAAGTTACGGAATATGGATAAATGTTGTATTGAAGCATTGGTTAAGAAAATTGCATGACTGTATGACATATTTCTTTATGTGTAAGAATTTGTTCTGAAAACTATGAGATGTTTTCTAATCATGCAATTTAACTTGTTGTGTAGGAAAGATCGTATACCATCACCTACAATAGAAGGACTACAGCATTTGTTCAGCAACAAAGCTATCTATTGAAAATATTGAAGATATTGAAGTTCCCAGGATCTGGGAAGAATGCCATGATCGAGGAGTACCAGTCAATCATGAAGATGTTTGGGATGCAGTCCCAAGACCTAAAGGGGAGTCTGTAGTGACTTCCAACAGGATCTACAAGATCAAGCATGCTACAGTGATGGAGAGGAAGATACACTTTCTTGAATGGTGTAGTTGAAGAAGAAGTGTATGTGGTGCAACCACTTGGTTCTGAGACACATGACAGGGATTCATATATGTGTAGAACTTGGTATGGTAGGATAGACAGCTTTCTATCCAGTTTGGGCTTTACCAAGAATAAAGCGGATTCCAACCTTTACTACAAGGTTGAGGAAGGAAATCTAGTGATACTACTATGTGGATGACTTGTTTGTAACAGGTGAGGATAGATCGATTGCTGACATGCAGCGGAAGCTTGCTGCCGAGTTCGAGTTGAAGAACTTGGGGATGATGCACTATTTTTTTTTGGCATGGAGGTGTGGCAGAGTGCAGATGGAATCTTCCTTGGAAAAGGGAAGTATGCAGTAGAGATCCTGAAGAGGTTCTGGATGACGGACTGCAAGGCTATGGCCACACCTATGGCATCGAACCTGAAGCTTCTGTGTGATGCTTCATCTGAGCCGGTTGTTATCACTATGTATCATCATATGATTGGGTCCTTGATGTACCTAACGAACACGAGACCAGATATTTGCTTTGCAGTGAACACATTGAGCCAGTTCCTGACGGATCCGAGGAGTGTTCACCAGGTTGTTGTAAAGCATATTCTGAGGTACCTGAAGGGTACAGTTGATTATGGGCTCAAGTATGATGTGAATCAAAAGTTTAAACTGCAGGGTTATGTTGATTCAGATTGGGTAGGCAGTGCTGCAGATAGGGATCAGGTGTGATCTCTTGGTTTAGCAGGAAGCAGTCCTGCATAGCACTAAGTACAACCGAAGCAGAGTATGTTGCGATGGATGAGCAGGTTGCAGATGTATTGACCAAGCCATTGGCCAGAGTGCAGTTTGAGTACTTCAGAGAGAGTCTTGGTGCACTTCAGATCGAGGTTCCTTCCAAAGGGAAGTGATGAGTCCGGAAGATGCAGATGCACATGAGCTTTTCTAACAGGGTTGATGTGTTCTCCCTTGGTCATGATGTAATTGCTGAGCCATTTTTCACATGGTGGTAGATGTGTTCTCCCATGGTGAAAACGTAAGGGCTGGAGCCTTCCTCGAATGGTGGTAGATGTGTTCTCCCATGTCGATGGTGTAAGTGCTGGATGATGTGCATCTAGGCTGTGCTTCGGGGATAATGAGATGATCTAAAGAGGACGATGCTATGATGATCAGGAGGATCATGGATGATGAGCATCAGGACGATGCTCCAGTTACTACTCTGTATATGTATATGCATCATGTTGGATGCTTGTTATGATCAGTTGGATCATTTATATATATATGCATCATGTTGGATGTTGGATATGATCAGTTGAATCATTTATGTATGTATGCATCATGTTGGATGCTGGATATGATCAGTTGGATCATTTGTATGTATTTTGTATATGCATCATGTTGGATGCTTGGACCATGTATCTGTATATGTATCAGGTGGATACTAAGATCATGCATGTTGATATGTATCAGGTGGATACATTGTGTGGATCATGTATCTATGTATGTATCAGGTGGATACATTGTATGATCAGGTAGATCATGTATGATGATATGTATCAGGTAGATACTTGGTATGCATCAGGTGGATGCATTGTATGATCAGGATGATCGTGGATGACGAGCTTCTCCAGATGACATACATCAGGACGATGCAGTGATGATGATCAGGATGATCATGTGTACATCAGGATGATGTATCGTGAGTATCAGGATTATACTTTTTGGCCATGGATCAGGTTGTGCAGATGAGCATGTCTGGAAGATCCTATAGGTCGGAGTTGTGTACCCGTAACAGCCTGGGATGCTCTTTTGAGACATTGCTCTAGGAGGACATGTAATTTGTGCCCTGGGAGATCTTCAGGTCGGAGTTGTGTACCCGTAACATCTTGAGATGCTCTTGCAAGGTTTTGTTCTATGGCATGTAATTTGCTCTTGGGAGATATGGACAGGATCAAAAAGGCCTCAGATGCTTCAGCCAGGTTTTGCCATGACCACATGTAATTTGCTCCTGGGAGAGCTGGACAGGATGAAAAAGGCCTCAGATGCTTCAGCCAGGTTTTGCGGTGGACCACATGTAATGTGCTCCTGGGAGATCCGACAGGTAGAGCTGTGTGCTCGTAACAGCCTGGGATGCTTCATCCAAGTTTTGTGGTGAGATCACATGTAATGTGCTCCTGGGAGATCCGACAGGTAGAGCTGTGTGCTCGTAACAGCCTGGGATGTTTCAACCAGGTTTTGTGATGGGTCACATGTAATGTGCTCCTGGGAGATCCGACAGGTAGAGCTATGTGCTCGTAATAGCCTGGGATGCTGCAGCCAGGTTTTATGACACACTCAATAAGTCCTGAGGATTCCACAGTATGGCCAGTGATGACGAAGACCTGCAGGTGGTGGGCCTACATCCAGTATGAAAAAGGACTGGCTCTGTAGAACTTCCTATGACGAGTAGATTTAGAGATTGATTGAGATAGCAGCAGCAGTGACGATGACGATGATTTGAGGATGATGATTCGTTGATGATGATCCAGAGAAGAAGACTTGTGCTAGCAGACCTCTATCAAGAAATACCTTCCTAGTTAAGAGGGAGTATTGATGTATATGTAACTTCTGAATGTATTTCATAAATGTATATTGTACTCCTATAGAGATGGTATTATTCTTCTATACGGAAGTGTCGTCATTTATATTGTAAGTGTCGTAACTTATACTTGATGGGTTATTAGACCACCTTGTTGGGGTCGGCCCTGTATAAGTCATGTGGGTCGAAGGGTTATTATACCACCGTATTGGGGGTCGTCCATGTGGGTCAAAGGGTTATTAGACCACCAAGTGTGGGGTCGGCCCGGATTAAGTTAACCATGGGTTAAGCTAGACATGTAGGCCCCATTAGTTTATTGGGCAGGACAGAACAAGTATAAATAGAGATCGGTAGATCTTTATTTGATCATTCATTCACACACTTCTCTCATTTGGAAAGTGGCGCACTTATGAGGAGGAGGCTCTGCTGCTAGGAGAAGACTATCTCTTGTATTCTGGTTATATCATTGCTCTATCTATCTCTGAGGAATTTATTGGGGTTTTTCACCTTTATGGTTTTCCCCAAGTAAACTCTGTGTCTCTAGTGTGCTTGCATTATTGTGTCCATGATTGATATGTTGTAGATTTTCTATACATGTTGTTCTCTCAGTTAAGATCCTAGTACAGATTGAAGTAAATTCTGAAAATTTAACACTTGGAAAGGAAACGCAGGAACAATTAGAGATTGGTTGCTTTGTCTCTGTTTCAACATTTTGTTGTGTTGTTGTATCTATATATATCTTATTGCTTTGGAGGTTTAGTCCTTATTTTCCTTGCACGCTTGCAGGTTCTATTTTAGGCCACCATTTTAACACGATTTCTGAGTTTCAGTCCTTCAGTGATTAGTTGTTTCCTTAACATGAAATCCTGCAATGTGGAATCAAGTTTTTTATTCTTAGTCATACTCTTTTGAGTGATTTTTTAAAAACTTAGCACAATATCTATTTAGAAATTGATATATTACACTGTATCTCATGCTTTCTTCATATCCCTTGCAGGCAAATAGTATTTTGGTAAATATCCTATCAATAAATGAAGTAAATAATTGAACATTGAATTATTCAGTTATGTCCATCCATTCCATTGAGGTGTGTCTCTATTTTACAGTTTTCTATTTCGGTTTCAAAGTAAAATATTGATTATGGCCATCCATTACATTGAGGTATCTCTCTATTTTGCAGTTTTATATTTCAGTTTCATTGATTTTTCTCATCAACAAGGACACTTTTAATCATGAACATGGTTGTGTTTCTTCAATTGGCATAATTTTGGTTTTAGTCATGAACATTGCTGTGATTTTTCCATTGGCATAATTTAAAAAAAAAAATCGTTGTATTGCAATGTGGAAGAGGAATGCTCTAACAAAGTGAGTTGTCGGACCAGATCTCCAAAATATAGATGATCTAGCCAAAGAAATGCAATGGATTATATCTATTGGTGAATGTATTTTTCACTTTTTTACTTGTATTGCAATATGGGTGAGGATTTCAGTTTATATATATAAACATATATATATATATATATATGTTTACCATTTATGCTTTCTGCTGAAAGGTTGAGATGGAAATGATTATAGTAATTTCTATGACAACTAATTCTCAACATTTTAGTTGCTTGGTTGTTGTGCCTCTGTTTCAATGTTTTGTTGTGTTGTTGTATATATATATATATCTTATTGCTTTGGATTTTTATTCCTTATTTTCCTTTTTCCTTTCTCGCTTGCAAGTTCTATTTCTGGCCACCATTTTAACACGATTTCTGAGTTTCAGTCCTTCATTGATTAGTTGTTTCCTTAACATGAAATCCTACAATGTGGAATCAAGTTTTTTATTCTCAGTCATACTCGTTTCAGTGATTTTTTTAAAACTTAGCACAATATCTATTTAGCAATTGATATATTACACTATATCTCATGATTTATTCATATCCCTTGCAGGAAAATAGTCTTTTGGTAAATATCATATCAAAAAATAAAGTAAATAATTGAACATTGAATTATTCAGCTATGGCCATCCATTCCTGCATTGAGGTGTGTCTCTATTTTGCAGTTTTCTATTTCGGTTTCAAAGTAAAATATTGATTATGGCCATCCATTCCATTGAGGTATGTCTCTATTTTGCAGTTTTCTATTTTGGTTTCATCAATTTATCTCATCAACAAGGATGCTTTTAATCATGAACATGGTTGTGCTTCTTCAATTGGTATGATTTTGGTTTTAATCATGAACATTGCTGTGATTTTTCCATTGGCATAATTTTCCAAAAAAAATTCATTGTATTGCAATGTGGCCGATGAGGATTTTAGGTTTTTTTGATCTAGTATAGCATATGCTTACCATTTATGCTTTAGGATCAGATGACCATGATTATAGTAATTTACATAACATTTAATTCTCAACATTTTAGTTGCTCGATTGCTATGTCTCTGATTCAACATGATCTTATTGCTTTGGGGGCTTAGTCTTACATATTTTTCATTTTCCTCGCTTGCATGTTCTATATGTGACTCTTTTTTCCTTGCTCCTTGATTGTAGTGACTCTTTGAGTCCACTCACAATCTTAACAAGATTTGGAAATTTCAGTCCCGATCTAGTGACTTCTTGTTTCCTTGACACGAAGTCCTCTAGTGATATCTTATGCTTCTTGTCGTCGATGGTATGGGGAGGTCTTCGGATTCATCATCATCATAATCATCATCATCACCATCATCATCATCATCATCTTCATCATCATCATATTCATCATCATCATCATCATCGTCGTCGTCGTCATCATCATCGTCATCATCATCAGCAGCATCAACATCATCTAAATCATCATTATCATCATCATCATCATCATCATCATCATCACCATCATCATCGTCATCATCATCATCATCGTCGTCATCATATTCATCATCATCTTCATCATCATCATTATTATCATCATCATCATCATCATAATCATCGTCATTGTCATCATCATCGTCATCATCATCGTCATCATCATCTTCATCATCATCATCTTCATCATCAACACTGACATCATCTTCATCATCTTCATCATCATCATCATCATCATCGACATCATCATCGTCATATTCATCAGGGAAAATTTTAGGGGCGAATTATAGCCCATGTGCGAAATTATAGGGGTCACCAAAAAACCCTGGGCGAATTTTTAATATTAAACAAGTTTTTTGAAATTTAAAAAATTAGCCCACATTTTATGAATCCCTAAATGGTGAAAAATCGGATAGCCCACCCAGTGAGAGAGGGAAAATGTGATTTAGCCCAGTGAAAGATGAAGGAAATGGTATGTTCGCCCCCATCATTCCCATAATGGAATCCAAAGGTAGTGGTTTCGCCAGTAAATTTTCATTGATGGAGGTGTGAGCAGTTCGTTCGCCCATGGTTTTCATTCATAGAGGGGATTGCTAATTTTTTCGCCCTGATTTTATGGACATAGGGCATTTTCGCTGGTTATTTCTCCCTGGATTCGAGGTTTTCGGTTGAATTCGAGAATCGATGCTGTTTTTGACCTCCCATTTTGCGGTTAAGGAGAAAATCAAGGTTTTAGCTCCCAAATTGGTTAGTAAGATGGGAAAACGTGCAATGGTCTAGAATCAGTGAAATGGGGACGTTTTTTCCCCTAAATAACACTGCAAGGTCGAACAATTTATCCATACAAACCCAGTCCCACATGAAGAATCGGATGATTCGTATCTTTGTATGAAGCTTGATTGGGGTTACAATTTTACAGTGACTGTCGCTGAGTCCTATTCGTATCTTTGCATGAAGCTTGAGTGGGGTTACAATTTTATAGTGGTTGTCGCTGAGTGGAAAGCAATTCACGGTGGCTGAGTGGAAAGGGTTACAATTTTACAGTGGCTGTCGCTGAGTGGAAAGCAATTCACGGTGGCTGAGTGGAAACTGGAAAATATCTTCATTTTTTCAAGGTTCCCTGGGGTTTGCAATATTTGACTCTTTACAGAGGTTAGTTTCCATTCCTCTAACACTTCAATTCGGTTATGTAATTCTATTTCTATCTCATTCCTTGTCTGGAATAGTCTTACACATTAATTGTGTGCAAAACTCTGTAGTTTTTTGAGTTGTTTCCTCTACTATGTTTTTCAGTAGAAATTTTTCGTGGAAGTTGGATTGTGGAACTAAAAATTATAATTTTAAGGATTTTTGTACATTCTTCTCCCAAAATCCCAGACATGGTTAAAATTGAGTACATTCTAAACATGGTTATGACAGGTGCGCATTTTAGACAGTTTTGAGTGTGTTCTAGCATTCTTGTACCTAAAGAATGATTTGTTGTTCATGTTGAATATTGTACCTATGTTTTTGCCCCTATTGTTGGTGTATAAACTAATGGAGATGAAATTCATGCAAATTCTACCTTTATATTGCTACCCTTTAAGCCTTCATCTTTGGTTCTCCCACTAGGTCAACTACAAGATCTGGATTTCTATCTAAATCAACTAAATATTGAGCTATGGAGTTAGAACATAGTGAAGTGATGTTACTAAAATTGGTGTTGTCCCTACCTTTGAATTTAACTATGATGCTTCTACCACTGAAGGATTTGGATTCATGTGATGGAAACTATGGCAAGACTAATGCTAGTTTTATTCCTATTGGAAACATATCTGCATGATCAATGATGGACCTGGGTAACCAACTATTCATGTTTCTACTTGTAAATGAAGAGTTGTAGCAACGTATAGCCACTAGACTACCCTTGTAATAATCCAAACAATTTGAAAATGGTTGGAAGGATTAATTTCATTTACCATACATCAGAAATAAGACACTGGAATTACCATAGACACTAGAAAGTTTCCTATGCTTGGGTTGGATAGAGATAGTAATGGCTTCCCAATTGGATTTAGGCTTTTAGCCCCCCGATTTAGAGAGTAATTACTTCCCGAAGAGTAATTAATGGTTGTAGATAGGAGAGGGTAGGGTTTTAAACTGTTCATACACAAAACTAGGCCTAAGCATATAGAAACGTTTTTCATATTTTTAATGTGCAATTTAGTTTCTAGAAAATATATAACAAAAGCATAAAATAGAACCACAACAACTCATCTAGACTGTAAATTTGATCCACTGCCTTGTCTCAATCGCTAAATCAGCCCTCAAGGATGATGAAACATATTTATTTTAAGGTCGACGTATACTTTGTAATAGTTCTTTGCAGGTTCAACCTTTGCTTCAATCCCCTAACTTGTCCTTAAGGATGAATTTTGACATGTGCAGCCTCTGTCCAAAATAAACTCCGGGCCATTCTCCCACACTGTGCAACATTCTAGAATCTAGGCACTGCTTATCCCTCGGACAACCCTAATCAGCAATTCTAGGCATTTCTTATCCATTATATATCCCTAATCAGCAATTATGGGCATGCAAATAGGCAGATATAGGACAAATTAGTAATTTCTGGTGTGAATTTTGACCAGAAAAATAGTTTTGGGTGCACTTTGACCTCCAAAATAGTGGAAAACAGTCCTGAAAATTACTTCAAATCATCAAGAAGGGATTCTCAAGAATTTTGGGCAGTATGGTGTCAATCCAAGAAATGTCCTTCTTATTGTTTCATCCCTGTTTTAACTTAGAATATTTTAAATATTGCTTAAGATAGGATGTTGCACCTCCTTTTGTTAGCCCTAAACCCCTATGCTTAAGTACTTAAGGACTTTTATTGTTGAAGGTCATGGTTCATCTTTTCCATTTGATTTCATTATGTCCAAAAATTAGGTTGTCTATGTCATTATTTTGGTGGTAATAAGGTACCAACCCTTAGTCTTGTTTAGAACCCTTCGCCATTTGCCTGATGGATATTTAGAATATCTTCCAAAGTTCATTAATCATGACCCAATAACAATTAATGCATATATCAAGTGCTTCAAGATTTCACTTGTGACTTTGGTGTTGGGCATGAGGATATTTTTATACATCTTTTGGTGCATTTTTTGAAAGAGGATGCTAGATCCCGGTTCAAAACTTTGTTGAAAAACATGATTTTAGCTTGGCAACAATTAGACAATATTTTCTTACATTGATGGGGAAAAAGAGGATTATTTTCATATATTGATGGATTTTAGTTATTTGAACAAAGATGATTTTGAAAGTTTAACAACATTTAATGGGAAATTTCATAAGTCTTATCTTGGAAAAGAGAGTTTAATGCCTTATTCAACGTTGTTTCCATGTTGTTTATATTAATATTGATGATTTCAATTTCTCAGGGAGAGGTATTCTCCATATTTGGACGCTATGTTTGGTGATGCTTTAAAAGTTGAATGTAATACGATGGATTATAACCTATTTCCCACTTCTCACTCACGGTCTCTCAAGAAAGGTGGAGGTGGACAAGAATGACTTCTAACATTGCCATCATGTGAAAAGGATGAAATATAAGCACCTAGTCTACCCTTAAAATTACAAAATCCATTGTTAGAGGAATCATTTTTTCTCTAGAGTAGTAATTTCATTATAATGGGCCATTAGTTTTTAATGAAATAGGGGTTTTTCTCTACTATGTTTTTCAGTAGAAATTTTTCTTGGAAGTTGGATTGTGGAACTAAACATTATAATTTTAAGGATTTTTGTACATTCTTCTCCCAAAATCCCAAACATGGTTAAAACATAGTACATTCTAAACATGGTTAAAACAGGTGTGCATTTTAGACAGTTTTGAGTGTGTTCTAGCATTCTTGTACCTAAAGAATGATTTGTTGTTCACGTTGAATATTGTACCTATGTTTTTGCCTCTATTTTTAGTGTATAAACTAATGGAGATGCAATTCATGCAAATGCTACCTTTATATTGCTACCATTTAAGCCTTCATCTTTGGTTCTCCCACTAGGTCAACTACAAGATCTGGATTTCTATCTAAATCAACTAAAACTTGAGATATGGAGTTAGAACATAGTGAAGTGATGTTACTAAAATTGGTGTTGTCCCTACCTTTGAATTTAACTATGATGCTTCTACCACTGAAGGATTTGGATTCATGTGATGGAAACTACTGAAAGACTAATGCTATTTTTATTCCTATCGGAACCATATCTGCATGATCAATGGTGGACCTGGGTAACCAACTATTCATGTTTCTACTTGTAAATGAAGAGTTGCAGCAACGTATAGCCACTAGACTACCCCTTGTAATAATCCAAACAATTTGAAAATGGTTGGCAGGATTAATTTCATTTACCATATATCAGAAAATAGACACTCGAATTACTATAGACACTAGAAAGTTCCCTATGCTTGGGTTGGATAGAGATAGTAATGGCTTGCCGATGGGATTTGGATAGTAATGATCAACTCCCCGATTGGATAGAGATAGTAATGGCTTCCCAATTGGATTTAGGATTTTAGCCCCCCGATTTAGAGAGTAATTACTTCCCGAAGAGTAATTAATGGTTATAGATAGGAGAGGGTAGGGTTTTAAACTGTTCATACATGAAACTAGGCCTAAGCATATAGAAAAAAATTTCATATTTTTAATGTGCAATTTAGTTTCTAGAAAATATATAACAAAAGCATAAAATAGAACCACAACAACTCATCTAGACTGTAAATTTGATCCATTTCCTTGTCTCAATCGCTAAATTAGCCCTCAAGGATGATGCACATTTTATTTTAAGGTCGACGTCTACTTTGTAACAGTTCTTTGCAGGTTCAACCTTTGCTTCAATCCCCTAACTCGGCCTTAAGGATGAATTTTGACAGGTGCAGCCTCTCTCCAAACTGAACTCCGGGCCATTCTCCCATACTGTGCAACATTCTAGAATCTAGGCAATACTTAGCCCTCATACAACCCTAATTAGCAATTATGGGCATTTCTTATCCCTTATATATCCCTAATTAGCAATTATGGGCATGCAAATAGGCATATATAGGACAAATTAGTAATTTCTGGTGTGAATTTTGACCAAAAAAACAGTTATGGGTGCACTTCGACCTCCAAAATAATGGCAAACAATCATGACAATTACTTCAAATCATCAAGAAGGGATTCTCAAGAATTCTGGGCAGTATGGTGTCAATCCAAGAAATGTCATTCTTATTGTTTCATCCCTGTTTTAACTTAGAATATTTTAAATATTGCTTAAGATAGGATGTTGCACCTCCTTTTGTTAGCCCTAAACCCCTATGCTCAAGTACTTAAGGACTTTTATTGTTGAAGGTCATGGTTCATCTTTTCCATTAGATTTCATTATGTCCAAAAATTAGGTTGTCTATGTCATTCTTTTGGTGGTAATAAGGTACCAACCCTTAGTATTGTTCAGAACCCTTCGCCATTTGCCTGATGGATATTTAGAATATCTTCCAAAGTTCATTGATCATGACCCAATAACAATTGATGCATGTATCAAGTGCTTCAAGATTTCACTTGTGACTTTGGTGTTGGGCATGAGGATATTTTTATACATCTTTGGGTGCATTTTTTGAAAGAGGATGTTAGGTCCCGGTTCAAAACTTTGTTAAAAACATGATTTTAGCTTGGCAACAATTAGACAATCTTTTCTTACATTGATGGGGAAAAAGAGGATTATTTTCATATATTGATGGATTTTAGTTCTTTGAAAAAATATGATTTTGAAAGTTTAACAACATTTAATGAGAAAGAGAGTTTAATTCTAACATGTTCTGAGCTCTCCCTGACGCTTCTACAAATTTATGGCTAAGCTGTTTATGAAGCATACATCCCTCACACATATTCTTAACTCGGACACTGATAAATGTCTGTTAAACCATTGACCATGTTTATTTTCCTTAGTTAAATTAGATTTTGATAACATAGGTGCCCATATCGCAAATGCTACATTTTAATGAATCAGGTGTAGAGCTTGTAAGGCATGAGTGGATAGGAATTTGTACAATCCAGTTTTGCAGCGGAGCACTCCCAGGGGTCTTGCACTTGCTTCAAAACTATGCTCCAGACCTGCAATTTTGTAGTCCCTAGAAAAATTAGGGAGCACACTTGCCAGTACATGTGTTTTTAATATTAACTACCAGAGTTAATGTTTTAATTATATTACTTTTATTAACTTATACTTTAGCATCTGTTACAGCTCAATTTAGCACTTTAGTGGCAAAGTCCCAATCCACTAGTGATTTGAAATGCAACTACAGAAAACTACTACCATTGTCGCCTTAGATTGAGTTTTCCCACATTTTAGGCCACTTTGGTTTGTCTCACCAGATCAGAAAAGTTTAGGTGATGGGTATCGCAAATTTCATGTACCTATTACTATTCTGTTGCATCGGCGAAAGCCTAAGCCTAAGCAATTTATTTTCTCCAGTTCAGTTTTATTTTGTTCAAATTCAGTCATTCTTCTACCTGTAAAATCTCAACAATACCCCAGACAAGAATTAAAGCATGTTGGTTGCATTTTTTAAGATCCTGTTTGTTTTGTCAGCTAAAGTGGATTCACATTATGTCTTGTCAAGGTTTCATTGAGATTGTAGGGTTCTTAATGTCAAAAGTGTCTCAGATTGGTTAGCTGCTAATATATTCAAGAACAATTTTATATAAGATAGATCAGAATAGAATGCTTAAAGTAACCCCAGGAATATAAATCCTAATTCTCATTATATCTGCAATAATTACTCTGTCTGAGACCAACAGGGTTTCTTGTAGCTTTTTTTCATGGATAAGTTTTTTTTTTAAATGTTTATTGATGGTTTGGGTTTTGAAAGTGGGTAAATATTCAAGTTTCTAGCTTACACCTAAAATTACATCAGCTGCAGCTAACATTCACATGAAACTTGTCATTGTTGCCTTCCATGTTGCATTAGTAAAACATGAAATGATGATAGTTTGTGCCATTCAAACATCCCTTGACAGGAAAATTGAATATTTGTTTATTGGAATCGAGAATTAGAGGTTCCAATGAATTGCTTATAAAATGAAATATTTAAATATTAACAAATTCTTGGATATGTTGGGCCTATAAAATCTCTATAACTCATGCCACAAGATGGATATATTTTCAATGTACACCCTAGAACCATTGCAATATAGACTATTTGCCACCATGATTCTGGAAAGTGTTGTTATCTTTATTTGCTTCAATTATGGATGGACATTCTATGAAGCAAGCATTGTACCATGCACATGATGAGTTTAGGCTTGTTCAAATATTTTGGCCTCTTTAACATTTTCCAAGATTCATGTGGGAGATCTATTATTATGGTATTTTCAAAGGATTCAACTTCTATATCAATTTTGGAGTCCATTTGAAACTTGCATGTACAATATTGATCACAAAGACTAGGAATTACAACATTAGATTTTCTAACAAAGGGAAATTCTTGGCGTTTTTTATATACATATAATGAACATGGATGCCTAGTTTGAAAACATGAAGAAAATGCAAACTTGTATCCAAGAATTACATCGAATAGCAGTGAATCTGGTTTCAAAATATTTCTAGTTGTTGGAAACCATTTTGTAGTGCCCTAAAAGCTGCAGAACAGTTTCTGGCAATTTCGAGAAAATTGTTACGTGTGGTTTACATTGTTTAGACTTTAGTTGATGACTATGTTGATCCCTTTTTGATTGGAGGTTGTGGAGTACAAAAAGAAAATATGCTCTAGATGGGCCTATTTTCACTTCGTTGTCATAGCCATTTCATTTCTTATCTTTTGGTTATATGTTTTTATATCTTGTATAGCACTGAAGAATTCAAAGTGTGGATTCATAATATTTTTACATTCTAAAGTATTTCTTGACCATGGATTAAATGATTTGCACTTGCTTTATTGAAGTCAGTTAAACTTTGGAATTCCTATACTTGTCAGCTCTTATCCCCTTATATTGGATATTGACTATCTTGGAAGTAGGTGTTTCATCTTCTCTTTCTTGATCTTTTGTACCTTGGGAGCATGTGTTTGGATGTTTTGGAGGCCCCAAATGCATTGATCCCCATTTGAAGAATCCCATTTGTTCTTTGACTTGTAGGGATGAAACCTGCAGGAAACTTTACTTGACATGGAAGGTTGAAATGCGTAGATTGCAAATATTACTAGATACAATGTAATTGTCAAGTAGAAAGTCCTATTCTGCTCAACTAAGATCAGTGGCAGGGAGTCAAACTATGTTTGGAGCAGTTGGGGCTCAACATTAGGGACTCAGTAGTAGTGTTTTCTTGTTTTGGAGAGATATATGAGGCTTGTTACAAGAAACTTAATCAAATGGGAAACATGCAACTTGTGATTAATGTCTCATCTTCCATAGGTCCCTTCCTCCCTTGGGCAGTTGACAATAGTGAAAAGTGAAAATATTTGACTTGGAATTTAAAAATATTCAAGATTCTGTGGACGCTGGAGCTTATTCTAGAATGTAGGAGTTTAGAACAAATGTTTGTTGTACAGCTGTGGACCTGTTATTTTGGGGCATGTATTTTGACCCCATGTTTTGTTCAAACTATTAAAATGCATTGGGGGAGGTTGGGATGACTGGGTCTTTGAGGTTGGGATGACAATGAAGTAAAATAAATACAGCTAGTACCTCACCCAGATGATTGATCGGATCGAGACCCACCAGCAGAGGCAAAGGAATATTCATTTATAGATTGAGTAATTTATTTTGATTGAGTGGATCCTGCAGATGTAGATTGTATCAAGGTCATTCTGGGAAGTATTTTGAGCTCTTGTACCAACATCAAAATCCTGTAGATTTTGTAGCCTGCTCTTGTGTGTGTCTGTAGAAGACCTCAAATTCAGATTGTTCAATCCTGAAGAAAACACTGTGAAGAGGCTTGGATCTAGCAACAGTAACCATCATAAAAACTCAGACTGTGTATTCAACTTGGACTCTAGGGATGCCCATTCTTCAAAGGAATGCCATCATTGTCATGCTGTGTAAAACCTCCAACACATATCAAAACCAGATTGTGTATATGGTGAGGAAGAAGTTCAAATCATGCTAAAACTGGACTGAGAATGCTTGCAAACTTTGTCAACTTCAGAGTGCATCAATATTGTACCAGGATCAAGCTTGGGCTGTTTTGAGCATTGGGTGGTTTTTTCATTAAGGATGTCATTACTTCAAGACATCATTATGTGGTTGTGTATACTCCAGACAATGTCCAAATCTTGGACTGTGTAGATACTGAGAAAGAAACCCTTAAACCAAAAAGATCATAGTTATGTTTGCAAAAAGGGGTATCTCCAAACTCGAACTGGATATCATACTGCTCCCATTCGAATTTCCATCAAACTCAGAATTCAAACAATGTCACTCATGTATGGACAGTCATAATGATTAAAACCAAAAAAAATGATATTTGGAACTGAGTAGATGCTTGTATTGTTCAAATTTAGGACTGTGGAAACACTCAACACAGTCAAAGTTTAGTTTGTTCAAGTGATGGTAAAGACCTCACCTAAGTAACCATCATCCAACACCAAAAATCGGACTGTTCAAGCATGAAGAACTCGGACTATTTATGTTGAGGAATACTTGATAAATATGGCACTGTTCCTCCCTTGACTACTCCTATCCGAGTTTCCTCAGTCACCGAAATCACCTTAGTCCACTGCTACTACTGGTCACCACCGAATTTACTCAGTCAAATTGCCTCTGTCCAAAACAGTTCAAGAGACCTCACTACATCATCTTTGTTGAATACATTTGAGTGTGATCAAGCTTATGTTTATATATTCTTTGACATTTTCCACATCCTTAAATTGAGGGATGACTTGTAATGTCAAGGGAGGTGTGATTTGTAATGTTTGTTATTTTATTTTAACCCAACACTTCTTCAAATGTCAACCTTACCAAAAAATTGATTTTAGGGTTTGTCGTAAGGTTCACAAGCTTCACATCAATGTGTTCACAAGCTCCACATCAATGTCAAATATGATATGCCAATGATCAAGGGTTGCATCAAGGAACCAAGGACCCTTAGTCAAGGGTATGCACATGACCTCAAGATCAAGCAAGTGTGTCCATCACATCGTCAAAACCAAGGGTGTAGCAAGTGTCCAAGTGCTATCATGTCACAATAAGTGTCGGTGAAGCTACACACTCACATATAAGATGAGTGCATATTTTGAAACATTTGTCTTATCCTTGTCAGTGGACATTCAGTTGAGGTTTCTTTCATTAAATTATTTCAAATTTAGTTGTCCTCATTTCAATTAATCTTACAGGTTGTCGTCATTTCAATTATTCTTGTAGGTTGGTGGATCTAATTGTGTCACTGATAAAAATGGTTGTAGTAGTTTTATTTGTTATCTAGTAATTTTTGTTTACAATGCTAGATCTTTCAAAAATTTATCCATATTATAGCCACTTGATTTTTATCGTTCATAAATATCCATTCCCATTGAATTTTAAAGCTGGAGGTTATTATGCTAGCCATGAGGTTAATAAGGTAGTTGAGCATTTCCCCATGTTGGTTAACAATGATATTAGGGATTACTTAATAGATGAGATTTCAAAAGAAGAGCTTAAAGAAGTAGTCATAATGTGTTTATATAATTGTAGCCATATTAGATCTTGTTGGTGATGAAATAGAGAAAGATAGTGAGAAGATTGTTCTAGAATAGAAAACCATGAGAGTCTTCGTTGAACTTCCATTCAAGAACAATTTCTGTTCGAGCATTGCACAACAGAGTTATGATGAGGGTCATAAATTATTCCCATTTTGTGTGAGGGTCATCAATTATTCCCTTTTTCCATTTTATTGAATCATTCAAATTTCATTGCCACCATTATGTGCGAAGGTCCAAATTTTGTTGATACATGGTGCCCCAATTCCTATTGCACGTTGAACTATGGTGTCCTTATTCCTTAACACTCTTTAATGCAACAGACATGCACAATTCCTAATGAAATCAACTTCATTTGTATTTTGTCAGCTTGCACTCATGCAAGCCTTGTGGATGAGGGCTAGCAATCCTTTGACTGCATGAATAGAGATTTGGCATAGAGCATAAAATGTAGCATTATGCATGTATGGTTGATCCTCTAGGTCATGTTGGGAAGTTGATTGAGGCATACAATTTAATTGAAAATATTCCACTCGTGCCTAATATTAATTTTTGGGGGAATTTTTTGGGTGCCTGCAGAATTCGCAACAATTAATGAGATTATTGGTGGGACCTTTATTGGGGGTAGGGGATCCTTTGGATTGAAGGCATCCCTAGCCTATCTTTGACCCTCGAGACTCAAGGTATTCCTTTTCTTGATGATCCTGTAGATCAATCAAGGCTTGGAATTGATTTGAGTTATTATTTCCCTTTGTAGTACCTTAAATTTGAGACTGGATTGGTTGTTTTATTTTTGTTTACCATGGGTTCAACTGATTCTGATCACTCTGTGGGTAGAGAGATGTCCAATCAATCAGTACTAGTGGAAATTTTGAGCAACGCCTCGCAAATTTCCTATATTCGTGGCACATGTTGCATTTGAATGTTAGATTCTCATTGCCCAGATCTTGATGAGGATTCTTTGGCCAAGTTGGAGTAGAATGGACTTCGGTTGGTATTTATTCAAAGCATATTCTATGTAGATTAGGTGCAACAATATCGAGAACCCTCTAGCTCTATTATGGAAATGAACTTTCCCAAATTTTACCGATGTATTTGAGCGTGGATTTGTCCCACAAAGCTAAAGGTGAAAATATGGACGTCTTCAATTGTTTCCAAATCTAAAGACCAATGGTTCAAAGACATTCTTCTTGCACCCATGAAATATGTGCAAGAACTTGGACTTCTGAAGAGTGAAACAAAAAGACATAGTAACCTTTTTTGCAAGAAAAGGAAGAGCTTGATCTCATGGATTTGGTTTCCAAGCTTTTACAATCTATTGTTTTGAAGATACGAGCTTTAGCCATAAACCATTGAATTTACCTATTAGAGCTCTCTTTGAGAGGATTCCAAGTTTCCAACCTTCTTGATAGGATTTGGGGATGATAATTCTAGGACATGGATGTATTTTGATTTATCCATGAATATGTTGGAATAGGGAAATGCGCGACCTTGCTTGTCTAGGACTCGAATGAATCTACTTAATTGACATCCTTTGCAGCATGGGTAACTTCAAGTGCCAATGGATTTGCTTCTTCAAGGCCCTTTGGAACCCTTGAAGGGACTTGATCATGGGTCATGTTGTTAGGATATTCCTATACTCCATCCTAGTCCTAGCAGCATTTTCATTATTTGCATTTTCAGTCATGCATGCACTTTTAGGGTTTGCATGAATTATTTAGGGTTTGCATGCATCCCAGTCATCAGTCCAGCACCTAGATCTTAGTTAGCCAGCCCCCGGGAGCTTCTCTCAGATCATTTTTATCCCTCCTAGTGCTTAGTGCGCCCCTTCATGCAATTGCATGCATCTCATGCGCCCTCTCTCACCTACCACTCAGTTTCACTTCAGTTAATTGAGTTATCATCAGTTTTTTCCTTGATTTAAGGCTAGACTGACTCTCAACTGACTGTATCACTCCGATGGATCTCCAGTGAGACTAGAATTCCCATTCGGACTCCAGTTAGCTCCTCATGCACCCTCCACTGAGCCTCCTTCATTCAGTTACACCTACCACACTCAGTTAGACTCAGTTTGACTGATGGTTGACAGTTACTTGAGCATTGATGACTCCACTGATGATGAGATAGACTACTAGTTGTGCTTCGATGACACTCCAGTGATCCTTTGATCACTCCATGAAGGCTAATTCGAATTGCCACCTTAGGAATTTGAATCCTCATGTATTGTACTATTTATTTGTCCATATTGTGATTAATTAATTAGTGTGTGTGAATTATTTTTGCTTCTATCCGAGTTCTACTGTATTATTATTCTGTTGCTCATTATACTGCATTGATCACTCTTCTTCTATTTTCCTGCTTAATCATAATTACTCTTATGAGGTATACATCATCTCTTAGATCTGTTGTGAGGATTTTCACATGGTATCAGAGCATGTTGAGAGTATTGTTTATCTCCATTCCTGAGAGTTTTTTGTAGGTTATTATCAATATTTTGAGTGCAGCAGTCGCAGCAGTTTCTGCATTTTTGCAGCAGTAGCAGTTGAAGATATTCTCTATTTTTTTTGCAGGTCTTCTACAGCTTCAATGTTTTCAGAAGATCCTCCTCTTTATCTATTCAACTATGTTGAATGGAAACCAAAAATGATAGCATATTTGAAGAGACATGATCTCTTTGATTATTGTTTTGAAAGAGATTTTGAATCCTCTGAAGAAGAGAATGACTGGTTAGATGAAGGTGGAAGAGCTATTTCAGCCATGATGTTTGCTATGTCTCAAAGCTTGGCATTCTACTCCCTTGATGAATATGTTAAATCTCCAAAAGAGCTATGGGCCCACCTGGATAAAAGTTTTGGCAAGCAGGATGAAGGGATTGGTCCAAACCCTTTCGAGAGAAAGCAAAGTGATGCATTCGCCCTCATTGATGATCTCATTGATCATGAATCAGTATCAAGCATATCTCATATTGAAGCTGTCCAAAAAGAAGAACTTGCAGATTCTCCACTCATGCTCAAACTTTCTTCTCTTTCTGTGCCAGCTCACACTCTAGATATTGTAGAAGGTCCTAAATCCTCTCTTGCACCAGATTCTGTTGGTTTGCATCATGATCACATGATTATTTCGGAGGTAAAATCAGCTATTGGAGGTAATGCATTCGCTCCTCTCAAGCAATCATCTCTTTTATACTACTATATGATCATTAATTCATGCTTTCAGAAGGTCATTGAAGAACATGGCCATTGCCATTCGCTTGGGATAATTTCTCATGCATCTACTAGTTTTGATCTCACCTCTCATGGTTGAAAGGAGATCTCAAGAAACCATGATTCAAGTCTTGTATCTAAATTGGGTTCTAAGCAATTACTGCTTGGGATAATTTCTCATGCATATGATAGTTTTGATCTCACCCCTGCTGGTTCAAAGGAGATCTCAAGAAACTATTTTTTAAGTCTTAAATATGATTTTGATTTCAAGTAAACATGTAATAGTTATTTTTGGCATAATCTCACCCATGGTGGTTCGAAGGAGAAGACAAAATACTATATGCACTTTCACAGATTTGATCCTACCTCAGCTGATTCGAATCACTAGTTCAAGGATCATTCTCATACTGTTGGGTTTGTTCTCATCACATTCGATCTAAAGAGCAAGTACAAGCACATGCCTTTTGAGCATGATCCACTTCTTCCCAAGAAGAAGATACCTCCAGAAATATGACCAAGCATCACACCTGCTTGAGTTTGGAGCATTTATTTTTATGTGTGCCTTACAGTCTATTTTTTGAGGAGGGGGTATGTTTCCCATGAAGTTTTCCCTGAAATTTTTGGCAAACAGAACGAAGGAATTGGTACAAACCCTTTCGAGAGCAAGCAAAGTGATGCATTCGCCCTCCTTGATGATCTCATTGATCATGAATCAGTATCAAACATATCTCATATTGAATTTTTTCACAAAGATGAAGAACTTGCAGATTCTACACTCATGCTCCAAATTTCTTCTATTTCTCTTTTTGTGCCAGCTCACACTCTAGATATTGCAAAAGGTTCTAAATCCTCTCTTGCACCAGAGTCTGTTGGTTTGCATCATGATCACATGATTATTTCGGAGGAAAAATCAGCTATTGGAGGTAATGCATTCGCTCTCCTCAAGCAATCACCTCTTATATACTACTATATGATCATTATTCCATGCTTTCAGAAGGTTATTGAAGAATATGGCCATTTCCATTCGCTTGGGATAATTTCTCATGCACTTACTTTTTTTTATCTCACCTCTTATGGTTGAAAGGAGATCTCAAGAAACCATGATTCAAGTCTTGGATCTAATTTGGATTCTAAGCAATCACTACTTGGGATAATTTCTCATGCATATGATAGTTTTGATCTCACCCCTGTTGGTTCAAAGGAGATCTCAAGAAACTATTCTT